>JAYESA010000011.1:49699740-50107223 GCA_036927795.1 Iris macrosiphon | reverse complement strand
GACACAAATGAAGGTTGGACACAATCCTCAAGCTAATACTTTCCTCCTCAAGTGCTCCTCTAGAAATGAGGAAGCCACTTGAGGAGGAAAGCTATTAGCTATGAGGATTGTGTCGAAATTTGTGTCATTTGGTAGGGAAGAGATTAGGGTTTGCCTCTAATTTTGGATATGAACCAATTAGGAATAAAATGGAGGTTATTTATGAAGGAAGAGGCTTATATAGCCTTTCATTAGGGTTAGGTTGAGGAATGTTTGAATTGACATAAATTTTTCTCTTATTCTTTCATGAATATGATCTAACTAAACCATAGTATGGAATATCCTATTCATGAGTCCAAACCGATTTAATAGACTTAATCTAGTCATGACTAACTAATGACACAAGTCAAATAGTCTAAACTTAATACAAACTCATTCTCCTAAACTAATGAGTCAAACCATGACTAACTAATCATTTGAGTAATGGGTCAAGTTAGGTCTAGTTAGATCCACTAGTGTCAAGTCTAATTAAATAATCTAATCCACTAAACAATCATATTACTATTTATAATATATATATCATACACATTATATATTAACAAAATATAAATGCAATATTTATAATAATAATTTTTTTTTAAAATATCCCTATTCTAGAAATGTGGTAGTTACACTATGTCAGGTCAAACCAGAAACCCAAGTCAGACTCCTTTTCGGATGAACAGGTTCACAACGTTTAAATTTATAAACATTTGAGGACCGAACTCGGTCTCAAAAAATCCTACAAATAGAGATATTTTTTTATTATTTTAACTCGCTCATTCAATCATTCTCTTTCATATTATCTATTCCTGAGCTATAAAACTTTCTATTCCCATGAAACAACTCTTCCAGCCTTCTAGTGCCAAGTACGATCTTGGTTAAAAGTCAGTTTTGAGTTGTAATAAGCTTTAAAATTTAAGCTTGCATTTGTAAGTTTGAAGTTGACGAGTCCTTTGAATCAAAGCTCATGTTTTAAGAAGTAGGCGTGTCCTTCGGATCAAAGCATGTGGTATATTCACTATTTGTGATAATAGTATATTAACACCGAGCAAGACATCTCATGACTGGATTAGTCCTCCACGAGAAAAACCAATATACATCGTGGTGTTAGCGTTTATGATTTCTGAACTCTATTTACTTTCCATATATTTTCTATATATTGTTACAGTTTAATTGGTACTTAGCCTTAATTTTTTTGGGTAATTGTTCTGCTGTACTATATTTACCCCACTCTAGAGTTGCCATATCGATCCCTCAATTGGTATCATAGCATAATTCTCTTTATATAGGCTTAACCTCCTTGAGTATTACTTATGGCATCACTCAAAACCTATTTACACCAACAATGGTGAAGGCCAGTCCATAAATATGCCACCCCTGTTTGATTGAACCAACTATACTTACTGGAAAATATGTATAAGCTTCTATCTCAAGTCACTAGATGTTTACCTATGGTCAATTGTTATTGATGGCTATAAAAAGTCTTCTCTAAATTTTTTTGATGGTAACCTTATAGAAAACTCTAATATTAAATATATTGAGCTAAAAAGGAAACAAGTCAGTCTTGATTCTAAAGCCATTAATGCTTTATTTTGTGCTATAGACGTGACTGAGTTCAATAGAGTATTTACTTCCAATACTTTACACGAGGTGTGAAAACTTCTTGAGATAACTCATAAAGGAACTTCACAAGTGAAGGAATCCAAGATCAGTATGCTTACATAATAGTATGAGGCAATCAAAATAAAGCCTAATTAGGTAACTCATAAAGGATCTACTTACAATACTTTGCATGAGGCCTGAAAACTTCTTGAGTTAACTCATGAAGGAACTTCACAAGTGAAGGAATCCAAGATTAGTATGCTCACATAATAGTATGAGGCATTCAAAATGAAGCCTAATATGACCATCACACAAATGTTTACTTATTTCTTTCATATTGTTAATCCTATTTCTTCTTATGGTAAGGATTATAACAATGACAAAAATATTCATTAGCTGTTCAGGGGACTCACCAAGAACTGGAACTCTAAGGCTACTGCAATCATTGAAGAAAATAACCTTACTACCATGACTCTTGAGACACTCATGGATATGCTTATGATAGATGAGATAGACCACAAGGAGTTTGAATAAATAACGTCAAAGGAGAAGACCATAGCTTTCAAGGCACATCACAAGAAGGTCTCCGTTGACAAAAGTGAGGATGACAGTTTAGATGATAATCAAATGGCCCTAGTTTCTAGGAACTTCAGAATATTCTTGAAGTTTAAAATATTAAACCGAAAGAAGAAGGACTAAAAAGATGATAATGGTAAAGAATCTGCGTGCTACAACTGCAAGAATTCAGGCCATATAAAGAAGGATTGTCTTACAGTCAAGAAGGGGAATCTGTAAACACCCTGATATTTTGGGAATAATTTATAATGAGTTATTATGAATTTTTGGTACTTTCTGGAATTAAAAAAAAGATGATTGCGATTTAAAGAATTTTAAGTGTGGCTAATTGGTGTTATAATATTTTTAAAATAACATATTATGGTGCACAATGGAAAGCCGGACATATGGTATTTTTCGACGAATTATTTGGGCTTCAGGGGAGCGTTTAACGCCTTATAGACTATTGGCTAACCAAACCAAGCCAAATTGGACCAATCCCACTGTAGTGGGTCGGATCCAGGACCGACCAACCCGCTGAGGACCCGACCCATTATAAACCCTAGCCGTGCTTACTGTAGCGGCTATTTAAGCTAGCCTAGGGATCTGTGCTGCCGCCATCCGCAGCCCTCAATCTCGCCGCCGATGCAGTGATCAGCCGCCGCTCTGATCACTGTCGATCAGCATCCTCAGCCATCATCTTCCCCAAATTCGACGCCGTTCTCCGCCCAAACCCAGCCGACCTAGCCGACTCGAGCGTCGCCCCGGCCAAGCCCCCTCCGTACCGCCTGGCGAGCCGACCTCGGCCCATCTCAGCCCTAGACTCCTCGACGACGGACCCGCGGCCTTCCCCGAGCACCGCCGAGTCGCAGAGGACCGGAGTTGACCCCGCTGTCGTCTAACTTCGACTCTCGGCCGACTCCACAGTGGCCATTCCCCCGCTGTGTCCGACCCGACAACCACGGTACTCGCGGCCACCCTCTGAACTGGACAGCAGACACCGGACACACCGCGAGGACACGACCAGGACTCCGCTCACGTCAATTTGGCTTTCGAACACCCAGAATTCAGAACTCACGGGGCCCTGTTCAGGTACCGGTTTCTTCCTCATCGTAACACCGTTTCCAATTCTGTCAGTTGCTATGCGTAGATTGTGTAACCCTCTCGGTGCCCGTACAACTTGCCCGGTGCATCGCGTCCTGTGGTGATCGTACACCGCAAACCAAAAACAGGAAAAACAATACCCCGTTTAACCCCGAAACTGAGTGTGCCCCGCCAAACGGGATGACTTGGTCGCACGCGGTCTTTACCGAACCGTGCGCGTCGTTGATACAGTCGTGTGGGATTTTGTTAAAGTAGATTCGGAGGTGCGAGCACCCCGGAATCAACACGTATCCGCCGCCGACACCCCGTATCCGATCTTTCTGGAATATGTGGTAACTTTGTGTACACACGTCAGATCAAGACGAAACTTGTGCCATCGGACTCGTAGCAATACGCTGGTCCTGTGACCCAAGTTTGGTTCGATTCTGAGAACGTTGACAAAATCGCGTATCGTGGGCCCCACAGGCTCCACTTGATGGACGATTTTGTGATCGGCTCATCGGAATCCAATTCTGAAAGTTCCGTTGGGTTCGTATCATCGTTCCTGACTTGTAGACACTGAGTTTGATGAATTTGGAGACCTTTGACCCTGACACGCTTTTTGGTGCGAAGTGGCCCACATGTGGACCCCGCTTTGGCCCGAAAATGACCTTTTTGCCCCTTGTATCCAAATTGGACGTAAGGACAGGCATTTTTAGCAGTTTGACACCTTCTGAGACTGTTGGTGATATTTATTACAGCTTTTGGAGTAGCCCCTACCGGATCCACTGATACAGGGACAGTTGTTGATATTCAAACATCAGGCAAGTGTACCTTACCAACTCTGCAGTATTATTACCTATTTTTCTTACTTCATTATATTGCTGTGCATGCTTAACCTAGGACCGAGTGACATACTTAGCGTCCGATTATCAGTCGGGTGCCAACATCGTACGCGGTGTTGGGTATTGTCATCTAGATATGGACATACGTGACACTTTATCTTCTTGTACTGGTCTTACCAAGTACACCTTGACCCAGGACACTGGACACTGTTCATGAGATAGGATCTTTCCGAGATATTCGTGGTGATTCTGTATAGGATACAGGACTTATAGAGATACTATAGTCTAGATACATTATGACTTGTGCATTAGTTATGATCCCGCTGACATGGACATGAGACGTTATGGTCATGATATGTGTGGTTACATTGGGTGGGGAGAGACACACAGACTTCAGGCTGATTATATATATATACCCCTACTATTGTGAGGCCCAAGACTCTGAAGCCCGAGCTTGGCCCATTACTTATTATTACTGCTGCTACCGGCTCCCCGACACAGAGCTGGTAGTATGCTTCAGCCTGAGTTCTAGTGCTGCTCTCATCTTGCATATCACTTAGTTGGTTATTTTAGTATTCCCTTAATGTTCCATCTATTGCTGGATAGATTCCCAGGCTACAGGTTGATTAGTTATGCCGGCTACTCAGTATTCCGCTGAGCTAGACCACCTCTTGACACCACTGCTATCGGCTCCCCTACACAGAGCTTACAGTGGTTTCAACCTGAGTACTATTGATATTCTCTCTTGCATTTTATACAGATATTTACATACTTACCCTGTTTATCTCATTATTCTGCTGCACTATTTATATTCTGGCTTATATTATTTCTGTACCTTGCTATGTCCCCTGAGGACCTGGATATGGATTATGTCCCCAGGATTTGCAGACGAGATCTATCCCGAGGTATACGGGACCGCTGCAGGAGCTGAACCAGGAGCTGTACCGTCATCCGAGGATGAGGTGTTAGCCGAAGACTTCTCCTGAGCATCCATGTTCATGCTTAGTATTTATTTATTTAGTTACTCAGTCATTTATTTTCTGGTCTGTTGAACCATTGTACTAGATATTATGGGGTTGTTCTCTGAAGTACTTTGGTGAGACTAGATGATGATTTACATTCTTATTTATTCTGTGGATCATATTTTATATCTTGTGTGGATAAGATTAGTTGTGCCATGATTGTCGTAGACTTGATTTTACAGTTTAAGTATGCCCTGATGGATCTATTAAATTGGGTTTGTCCATCAGTGCGTACTGTTGGCCATTGCCACGCGTCCGGTCCCACGGTATATTAGGACTGGGGCGTAACATAGTTTTTGTGGTGGCCCATGCAGGTCAACGACAAATTGTTCTATTTCAACTTAGGAACTGAACCAGCCTGCCCTAAGGATAGAATAGATTGTAGGATCTCATCCATTATTAAAACCATTATTGAACTCTATATCGAACTCGAAATTATTACTTGAACTGCATCCTGTTTTGATTCCTCTGAGCGTTCTTACAGTTTATCTTTTGGTTGTAGAGAAATAGATCTCAGGAACGGAGACGAGATTCTATTGGATACGCCACATGATGCTGTGGTTACTTATATAGACGGAGTGACTCCAGGGAATGGAGGACAAGCGTCGCAGAGCGATCAAACCGGTCAGCCTAATCCAAGGTTCCGGAGAGATGACGTCCCACCTCTACCACAGTTCACTCCCCAGATGCCAGCTTTCCCGCCACGACAAGCCATGGACGGGCAATAGATGTTTTAGATGATGTATGCTATGATGCAAGCACAGCAACAGATTCAGCAAGAAGCACAACGACAGGAGGTCGAGAATCTGAGAACCAGCCTGGTATCTGTATTGGAGCAGGCAAATCCACCAGCAAGGCGATCAACGACGGGATATATCACCGACTTCCGTCAGCTCAAGCCTCGTACATTTTCTGGTAAAGAGGGACCAACAGAAGTTCATGAATGGCTCACAAATATTCAGAATCAGTTAGAAGCCGCTGAACTTCCTAGAGAGAAGTGGATGACTGCAGTCAGAATGCAGTTAACAGAGAATGCACATCACTGGTGGTTAGCAGAGGAGATGAGGCTCGGGCAGGACCGAGTCACCTGGAAAGAGTTCTCCAGACTCTTCAAAGAGATATACATTCCCGCAGTAGCGCGGTCAGAGCTCAGAGACAAGTTCCACCGCCTTATCCAAGGCAGCATGACAGTGGAAGAATACAACGCGGAGTTCATTCGCCTTAGTCGCTTTGCCCCAACCTTGATTTCGACCGAGGAAGAGAAAGCTGAGAAGTTCTTTGACGGGCTGAAGTTTGAGCTCTAGAGATTGATTGGATCGGTCGCACCTACATCTTATACCGACGTTCTCGCAGCAGCATGACGCATGAAGCGCGTCACTAGAAGAGAGTCGAACCTGAAGAGGCCTATCAACTCAGCACCATCCAGGACAGCACATGGGGATTCAGCAAAACGGACCCAGAGGAGTATGCCAGAGAGGACAGCACACAGGGCCATATCTCTTCCTACTTGTCATCACTGCGGCAAGATAGGTCACATTGAGAGAGAATACAGACGTAAGTTGGGACTCTGCCTAGCTTGCGGTTCCAACCAGCATCAGACCAGAGACTGCACCGAGCGCAGAGAGGGAGCACCGAGATTAGCTTTGCCTGCACCACGACCAGCTTATCCAGCCGTAGGAGCACAGCAGACAGGAGTTGGTGGAGTCAGACCACCAGCCCCAGGGGGGAACCAGCAGAGACCACCCCTGGCACCACAGGCAGCTCTATTTCAGTAGGCTCAGCAGCAGAGAGGCCAAGCTCAGGGACGAGGCCAGGCATTCACTTTAGCTGTTGAGGAGGAGGCTACAGCAGGCGAGGTCATCGCAGGTACTATTCTAGTAGCTTCATTACCAGCTGTAGTATTATTTGATTCTGGAGTATCGCATTCATTTATAGTAGCTAGCTTTGTAGCCACCCATAGAGTAGCTACCGCACCCCTTCCGAAGATGAAGAGAATTCTTACGGGAGGTAGAATTATCCCGGTTAGTGACGTCTGTAGATCATGTTCTGTAGTAGTTTGTGGCCGAGAGATGCGAGCTTAATTTCTGATATTTTTTTTGCCGGATTATGATGTCGTACAGGGTATGGACTGGTTAACTCAGTACCATGCGACTCTTGATTGTCGATCCGGGCGGGTTATATTTAGACCGCCTGGACATCCAGACTTCGAGTTTCTCCGAGGAGCGGTAGAGCAAGGAGTTCAGCCTACTCTTAGGGTACTAACTGTAGAAAGGGAGACAAGTTACCCAAGAGTCATCTCAGAATTTGTGGATGTATTTCCCGATGATCTTCCAGGTTTACCGCCTGATCGGGAAATAGAATTCACAATAGACTTAACTCCAGGAGCAGATTCAATCACTTCATCAGTTTATCGGCTGGCACCTAAGGAGTTAGTGGTGTTGAAAGCACAGGTTGATGATCTTTTGGAGAAGGGTTTCATTCGGCCCAGTGTTTCACCTTGGGGAGCACCCATATTATTTGTGCCAAAGAAGGATGGAACAGTACGATTGTGCATTGACTACAGGGCACTGAATGCTGTGACCATCAAGAACAGGTATCCCTTACCATGCATTGATGATCTATTCGATCAATTGAGTGGGGCAAGGATATTTTCAAAGATTGACCTTCGATCCGGCTATCATCAGATCAAAGTAAGGAAGGAAGACATCCCGAAGACAGCTTTCAGGACCAAGTATGGGCATTATGAGTTCTTGGTGATGCCGTTTGGTTTAACCAACGCGCCAGCAGTGTTTATGAGTTTAATGAACAGAGTCTTTCATCAGTTCTTGGATAAATTCGTGGTGGTGTTCATTGATGACATTCTCATATATTCCAAGAGCCCTGAAGAGCACGAGGAGCATCTCAGAATCATGTTAGAGACCTTGAGGCAGGAAAAGTTATATGCCAAACTTAGTAAGTGTGAGTTCTGTATGGACAAAATACCTTTCTTGGGACACATCATCTCAGGAGAAGGACTTTTAGTGGATCCAGAGAAAGTTGCGGTGATAGAGACTTGGCCTACACCCACATCCGTTGCAGAGGTGAGAAGTTTTCTCGGACTCGCGGGATATTACCGAAGGTTTATGGAGAATTTCTCGAGGATTGCAGAACCGATGATGAAGCTGACACGCAAGGACCAAGAGTTTATATGGGCAGAAGACTGCCAGAAGGCCTTCGAAGAGTTGAAGAAAAGATTACCAACAACACCTGTCTTGACTCTTCCTTCAGGGTCAGGAGGTTTTATCGTTTACAGTGATGCATCAGGCAGTGGACTAGGATGTGTTTTGATGCAACATGGCAAAGTCATTGCTTATGCATCGAGACAGTTGAAGGTTCACGAGAATAACTACCCAACACATGATCTGGAGTTAGCAGCAGTTATATTTGCATTAAAGATTTGGAGGCACTACCTTTATGGGAAGAAAGTAGACATCTTTACAGATCACAAGAGTCTGAAGTATGTATATACTCAGAAGAAGCTTAACATGAGACAGAGACGCTGGCTCGAATTGATGGTAGATTTTGACATAGATCTGCAGTATCATCCGGGAAAGGCGAATGTTGTTGCAGATGCGCTCAGCAGAAAGCCTACGGCTTATTTCTTGACGATGCAGCCTGAGTTATTGAAAGATCTACAGGAGCTTCAGATAGAGATTGTCTTATCAAGACAGAATGGCTTGATGGCTAATCTTGAGATTCAGTCATCACTCGTGGAGAAGATTAAAGAGGCATTGCCCACCAATGCTAGATTCCGAAGACTTAAAGAAAGGACAAAAGCAGGCATGCAAACAGGACTTCACATTCATGAAGACGGGACATTGAGGTTTGGAAATCGCCTGTATGTTCCAAATAGAGAATTGAGACAGGAGTTAGTGGCGGAAGCACATAGCTCTATGTACTCTGTTCACCCAAGAGGAACCAAGATGTACCGAAACTTGAGACAGTATTACTGGTGGCACGGAATAAAAAGAGAGATTGCAAGATTTGTGGCCAAATGCTTAGTCTGCCAGCAAGTAAAGGCCGAGCATCAGAGGACTGCAGGTATGTTACAGCCGCTTCCGATACCAGAATGGAAATGGGAGCATATCACGATGGATTTTGTCACAGGATTCCCGAGGAGCCCCAGCGGAAAAGACGCAGTATGGGTGATAGTGGATAGACTCACTAAATCGGCACACTTCTTGCCATTTAGAGTTGGACAGTCCACAGAGGTACTAGCCGACATGTATATGCGACAAATCGTCAAATTACATGGAGTGCCTGTTAGTATTGTATCGGATAGAGATTCAAGATTTACCTCTCATTTCTGGAGAAGCATGCAAGAGAGTCTAGGCACCAGACTCAAATTCAGCACTGCTTACCACCCGCAGACAGATGGCCAATCAGAATGCACCATCCAGATATTGGAGGACATGTTGAGATCATGTATGCTAGACTTTGGAGGATCTTGGGAAGATCATCTGCACTTAGTGGAGTTCTCCTACAATAACAGTTATCAGGCCAGCATCCAGATGGCACCATTTGAAGCTTTATACGGAAGAAAGTGCAGATCGCTTATATGTTAGAGTGACGTTGGTGAACGTAAAATACTGGGTCCAGAATTGGTAACGCAAACAGTGGAAAAGGTGAAACAAATTCAAAATCATCTGCGAGCAGCCCAAGACAGACAGAAGTATTGGGCAGATACGCACAGACGTCCCCTGGAGTTTAAAGAAGGAGAGCATGTGTTCTTGAGGATTTCGTCCACTCGTGGTACTATCAGATTCGGAAGCAGAGGCAAGTTGAGCACAAGGTATATTGGGCCATTTGACATCCTAGAGCGCGTTAGTGAGGTGGCTTATCGTCTTGCATTACCTCCATCCCTAGAAGGAGTGCATGACATATTCCACGTCTAACAGCTGTGAAGGTACGTGACCGACCCAAGTCACGTAGTCGATCATTCAGAGATCGTAGTAGGCCCAAGCTTGAGATATGAGGAACAACCAGTAGGCATCCTCGACATCAGTGAGAAGACATTGAGGGGACAGACCATCAGACTAGTCCGTGTAGCATGGAAACATCATTCCCCTGGAGAATCGACTTGGGAACGAGAAGATAGTATGCGCCAGCGTTACCCCCACTTGTTTGAGGAGGCAGTTATAAACTAAACCACCTTGTATTTCCATAATTCTTTCTTTGGTAGCTTATTCTTTGATTGCGAGGACGCAATCCTTTCAAGGAGGAAAGATTGTAAACACCCTGATATTTTAGGAATAATTTATAATGAGTTATTACAAATTTTTGGTACTTTTTAGAATTTAAAGAAAAGATGATTGTGATTTAAAGAATTTTAAGTGTGGCTAATTGGTGTTATAATATTTTTAAAATAATATATTATGGTGCACAATGGAAAGCTGGACATGTGGTATTTTTTAACGAATTATTTGGGCTTCAGGGGAGCGTTTAACGCCTTATAGACTATTGGCTAACTAAACCAAGCCAAATTGGACCAATCCCACTGTAGTGGGTCGGATCCAGGACCGACCAACCCGGAAGGACCCGACCCATTGCAAACCCTAGCCGTGCTTACTATAGCGGCTATTTAAGCTAGCCTAAGGATCTGTGCCGCCGCCATCCGCAGCCCTCAATCTCGCCGCCGACGCAGTGATCAGCCGCCGCTCCGATCACTGTCGATCAGCATCCTCAGCCATCATCTTCCCCAAATCCGACGCTGTTCTCCGCCCAAACCCAGCCGACCTAGCCGACTCGAGCGTCGCCCCGGCCAAGCCCCCTCCGTACCGCCTGGCGAGCCGACCTCGGCCCATCTCAGCCCTAGACTCCTCGACGACGGACCCGCGGCCTTCCCCGAGCACCGCCGAGTCGCAGAGGACCGGAGTTGACCCCGCTGTCATCTAACTTCGACTCTCGACCGACTCCACAGTGGCCATTCCCCCGCTGTGTCCGACCCGACAACCACGGTACTCGCGACCACCCTCTGAACTGGGACAACAGACACCGGACACACCGCGAGGATACGACCATGACTCGGCTCACGTCAATTTGGCTTTCGAACACCCAGAATTCAGAACTCACGGGGCCCTGTTCAGGTACCAGTTTCTTCTTCATCGTAACACCGTTTCTAATTCCGTCAGTTGCTATGCGTAGACTGTATAACCCTCTCGGTGTCCGTGCAACTTGCTCGGTGTATCGCGTCCTGTGGTGATCGTACACCGCGATCCAAAAATAGGAAAAGCAATACTCCGTTTCACCCCAAAACTGAGTGCGCCCCGCCAAACGGGATGACTTGGTCGTACGCGATCTTTACCGAACCATGCGTGTCATTGATACGGCCGTGTGGGATTTTACGGAAGTAGATTCGGAGGTGCGAGCACCCCGGAATCAACGCGTATCCGCCGACGATACCCCGTATCCGACCTTTCTGGAACATGCGGTAACTTTGTGTACACACGTCAGATCGAGACAAAACTTGCGCCATCGGACTCGTAGCAATACACTGGTCCTGTGACCCATGTTTGGTTCGATTCTGAGAACGTTGACAAAATCGCGTATCGTGGGCCCCACAGGCTCCACTTGACGGGCGATTTTGTGATCGGCTCATCGGAATCAAATTCTGGAAGTTCCGTTGGGTTCATATCATCGTTCCTGACTTATAGACACTGAGTTTGATGAATTTGGAGACCTTTGACCCTGACACACTTTTTGGTGCAAAGTGGCCCACATGTGGACCCCGCTTTGGCCCAGAAATGACCTTTTTGCCCCTGTGTCCAAATTGGACGTAAGGACAGGCATTTCTAGCAGTTTGACACCTTCTGAGACTGTTGGTGATGTTTATTACAGCTTTTGGAGTAGCCCCTACCGGATCTACTGATACAGGGACAGTTGTTGATATTCAAACATCAGGCAAGTGTACCTTGCCAACTCTGCAGTGTTGTTACCTATTTTTCTTACTTCATTATATTGTTGTGCATGCTTAACCTAGGACCGAGTGACATACTTAGCGTCCGATTATCAGTCGGGTGCCAACATCATACGCGGTGTTGGGTATTATCATCTAGATATGGACATACGCGACACTTTATCTTCTTGTACTGGTCTTACCAAGTACACCTTGACCCAGGACACTGGACACTGTTCATGAGATAGGATCTTTCCGAGATATTTGTGGTGATTCTGTATAGGATACAGGACTTATAGAGATACTATAGTCTAGATACATTATGACTTGTGCATTAGTTATGATCCCGCTGACATGGACATAAGACGTTATGGTCATGATATGCGTGGTTACATTGGATGGGGAGACACACACAGACTTCAGGCTGATTATATATATACACCCCTACTATTGTGAGGCCTAAGACTCTGAAGCCCGAGCTTGGCCCATTACTCATTATTACTGCTGCTACCGGCTTCCCGACACAGAGCTGGTAGTATGCTTCAGCCTGAGTTCTAGTGCTGCTCTCATCTTGCATATCACTTAGTTGGTTATTTTAGTATTCCCTTAATGTTCCATCTATTGCTGGATAGATTCCCAGGCTACAGGTTGATTAGTTATGCCGGCTACTCAGTATCCCGCTGAGCTAGACCACCTCTTGACACCACTGCTACCGGCTCCCCTACACAGAGCTTACAGTGGTTTCAACCTTAGTACTATGGATATTCTCTCTTGCATTTTATACAGATGTTTACATACTTACCCTGTTTATCTCATTATTCTGCTGCACTGTTTATATTCTGGCTTGTATTATTTTTGTACCTTGCTATGTCCCTTGAGGACCTGGATATGGATTATGTCCCCAGGATTTGCAGACGAGATCTATCCCGAGGTATACGGGACCGCTGCAGGAGCTGAACCAGGATCTGTATCATCATCCGAGGACGAGGTGTTAGCCGAAGACTTCTCCTGAGCATCCATATTCATGCTCAGTATTTATTTATTTAGTTACTCAGTTATTTATCTTCTGGTCTGTTTTACCATTGTACTAGATATTATGGGGTTGTTTCCCGAAGTACTTTGTTGAGACTAGATGATGATTTACATTCTTATTTATTCTGTGGATCATATTTTATATCTTGTGTGGATGAGATTAGTTGTGCCATGATTGTCTTAGACTTGATTTTACAGCTTAAGTATGCCCTGATGGATCCATTAAATTGGGTTTGTCCATCAGTACGTACTGCTGGCCATTGCCACGCGTCCGGTCCCACGGTATATTGGGATTGGGGCGTGACAGAATCTCTACGAATTCTCAAGTAAGAAAAGATTATCTTTACGTATGTATGCTAACACAAGCATATGGAACGAAAGCGAAGCTAGCAACTCAGAGGAAGAAAAAAATCCTTGTAACATTAAAAAATTATGTCTAATGACATTTGATAAGGTATCAACTAACCCAGTCACGATCCGCGTCCGGATGATCGGACACGAGTACGTGGGTACGTCCAGCCTACGCCGCAGGATTGGTGGTAGAACGTTGTCTAGGTCATCATTACTATCTATCATATCACACAATATCCAACTCTATTAGGAGATAATGATATAGCAATACATTATAAAATACTCGATCACAATAATCTAAAAGGAAGAAATAACACGATATGATATAAATAATGAAATCACAAAGTCACAATACTAGATAATCTATAATATCACATCCAACTAAATAAGTCTGACAATACAACATAAGTTTAGGAAAAATAACATCTTAATGCGTCTAAAGAGATGGAGACAAATCCAGTACAAATGCTAAGTAATGGTATCTAAGATGACCGTCGACACTGGTCAGTCCTTTACAACTACTACCTCCTGTGGCCTATAGTAGGTAGGACAAAAATTCTCTAAATTATCTGAAAAATATATCCAGTCAGGATGGAGCAAGCACACCTCTAATAGCAGTTCTAGTTAATTGATTAAGACTATAAAACAGTAATAGTGCATGCCATAAATGATGAATCAAAGCAGAACTATATATATATATATATATATATATATATATATATATATATATATATATATATATATATATATATAAACACTAAGAATATGGTATACAGATAATGAAAGTAAATAGACAGAACAGATAAAGTACAACTAAAGATGCATGAAGTAGACAGAAAGAACTATAGCTAACTGTATATTTTGAAATACTAGTTTCGATATGTGATCGGCTTGAAAACTGGTACGGTAGCTAAATGGCCTGGTTAATTATACGTGAGGTGTATGATTAACACTAAAAATATTTTATACTACTACAATAGGAATGTGATCACATATCTAGCTAGCATTTTCCCCGTCCTGACTAGTACAGTGGATCCAGCCATGACAAGTTATGATACACGATCAATGTCCAATAATAATACCATGTACGATGTCTAATATCAATGTCATATATGATATCAAAATAATAACTATATAATACCTCATAACTGAAGATCCAAGCCATATACTAGTCCGTGCACCCTCGTGTCAAGAAACAAATATAACACCACTAAATACATGAATCATAGTAAATATAAAATAATAGAAACTATCAGAGAATGTACTCGCCTAAAATTTAATGTGGAATATCAAACAGTATCCGTATTGGTGCCTCAAAAAACTAAATTTGAAATATCAAGTCAAAATAGTATTTTGGAATCAGAAACATGCTAAGCTAGCTTGAAACTAGGTCATTAGGTCAATAACTTGCTAAACTAGTTTTTCTAGGTCATTCTAGCCATTACCTTACTAAAATAAGTTATACTAGATAATATTAACTAATACTATATTATACTTGGTAATTGAGATACAATATCTTATATTATATACACATATACACTATACTATTTATTTACTAGTACCTTTCTATTACTTGCCAAATAACTCAAGATATAACGTTATTACTTCATATCATCCTCTTACTTAATATTACCTTCACACTTAATTCTAGACTCATGATACCCTCACTGAATAATACGCACTAATACTAGCTCAAACTTACTGAACTAGCACCTACCTCTTCCTTAAACTCAACCCAAATACCTTGCACTTATTTATACTGACATACTAAAACTCTATACTGGACACAATATACCCTTGACACCAATTCCTTATATGTAGGAATTCAATCCACTCTAAAACTAGTATACCACGCCAAGCACACTAACTGGTGTCACACAACACCTATCTGGTATTTATATGCTAATCCCCTATTTATCTAAATGGTAGAGTTAACATCTAGGTGTAGGTAATATTCACTACTTATATACCCATATATCTATATGTCAAAAGTACTGACACTTGGCACTAGGACTCATAACTTCACACTAACCTATGTCCACCACTAATACACAAGATAATGATACCAATTCACCAAAACTCACACAAGCATACAACACACCCTATACACTAATACCTATCTGAAAATACTGATACACTACCAAACTAAGGTAACACACACACACACACACATCACTTAGATACACCCACTACTGCATTTGTAGCTCCTTAAAAATCCTCAACTTCAAGTATCAGAGCATAGCATACTTCACAAATCAACCTTTCTACCCCCTCCCCCCTCTCTACTACTCACTTCTAAAACTGATACTCAAGTACCAATTCTTATCATAGAGCAACCCCAAAGCTGAACCCATGATAAGATACCCTTACCAACCTAGAAACCAGTTAATGAATCCATCAACTAATAATTATACACAATACCTTAATGAACACATACCACACTGATGCATTTGTATTGCTGCAACTTGGATCAAATTCCCCCTCTCCTAATGTACACCATAGTGGAACACACACCTTTGCAACCTGACTTCTCCTCACAAACCCCTTACACTACACTCTAGTCCACTCTCTCCCCATCCTTCACAGCAGGCCAAGGTCGCACCCAACTGCCGCTTGCTGCTCGTGTGCTCTACTACACAGATAAGCACTTCCTGGTTCACTGATACCCTTATACACAATGCTGGTTGTATACCATATAGGTCACATACTCAGACCCAAACACATAATACATGAATACATGATGCTCTAGATCCTGCAATCTACAGATACTTCACATCATGCAGTACACAACTGTAGTACTACCCCACAGTTACCAAGATACACCCTCTAATCCTTTATACTGATAGGTTGCTATACATATTTCCAGTTTCAAATACCAACTTTCAACCTTTGATACAAGACTTGAATACTTAACACACAATGTCATTCTATTAATTCATACCCAAACATTTAGGAGTTTACCTGATGTGCACTTCACAACTGCACAGACGTTGCTGCACATAGGCACATACACTGTCATTACCATATTTCTAGATGAGGGTATTTTGTCATTAGCATATTTATTATTTTAATTAAATATTTATATATATGCTACTAATTAATTATATTGTGATGTGCTATTTAATTATTGATTAGTGGGCTAGTCTATATTTAATTGGACTTGTCATTAGTGGGCCCATTAATTTGTTATGACACATTGAGCCTAACTTTGTACTAGGCCCATTAGACCCATTACCCTTAATTAATTAAGGAGATTAGATTAGTTTCTTGTATTAGAAGTTTTCTAATATAGTCCATCCTAATTAAATCTCATGACTAGCTAGTAGGGGTACTATTGGCATTATATATTGCTTGGAAGAGGGGAGAAGGGGGCCGACCACATAAGAGGGCTCTCTCTCTCTCTCTCTATCTCTCTCTCTCTCTCTCTCTACTTCATTAATTAATTCATTCATATCCCCAATTATGGTCTTCCCCAAATTAACTCATCCCTCTAGCAAATTCAACCTAATTCACACATATTCCCTCTTAATTTCTTCATCTAAGAAGCATTGGAGCTTGGATTGCAAGGAGCACTTGAAGGAGGAGGAATTGACAAGGAGATTGTGTCCTAATTGTGTCTATTGAGCATTTTATTAGAAATCCATCTCCCAATAGGTAAATTCTAACTTTAACCTTTAATTTAGGTTCTAATTAATGTATTTAACAATTAGAAATCATCCTTTACTTATGGCGACCCATAGGACCAAGAACTAGGTTTATTTGACCCCTATTGTGACTTCTACATGGATATTTGTATCCAATTTGGAGGAATTTCGAGATTGGTGCACTAAGTGTTTGTAATTAGGCCAATTAGATCTAATTGGACTTAGATTGAGTATGTAAGGCTAGTTACATGTCCACAATTGGATACGGGTAGGTCGTATCATAGTACACCATGATACGGGGGGTGATTTGGGGATTTTCCTTCAATACTTGTGATATGCATGTTAATTTCTTTAATTGCATGATATATAACTAATATAATTATTAGATAGTATTATATAACTATATTTGGATGTGTTAATGTATTTTGATGATTGGTATCATAAAGGGTTGGCTAATTGGAGGGTGTATCATGAATATCAAGAGTATTTATATGATACTATAGGTGTCACCCTCACATAATATATATAGTAGCATGGTGTAGATATATTATGATTGTGTGTCTTATATATATATATATATAAGTGTTCATATGAAACTAGTGTGAGTGTGTGTGTATGTGTGAAGTGGTTTTAGATTACAGTGAAGGAGGAAAGGATATACCATTGCACTATGATATATTTGTGTGCATATGTGTGAGTGAATGTGAGTGGTTAGTTGTGTATTGTGTCTACATATAATTATATTTGACTGAGATTAGTAGCAATAATAGTTAGTAATGAAGAGGGGGTCAGTTCTGTGCATATTGTGCTATAGTTTGATGTGAGCATTATAACAGGTGTTGGGTTTGTTGTACATAGTAGTGCCATCCTCTGGCAAGGGGATATTAGTGCCAGGATTGGAAAGCAAGGGTAAAGTAGTTACAACAAGGAAGCTGCAAAACAAAGAAGAGCAACAACACCAATCGAGTAACATCAGCAGCAACATATAGATTGACGGTATGTTATGTCGAGCTTTGACTCATTACAGCAGCAACTGTAACTAAGATAAGGGGGTAAGCTCGAGAGGTGTCCCAGGTAGCAATACAATAATAGGAGGTAAAGAAGAGCAATAACATGTCATGACCCACACCCAAAATTTGGGACACGAGTACGTGGGTACGTCCAGCCTGCGCCGCAGCATCGACGGTAGAACGCTGTCAAGGTCACAATAATATCTAATCAATCTCACACGAATATCCAACTCCATAAGGAGACAGATATCACAATATAATATGTAAATACTCAATCACAGAAACTAAAGCACGATAAGATATCAAAAAAAATAAACAAAATGCAACACAAGTCTAAACAAAATAGTCTAACTCAAACAATAACATCCAAGTCTCAAAGTATGCCGAAAACAAATCTGGTACCATAAACTGCTGAAAGAAACTAACTAAAATAACTAGTGATCTTGGCTAGACATCCCAAAAATCACAACTGAACTATAAGATCCAAGGCTGCAGCTACTCTCCCTGTGGTCCATAATATGTCGGACACTAGTCCTCTAAGGCACAGTCTGGAAAAATATTTCCAGTCATGATGGAACGAAGTACATCTCTAATAACAGTTCCAGTTAATTGATAAGGACTATAAAACAATAAATAGATGATGTTATATACTAAAAGAACACAATAAATAGATGCAATGGCAATAGTAAAGAGAACATGCAATATAGACAATATGGTACAGTCAGTGCATATATAAAATAATGAGAAAGAACTATAATATCATATACGGGGTGATGTAGTATATGTACTGAGATGAAGAAATATAACTATTCTAAGTGTTTGAAATGGTAGTTTCAAAATGTTATCGGCTTGGAAACTTGTTCGATAGCTACATGGCCTGGCTAATCATACGTGAGGTGTATGCATAACACTTAACGCTATATACACTTGTACGATAGGGATTTGATCACATCTCTCACTAGCAATTTCCCCGCCCCCAACTAGTACTGTGGATCTAACCATGACACCTCACGATACACGATCAATGTCACGTCACAGTCCCAAAATATCGAGGGACTAGACACGTGGCAATGGCCAGCAGCACACACCGATGGACAAACCCAATTTAATGGATCCATCAGGGCGTACTTAAGCTGTAATACAATAATAAGGGTCTAGATATACTAATCTCATCCACAGAAATGAATATAACAATATCAGAATCATAAAGCAAGATCAATCTCAATAAAATATAAACTCGAGAAATAACCCGATAATGAGTCTGATACATCTGTCAAGAAACAAGAATAAAGATAACCACAGAAAATACTGTGTATGGATAAAGCCTATACTCAGAAGATACCCTCGGTGATCACTCGTCTACTGGATCTGGTACTGCTCCAGTGCCTGCTCCTGATAATGCTCCTGCTCCGTAAACCTCGGGATAGATCTCGTCTGCTAATCCTGGGGACATAATCCGGATCCAGGTCCTCAGGGGACATAGCAAGGTACAAACAATACAAGCCAAAATAAATGCAGTGCAAAAATAAATGAAACAATAGGGTAAACTATATAACCAGCTAAGTGATATGCAAGTGAGAGTTTTAGTCATACTCGGGCTGAGACTACTACAGGATCAGTGTCGGAGAAACCCATAGCAGTATTCTCTCGAAGGGCCAGTACGGTACCAAAGCTCTGTTGCCAGAGTCTAAGGCACTTCCATCAAATTATTATATATATAATCAGCCTTTTGTATGGTAAATCTCTCCCCACCCAATGTAATCTCACGTCTCATGTCCATGACACGCAGGATCAAAACTAATGCAGCAAGTCATATAATGTCTATGAATAAAATGTCTATCTCATAAAACCTGTATCCTATACCGAATCGCCATGAATATCTCAGGAAGATTCTGTCTCATGAATAGTGTCAAGTATCCTGGGTCTATGTACTTGATAAGACAAGTACGAGAATGTAAAGGGTCACGATATCCAACTCTAGGTGATGTACACAATTTCGCGTAAGGTGTTGGCACCCGACTATTAATCGGACGCTAAGTAAGTCACACGGTCCTAGGTCAAGCATGCACAACAATATAAACGAATCAAGAAAAATATGTAACAAGACTGCAAAGTTGGCAAGGTACACTTGCTTGGGATTTGAATACCAACAGTTGCCCCTGTATCAGTGGATCCTGTAGGTACTCCTCCAAAAGCTGAAATAAATATCACCAACAGTCTCAGAAAATATCAAATAGCTAGAAACGTCTGTCCTTAAGTCCAATTTGGACACAGGGGCAAAAATGACATTTCCGGATCAAAACGGGGTCCATATGTGGGCCACTTTGCACCGAAAAATATGTCAGGGTTAAAGGTCTCCAAATTTGTCAAACTTTATGTCAACAAGTCAGGAACGATAATACGAACCCAACGCAACTTCCAGAATTGGATTCCGATGAGCCAATCACAAAATCGCCCATCAAGTGGAGCCTGTGGGGCCCACGATACGCGATTTTGTCAACGTTCTCAGAATTGAACCAAACTTGGGTCACAGGACCAGCGTATTGCTATGAGTCCGATGGTGCAAGTTTCGTCTCGATCTGACATGTGTAAACAAAGTTACAGCGTGTTCCAGAATAGGCGGATACGGGGCGTTGTCGACGGATATGCGTTGATTTCGGTGTGCACGCACATCCAAATCAACTTTTGCGAAATCCCACACATCCGTATCAATGGTGTGCACATTTCGGTAAAGACCGCGTACGACCAAGTCGTCCCGTTTGGCGGGGCGCACTCAGTTCCGGGGTAAAATAAGGCGTTGGTTTTCCTGTTTTTGGATCCCGGGTTGCGATCACGATAGGACGCGACGCACCGAGTGGGTTGCACGGGCATCGAGAGGGTTATACAGTCAACGCGACACAATTATCGGAACAGAAAACGGAATCACGAGGAGAAAGAACGGGTTACCTGAACAGGGCTCCGTGAAACCGAGATTTCACGTATCCTGGATACTGAATCGTGTCCTGGTCACCGTGTCCGCTGCGTCGGCTCTGCACAGGGTCTGTGTCCGTGTCCGCTGCTAGGGTGAACTCGCCGGCGGAGGGCGGCACGGCCTAGGGCGTCCGGGGTGCTGGTCAGCGGCGTCGAGCGGCTGTGCGGAGAGGAGCGGTGGTTGGTCGAGCGGCTCGGGCGGATGAAGGTGGTGGAGGTGACTGGCGAGGGTTCGGCGCTGCGGGCGGTAGTCGAGCGGGGTGCTCGGGGCAACGGCGGAGAGGGAGATGGCTGGAGGTCAGAGACAACGGGGAAGGTGATGATCGGGGACGGGTCGAGGAAGGAGGGAGAAGGCGGCGGTGGTCGAGCGGGTTCAGGGCTGCCGAGGTGTTCGTCGGCACGGCGGTGAGGAGTCTGGAGAAAGGAGGTGTGGCTGAGATGATAATTAGGGTTGCGGCTCGGCTGGGCACTGAAGTCGAGAGGCTTAAATAGGCGGTGAATAGTAAATCCGGCGGAGGATTAGGGTTCGGTCGGGTTTCGGATCGGCTTTGATTTGGATCCGACCCAGCCCGACCTATTAGGCTGGGTTGGTCTGGTTCGGTTTAGCGTTTTGGTTCTGTTTATTGGTTCAAGTGAACCGGGTTCAGTCAGGTTTAATTAGGTTTAATTCTACGTTGGTTTTTAGGGCTTTAAAAATAATTCCAGAGTCTAATAATTTCGCAGAAAATTACCTTCTGTCCGGTTTTCCATTTTACACCATAAAATATTATTTTCATAATATTTTAATATTAAATAATAGCAATTAAAAATTATTTAATTACCAAATGCCTAGGTTTTAATTTGAAAAAAATCCCAAAAAATTACAGAAAATTGTGAAAAATCTAAATAAAAAATTTCTGAAAAATCAGGGGGTTACAATCTACCCAACTTATAAATTTTTTTTCCTCATAATTAAACTAGGGTATGGTCTAAAAAATTTCTCTCAAGTGAACATTGCGGTCTCTACCCAACTTAGAATTTATCCATCTATCATCTAAGGCTATACATCTAAGAAAGCTATGCCCCAAATTATTGAATCATGTTATTGAATCCTCAAGTATTTAACACCAAACATATCACCTATGGTATTCCCTTAATCATTTATAAAAGGGTCATCAAACAATGCGACCGGCCTGCGGGGTATATCTAGTACTATCTATATATCAACTTATACCAAGTAAGATGTTTCATCTTTCCGAAATGAGGGGAGACGAAGATCAATAATAATGAGTTCAAGGGGGAGGTAATTGATTAGGAGTATGGGGGTCAAGGCGTTTAAAGAATTCAATGGGATTTGCTAAGGCAGTTGTGGACTGAGATCCTATTTTGGGTAATTCCTCTTCACATGCTCGCATCGGTACAGTTATGTAACGGATATGATATGCTCAGACATATCTAGAGGGCAAGTACATTCGTCTACTAATTACTATATATCTCAATCCACGTAAATTAGTTGTACGAAGGGCGAACCAAGCGCACTATGGTTGATCAGACCGTAGTACACTGATTCTAAAATGTATTAGTGTACGCGTCCACTACTACATATGTCATGAACAAGCTTGATAAAAGACTGAGCTTGCAAAACTAGGCTGTAACAGCAGCATAAGTCAAGGTAGTACAACAAATATAAGTACGCTAGATGATGATGAAAGGAGGTACAAATTAATTCAAGTTCACAAAGACAAAAACAAAATAAGCAATAATAATAAAAGACTTTACAATCTCTGCAGTTATCATACAACCTCCTCGTCTAAGTTGCTAGTCGACCAAGTAAGGGCAAGGACCTCTAAATTCTATTGTCTGAATAAACACTGTCATCTTATGCTAGCATACACTTAATGTCATTCAGTTACACTTCAACAATTGGTCAAAAGAGTATGTGGTACTAGGGTATGAGGTATACTACCTAACTTATAATAATAACCTATTACTGAAATTGTCTTAAGGATACTGTGGAAACTCTTGTTTAAGGTCTACGAGAAGGGGTCTTGGTACTTATTAGGGTATCCTCATATATTATATAGGTCATGGTCGTCTTAAGTCGTAGTCATAGTGCTTATAGAACAAGTGTCGATAGTGAGGATAGAGGAGTTACTGGCCATCAAGGGTAAGGGATCTAACTTGTATCGAGGTGGGGGTACTAATTTCGTGACTTAAAGATAAGGGGTAATTATTAGGTCATAATCTACGATAATAACTTAAACTTGTCAAGTTCTAATTACCAATCACATAGTAAAAAAAATTTAGAGTAACAACCAAAATAAACAATAAGAGGCGCACAGGAATCAAGGCAGGATGCAAGTCAAGAAATTAATTTGAATCCGATATAGATGTCAAGAACGATTCAAGCAAGTGGATGAGATCCAAAAACTTATCCTATTCTTATTGCAGGCTTGCTCGGTCCCTAAGTTAAAACTGAACAATTTAGTCGTAGACCTGCATGGGCCACCATAAAAACCATGTCACGTCCCAGTCCCAAAATATCGAGGGACTAGACACGTGGCAATGGCCAGCAGCACACACCGATGGACAAACCCAATTTAATGGATCCATCGGGACGTACTTAAGCTGTAATACAATAATAAGGATCTAGATATACTAATCTCATCCACAGAAATGAATATAACAATATCAGAATCATAAAGCAAGATTAATCTCAATAAAATATAAACTCAGAAAATAACCCGATAATGAGTCTGATACATCTGTCAAGATACAAGAATAAAGACAACCACAGAAAATACTGTGTATGGATAAAGCCTATACTCAGAAGATACCCTCGATGATCACTCGTCTACTGGATCTGGTACTGCTCCAATGCCTGCTCCTGATAATGCTCCTGCTCCGTAAACCTCGGGATAGATCTCGTCTGCTAATCCTGGGGACATAATCCGGATCCAGGTCCTCATGGGACATAGCAAGGTACAGATAATACAAGCCAAAATAAATATAGTACATAAATAAATGAAACAATAGGGTAAACTATATAACCAGCTAAGTGATATGCAAGTGAGAGTTTTAGTCATACTCGGGCTGAGACTACTACAGGATCAGTGTCGGAGAAACCCATAGCAGTATTCTCTTGAAGGGCCAGTACGGTACCAAAGCTCTGTTGCCAGAGTCTAAGGCACTTCCATTAAATTATTATATATATATAATCAGCCTTTTGTATGGTAAATCTTTTCCCATCCAATGTAATCTTACGTCTCATGTCCATGACACGCAGGATCAAAACTAATGCAGCAAGTCATATAATGTCTATGAATAAAATATCTATGTCATAAAACTTGTATCCTATACCGAATCACCATGAATATCTGAGGAAGATTCTGTCTCATGAATAGTATTAAGTGTCCTGGGTCTATGTACTTCATAAGACAAGTACGAGAATGTAAAGTGTCACGATATCCAACTCTAGGTGACGTACACAACTCCGCGTACGGTGTTGGCACCCAACTATTAATCGGACGCTAAGTAAGTCACACGGTCCTAGGTCAAGCATGCACAACAATAAAAAAAAATCAAGAAAAATATGTAACAAGACTGCAAAGTTGGCAAGGTACACTTGCCTAGGGTTTGAATACCTACAGTTGTCCCTGTATCAGTGGATCCTGTAGGTACTCCTCCAAAAGCTGAAATAAACATCACCAACAGTCTCAGAAAATATCAAATAGCTAGAAATGCCTGTCCTTAAGTTCAATTTGGACACAGGGTCAAAAATGACATTTTTGGGTCAAAGCGGGGTCCATATGTGGGCCACCTTGCACCGAAAAATATGTCAGGGTTAAAGGTCTCCAAATTCATCAAACATAGTGTCAACAAGTCAGAAACGATGATACAAACCCAACGAAACTTCCAGAATTGGATTCCGATGAGCCGATCACAAAATCGCCCGTCAAGTAGAGCTTGTGGGGCCCACGATACGCGATTTTGTCAACGTTCTCAGAATTGAACCAAACTTGGGTCACAGGACTAGCGTATTGCTACGAGTCCGATGGCGCAAGTTTTGTCTCGATCCGACGTGTGTACACAAAGTAACAGCATATTCCAGAATAGGCGGATACAGGACGTTGTCGGCGGATACGCGTTGATTCCGGTGTGCACGCACATCCAAATCAACTTCTGCAAAATCTCACACATCTGTATTAACGGCGTGCACGTTTCGGTAAAGACTGCGTACGACCAAGTCATCCCGTTTGGCGGGGCGCACTCAGTTCCGGAGTAAAACAGGGCATTGGTTTTCCTATTTTTGGATCGTGGTTTGCGATCACCACAAGATGCGACGCACCAAGCGTGTTGCACGGGCATCGAGAGGGTTATACAGTCTACGCGACACAACTAATGGAACAAAAAATGGAATCACGAGAAGAAAGAATGGGTTACCTGAACAGGGCTCCGTGAAACCGAGATTTTATGTGTCCTGGATACTGAATCGTGTCCTGGTCACCGAGTCCGCTGCGTCAGCTCTGCACAGGGTCTGTATCCGTGTTCGTTGCTAGGGCTGTGTCGGGAGACAGCAGGGTGAACTTGTCGGCGGAGGGCGGCACGGCCTAGGGCGTCCAGGGTGCTGTTCGGCGGCGTCGAGCGGCTGTGCGGAGAGGAGCGGTGGTTGGTCGAGCGGCTCGGGCGGATGAAGGTGGTGGAGGTGACTGGCGAGGGTTCGGCGCTGCGGGCGGTGGTCGAGCGGGGTGCTCGGGGCAACGGCGGAGAGGGAGATGGCTAGAGGTCGGAGACGACGGGGATGGTGATGATCGGGGACGGGTCGAGCAAGGAGGGAGAAGGCAGCGGTGGTCGAGCGTGTTCAGGGCTGCCGAGGTGTTCGTCGGCACGGCGGTGAGGAGTCTGGAGAAAGGCGGCGCAGCTGAGATTATAATTAGGGTTGCGGCTCGGCTTGGCACGGAAGTCGAGAGGCTTAAATAGGCAGTGAATAGTAAATTCGACAGAGGATTAGGGTTCGGTCGGGTTTCGGGTCGGGTTTGATTTGGATCCGATCCGGCCCGACCCGTTAGGCTGGGTTGGTCTGGTTCAGTTTAGCGGTTTGGTTCGGTTTATTGGTTCAAGTGAACCGGGTTCGGTCAGGTTTAATTAGGTTTAATTCTACGTTAGTTTTTAGGGCTTTAAAAATAATTCCGGAGTCCAATAATTTTGCAGAAAATTTTCCTATGTCCGATTTTCCATTTTACACCATAAAATATTATTTCTATAATATTTTAATATTAATTAATAGCAATTAAAAATCATTTAATTACCAAATGCATAGGTTTTAATTTCAGAAAAATTCCAAAAAATTATAGAAAATTGTGAAAAATCCAAATTAAAAATTTCTGAAAAATCATGGGGGTTACAATCAATATCCAATATATCATGTACAATATCTAATATCAATTTCTAATATCAATGTTAATACAATAACCAATGTAACATCTCATGACTGCAGATCCAATATATATACTAGTCTGTGTAGCACAGTGTCAAGAATCAGATATAACATTTCTAAATACTTGAATTATAAAAATTATCAAATAACGGAAATTATCAGAGAATATACTCGCTTGGGTCCTGAGCGGGCAATACCAATATCCTGCTCCTGAAGTCATGTAGAATAATCCAATGGTCCTATAGACATCTCATATAATATAATATTGCATCAACCATTACACTAGCACACACACAATCATAACTACCCTGAACTCAAGGCTACACTAGGGTGACACTAGTCAAGTAACATGGTCGAATGTGCGTCTAACTACACGGGTGTCATATTTGTAAATGTGGTGCTTGATCAGACAGTCAAACTAACACATGTCTCGCCAGTATGTCAGTGTACAAAAGGCAGTCTACTCATAATCACTCAGGGTCACATGATCAACTGTAAATACGGGATATTAGTAATTAACACTTATGGTCACATGTAACTACGGGATATACACAGTTAATGCCTAGGGTCATACAGCATACATACACATTATAGTCATAGCATTATTATTTAATTACCTTTATAATATATATATATATATATATATATATATATATATATATATATATAATTATAATACGCGTATGTATACGCATACAAGTCATTGGGTTCACCGACTCAGGGTCTGATGTCAACTAACTGTCATGAAGAATACGTTAACCCTAATGGATACACAAACACATAAAATCATGAAGGACAGTTCTAAACTATGCGGGCATTGATGATGGTGACGACGATGACGATGACGACGATAATGGTGATAACGACGATGATGATGGTGACGACGATGACGATGATGACGACGATGATGATGAGGGTGAAGGAGAGCTCAGGCGAGGGAGGTCTGACGAGGCGGGGCTCAGTCGAGGAGTTCAGGCGAGGGAAGGAGGTCATGGGAACTCAGGAAGATATCGACGAGGGAGGAGGGAAGAGGAGGATGAAGAGAAGGTCGATGAGGAGTTCAGTGGGTGGAAGGAGAGGGAGGCTGGTGGTTCGTCGACGGGGGAGATGGCTGCTGTCGTCGTGAGGGACGATGGTGGCGGTCGTGGAGTTCTCAGGCGGGTGGTCGGGATGAGAACAGCTGTTCTCAGGTGATAAGGTGGCCCCGGTTGGTGTTTTAGCGGGTCGGGGAAAGAAAGTACAGGCGGGTCGAGGGGGTTGATGGGATGAGCTGCTCCGGCAAGTTGGTCGGCTCAGCGAGTTTTTTGGCTCAGCAGGAAGGGGAGATGACCGGAGGAGACGTCCAGCGGGGTTGGCGGGTCGGGAGGGGATGTAGTAGGTCGGGGAGAGGTCGGGAAAGGTGCAGTCAACGGAGGAAGTGCTCGGCGAGGCTGTTGTGACGAGGCTCCTGCGGAGGAAGGTGATGGCAGTGAGCCGCGAGGTCAGTCGATGGCGGAGGCTCTGGTCGAGGAAGGAGAAGTGGTCGCGGTTGGGAGGAGAAGGAGGGAGAAGAGGATGAACATGGAAGGTAGAGAGAGTCGACTGAAATAGTTTAGGTTTAGGTGAAAAATTAAATAAAGGTATTGTGTTTGATAATAAACGAAAGAAATGAAACGAGGTTTATACGAAACCCGCTCTTAGGTTCATAAACAAGAAGTACAATTAATCCTATATGAGGATGTTAAGTATAATTTTTTAATCTTGGTAAATATTGCTATAGGAGTCTGATCTGCAGTCGATCACTTTATCCCTTGGACCACACGATGATGAAGAAGTGTCGTAGAAGACAAAGCATCTTCGAAGGTTGCTAAAGAGAGTGGATGCTCGATGCCAAAGTCGTCGATCACTACTCTTTGCTTGAGCTATGGATTCTTCTCTCTCAAAGACTCTTTGACTCTCAGTTCCTTGACCTGTTTTCTCCACTTCTAGATTTTTTGACCAATTTTTCGACCTTGTACCTCTGTCAATAGAGGTCTATATTTATAGAGTTTTAGTGACAGTGACCACTCAGTCGGCGTAGAAGTCGGGCAGTGGAAAGTATGGCACCTTTTTACGCGATGGTTAAAATAACCGTTGTCCACGTGTAAATGACCTTTTGAATGAGCGTGTGACGTGTGTCCTACTAAGAGACAATGCGTATAATTGCTGTGAAGATCACGGCATTAAAGCCACGTAGGTAGTTATCCCTCGCGTAGAAGAGGTTGGCGTAGAAGCCAATAACTGTCACCATGGCGTAGAAGCCAAGTAGGCATAGAAGCCGAGTAGGCGTAGAAGCTGAGTAGGCATAGAAGTTGAGTGGGCGTAGAAGCCAAGTAGGCATAGAAGCCAAGTGGGCGTAGAAGGTAGCTGATCCTCCTCACCTGACTGAGACCTTGAGCGAATTCTGGACCGAATAGCCTTAATATGCGCCAATGCAAATGTGGCCTGAGTTGGCATATTCCGAGGAGATAGCGTACAGCGTGCTCCCATAGCTGAGAATAGCCCGATAGCGTAATGTGCCAAAGTGATGATGTGGACGTTTTAGCCGAAATCATGGCTTTTTGAGATATAATCAAATCTCTTGCATTAAATACAGAGATCTGCCCCCATCCTGCGCATTAAATGTAGAGGCGTGTCTCTAAGATCTGCCATCATTCTGCGCATTAAATACAGAGACGTGCCTCGAGCCCTGTATGAAGAGCAACTGATGACGTGGCCGTCTATTTGTCTTCCTCAGAGCGTAAGAAGCTCAAGTCTGCCTGTGTAAAACTAGGCAGCGTATTCCAGAGGCGTGTCTCAAAGATCTGCCATTATTCTACGCATTAAATGCAGAGGCGTATCTCGAAGATCTGCCATTATCCCGCGCATTAAATGCAGAGGCATGTTTCGAAGTTTTGCCATCATTCTGTGCATTAAATGCAGAGACGTGCCTCGAGAATCTGTCACTATTCTGCGCATTAAATGCAGAGACGTGCCTCGAGAATCTGTCAGCATTTTGCACATTAAATATAGAGACGTGCTTCGAGCCCTGTACGAAGAGCAGCTTTTGACGTGGTAGTCTGTTTGTCTTCTGCGGAGCGTAAGAAGCTCACGTCTTCCTGTGTAAAACTAGGCAGCATATTCCCTTGTATGCGTGAAAGCAGTTTACGCCAAAGAAATGGCACTAAACGACAGCCTGGGTCGCTGTGCCGTGCCATCATTATAGCCGTCGTCTAGGTAGTCGTGCAGTACTCTTTGTCAGGAGTTCAGACGTCAGGTTCACTGCATGATTTGACAGGTTCATTTTGGGAAATACGAAGCTTTCCTCGTACACTTCAATGCTGCATTAAAGCGGATGATTTTTACGCCATAAAGGCGATGTAGCACCCTTTTTACGCTGAAGCAGCCTGGACATACTGTATTACGCGGATAGTCCTTGAGCTTATATTTTATGCTGTACTTAGCAAAAATGCTTTGTTGTACGTCGATGGCTCTGAAGTCATCTTTTTACGCTTCCCAGCATCAACATGCTGCGTATAGCTATCCAGCGTATTTTTTATGCTTCTACAAGACCCCCTTCAAAGCTTTTAAATTCCTCGTAATTTGAAATGCTTTGAATGAAGCATAAAACGGTCAAGTCTGACACGTCCTTCAAGGCTGACTTTCTGGCAGATTTATTGGGGATTTATTGGGATTCGGTGTGTTCTCTTTTGCCTATATAAAGGCTGAGAAGTTTAACCTGTTTTTCCCATATTTCCTTCACCACACAGAGATGATGGCCGGAGTTCATCGGGTCAACTTGAGGAAGAAGAAGACCATGTTCTTCCAGCATGTAAGGAGCCAAAAAAGAAGGCATCTTCGAGCAAATATCCTCTGCAACGATGGATCATGGAAGGATATCATAGCCTCCTTTACTCAGGATAATCAGCAACTTTGTATGGCGGTTCGTCCAGGAGAGAGGAAGGGTTTCATTCGACCATACAGCTTACAAGTTGAATCTTCTCCTGTCGTTCGTGGACGAGAGAAGACAAACTAGCTCTGTCCTCGAGTATTGAGTTGGGTGAAATACCTCAACTCAATCTGTCATGGCGTACAGAGGATGGGATCTGCATAATTTAGGCAGGCCCAGTTTTGTATCCTCCTGCCATTTATCATTTTTTTGTTAATCGGTCGCGGAAACCGACTAACTGCTGAAGAAAACGGAAGAAGATCTCCACCAATGCGAGAACCTGGCAGGACAAATTCTAGGGGTGGCCTTCCGATGACGATGAGGAAATCCTTTGTAGACGGGATTTCCCTCATATGTAATCATGAAAATGAAGAAAAAACCCTTTGTAGAATGGATTTCCCTCATATGTAATCATGTTTTAATAAAATCGTCTTCTTCTGTGCATATAATTATTTGCCATATACTTTGCTGTAAAGTCTGAACATGTGTAGCTTTGACACGTCTGGTAACTTTACGCCGACTCTGATAGAAAGAGTGCTAGGTCCCGTCCTGTCTTTTACGCATAACTAGGGATGCGCAGAAAGCTGCTTAGCATTTAAGTCGAGTATTCGAACCGTCCTGCTGTTAGGAATGGGGAACCGCATAGAATTCTGAACTGTCACTTCTGATAAACAGAATTTTTGTTCAGAACATCATCTTCAAGAATGATTTCTCGAAAATCCTTTGGAACAGGACGAGAAATGGCTGTCAAACTGAGTCGCCATCTTGAACTGTAGATGAAATATTCAGACTGGATCCTGGATGAACTTCCAATCGACCCAAGGAGAAGAGTCATTTTCAATGTTAAACTCTGTATGCTTTGGGTACTTGGAATATTTTGAGGTCAAGAAGGAGTATCTTCTGTGTGAACTCTTGTAATTGACCGTCTTGAGAATTATTTAGATATACGCGTATTCTGGTCTACGTATTTTTAGATATGCGGAAAGTCATAGATCTGTAACTGTAGATGAGCATAAAATCATAAGTTCGTAGCCTCTCGAGCATAAAAGCTGCTGAGCATGAGAGCATCCGGGAGTAGAAACTATAGATTTGTAGTTTCTGAAAAGAAAATCTTCCGAGCGTGAAGTTGTGGATCTGTTGCCTCTGAGCGTAAAAACCACCGAGCGTGAAATCATAGATTTGTAGCTTCTGAGCGTGAAGTCGTAGGTTTGTAGCCTCTCGAGCGTAAAAGCTACCGAGCATGAAAGCATCCGGGCGTAAAACCATAGACTTAACAAAGGGAGACACTACAGCGGGGCATGGCTTTTGTTATGACTGTCGAGGGACCGATGCTACATATGATGGATTAGCGAGTTTTGGGCTTCCCTTTCCCTTTTTTTCTATATATTGATCTGTGTGATTCTATAATATCTTATAGTTTGCATTAGTAACTGTCATGAACCGTACCCGAAATTTGGGCATAAGTCGTGGGTACGTCCAGCCTACGCCGCAATATCGGTGGTAGAATATTGTCTAGGTCACAGTACTTCCTATCACATCTCACAATGATATATATAACCTGTCAATGATCTCAACTCCATAAGGAGGATAAGATGGATATAAATATGACAATAATAACAATACTTAATCACATAATTCTATAAGAAAGAGAAATGGCACGATAATGATATAAAGGAAAAGAGAAGTCTAAAAATATATACACCACACATCTATGAGTCTAAACAACAACAAAAGTATCCAAATAAAATATACAACCTAGAGTGTCTTTAAGTCTATAATCCAAATATAATGAATGCTAGACTCTAAATCTCTACTAATGTATCCAAAACTGGAATGGGATCCTCCTGAAGCTCCTGGATGAAATCCTCGTCTACGTCGGGTCCGTAATAAGTGGTGCAGAAAGCCTCGAGATCCTCTGAAAAATGTTATCCAGTCAGGATTGGAGCGAAGCACATAAACTAACATCAGTCCTATTAATTTAACCAAGACTATAAAACAATAATCAATGGAAATAAAAGATGGAAGAAATACTGGACAATAAGAAAAATTGGTACGCAGATAATTATCTCACAAGTAAATAATAAAATGTAAATAAACAAGGAATAATTATATCAGCAGGTATAAACTGGAAATAGATATGAACAACTACTAAGTACATTAAAATATTAATTATTATGTGATCGGCTTGGGACATATCAGGCTCTACCATATATGATTGACTATGCACAAGTACAATAAGGAATCAGGCCAATCAAGTACGATTGACTATGCACAAGTACAAGTAAGGGGATTAGGCCAATCATATATGGGAAGCTATGCACAAGTAATAAGATTAGGCTACACACTCATGTAGTGAGGGTGAGTTATTCACAAATATGTGGTGTATGATCACATAAATCAACTAATACTTCCCCATCCCCGGTTATTACAATGGATCCAATCACGACTCCTCATGACTGGTATCTATGATACTAATCCGTGTATCCATTGTGTCAAAAATTAAGCATAAAACTATATACTAGAATCATAGTAATCGTCAAAATAAGAAAACTGTCAGAGAATGTACTAGCCTGTGGTCCTGAGCAAGGTGTGAGGATCAATGTTCAAAAGGGAGTTACAAACCTAAATATCATATATAAATGTTAAATGGTGAAATAAAGGATGAGTATAAATATCTAACTAAAATGATGTTCCTAGGACTACCTAGGTCCATACTAGGTTACTAGGTCAATACCTTGTTACTCTAGGTTTTCTAAGTCTCACTATGGTATACAAGTCGATACTAGTCTTATATACCTAATACCAAGATAATTACAACCATAATAGGTACCCCTAGTATATATAACTCATAACCTTAAAATAAACCCATTACAATTTGCATCCATGATACTTCAGTATCAGGTGATCAACCTAACCTACACATACCCCAGACACAATGTACACATGCATGTCCACACTTATGTAACTATGATATTCCTCAAGGTAACAGATACTAACCACTAATACTAATACCATCATACTTCGAATCATAATACCTCAACTTGATACCCAAATACCAAGTATCCTATATCTTGACACTCACCTAAAACCTTGGCAATTGATTACTTGATATCCTCACATGTATATTCAACTTACCTATACAAAGATACCTTATCTATACATAAACCAACTCACTTGCATCAACTGATATACTAGGTATCATTATTCCCCACGGTCTTACCCCCAATACTGGAAACTACAACATTGGTATTTGCACAGTTGCTAACCATGGTGCTCGAATTGAAATGGCACCCCCTCAAGAACATGGTCACAAGACCAACTGCACCTTACTTGTATGATCAGGTATCCCACTGATGCAACATCTGAACAGCACAGGGACCTGGCTCCTACTTCTTACTGTGCCTTGCTCCAGTTCTTGTGCACTGGTCTGTGCACTCCACAGAAAGTATGCCCCTTCCAATATTTACCAAGTGGATGCTGCTATTGCTACTGGCACTGGACTGTGCACCGAAGTGCACCTGTATACATTGCCTCAAGTAATACCCCTTTCAGTTAGAAACCCAAGCTCCTAAGCTCTAATACACCAGGTATTACTACTGATATAAATACACTAATGGTTAACTAATAAGGCTACTACTAAACTCTATAATCTGTGCACAAGTACTCACACCTACACTCGAGCCTCATACTGTGACACAGTGTCATAAATACCTTAATACTCCTCATCATATATCTATATACACCTATAAATGCATACATAACTATAAACATATATATACCTACATAGTTATGAATATATATATGCACTAACCCTGAAATAACATCTAAATAGATACAACTCTAAAATTAGTCAATTAATCAAAGACCTTCAGCACATTGCCAAGATACTCTTCATGGTGTCATGATATACCATCAACCAACATATTATTTCGCCCAATGCTCAACCAATACTATAAATACGTATTAAATAAAATTATATATATATCTATTATGATTATGGACCATGAATAGTAGAGAGAAATTATACCAATAATAATAAAACCCCCAAATTATAGCCCCATATCACATCGTATCATACTGTATCATGATATGCCCTACTCGTATCCATTTGTTGACACGTATCTACCCTCAGATGACCAATCTATCTCTAATTAGGTCTAACAAATCTAATGACAACCACTTGGTATGCCATTCTTGGATTTTCCCAAAAATGAGCACAAAACATAATATAGAAGTCTCAAATTGGGTCAATAGAAGTCCAAACTCCTCTCTATGGGTAGCCCTAATGTATGGGTGCAATCTACATGCTCTAAATTATCAAATGGAACTAATTAGAGGACGGATTTCATAATTTACTTATTAGGATTTGGATTCCGAATAAAAGTTCAATAGGACACGTTGTGGACATAAGCACCAAGCCAAACTTCTTCTTCTCCAAGCTCCTTGCACCTACTAGCTTCTAGTCTCCTTAGATGGTGAGGATGAAGGAATTTAAGAGAAATTTGTGAGAGATTTGATAGAGGAAAGAACTATAGGGGAAGAACACCTAATTAGAAAATAAAATAGATGAGAATGAGAGGAGAGAGAGTGTGTTCCCCTCCCTAAATTAGGGTCGGCCACCCCTCATCCCCTATCCAAGAAATGAACAAAGATCCCTATGCCCCTATTGGTTTGGCACGAGGAATTAATTAAGGGTGGAAGCTTCTCTTCCTAATGAAGATTAGTCTATACATTAATTAATGAGATGGGTTAACTAGTTTGGTCCAATGGGCTAGTCCAAATAATTGGTTAAGTTGTCGTGACATGTTGGTTAGGTCCACTAGGTTCTTGTCTAGTCAACTAGTCTAATCATTAACCACTAATAATATATAAGTCAAAATATAGCATGCATATTTATATAAACAAATATTATAAGATAATAAATATAATAATTCTAAAATGACAAAATTATCCCTATCTTAGAAATGTAGTAGTGACAAGTCTACCCTCCTTAAAATAATTTTATCCTCGAAATTAAACTAAACTAGCACAAGAACAAAACAAACAAGAAAACTATACCTCAAGGCTCAAAGAGATAAGGGTATTGTTCGCGTATTTTATCCTCCCTCTTCCAGGTTGACTCACCCTGAGAGTGATGCCTCCATGCGACACAAACCAAGAGAATAGTCTGTTTTCGTAATACCTTCTCTCTTCGATCCAGGATCTCCACCGGCTACTTTGGATAGCTGAGAGTCGGACCAACCTTGATCTCTGAGTGATATAGTATGTGAAAAAAATCTGTCACGTACCATCTCAGCTGCGATACGTGGAACACGTCATGTGCTCCCTCTAGTGCAGGTGGCAAGTCTAGCCTGTAGGCTACCTCACCGACCCTCGCAAGAATACTGTAGGGTCCGATGTACCGTGGACTAAGCTTTTCGCCTCTACCAAAGCGAATCGTGTCCCATGTCGGAGAAATCCGCAGGAACACCATATCGCCAACCTAGAACAAAATACAGCCTTAACACAGAATCAAAATTAAAGCAATCAAAACCAATCATAATCAAACTTATACATCAAACTCCAAAGGTCTCCGGTGGATGTCGCCCTAATGTCGATGTCTGTCCTTTGCCACCCGAAGTCTATCTTTAATCAGCTTGACCTTCTCCGCTGCATCCACAACCATCTTTGGGCTCAACAAGGCTCTCTCCCCAATATCGTCCCTAGATAATGGAGTGCGATACCTCCATCCAAAATAAAGCCTTAAAGGACGATATCTCGATGCTGGCCTGGTCGCTGTTATTATAAGCAAACTCTACTAGGTGGAGATGATCCTCCCAAGAACCTCAAAAATCCAAGATGCATGTGCGAAGCATATCCTCGAGAGTCTGAAAAATCCTCTTCGACTGCCCGTCTGTCTGGAGGTGATATACGGTACTGAACTTGAGCTGAGTGCCTAAGCTAGCCTGAAAACTGTTTCCAAAGTGGAAAATAAAACAAATATCCTGATCTGAGATGATGCTCACAGGAACTCCATGAAATCTAATAATCTGCCGCACGTACGTCTCCTCTAGCTTCTCCGTAGACGTTTCCACTTTAAATTGCAAGAAGTGGGATGATTTGGTCAACCTATCTATGATGACCTAAATTGCGTCTTTCCCTCCTGGAGAACGCGGAAGCCCCGAAACAAAATCCATAGTCACGTGCTCGCACTTCCACTCTGGGATGGGTAAGGGCTGAAATAAACTACTTGGCCTTTGTCTATCCGCCTTTACCTGCTAGAATACCAAATATCTGGATACAAAATTTGCCACCTCCCGCTTCTTACAATACCACCATAAGTGCTCTCTCATTTCCTCATACATCATGTTGGCACATGGATACATCGAGTACTGAGAGCGATGCGTCTCCTGTAGTACCTACTCGTGCAACTTCCTACTCAGTACACGTAATCTTCTACCGTGCCGAAAGGATCCATCATCAGCAATCGTGAAGTCTTCTGATAATTATGTCTGAACATGTTCCCTGATACTCCTCAGGGTCTTATTATCAAACTGTCTGGCTCTGATCCTATCCATTATCTTAGATTGTATCTGCAATCCCCATATCTGCATCTCGATACCAGGAACTAGCACCTCAATCCCTAAACTCTCAATTTCGACCAGCAAATGTCTGTCTGTCGTCAAGTAAATAGCCACCGGATACCCGCTCAAGGCATCGGTGACTACGTTTACCTTCCTTGGATGGTACTGCAATAATATGTTGAAGTCCTACATCAACTCCAACTACCTTCTCTGCCTCATGTTCAGCTCCTTCTGTGTAAATATGTAGTTCAAGCTCTTGTGGTCTGTGAAGATATCCATACGCTCTCCGTACAAATAGTATTTCCATAGCTTTAGAGCAAAGATGACTGCTGCCAACTCTAAATCGTAGGTGGGGTAGTTCTTCTCATGAGGACGTAATTGCCTGGAAGCATAGGCAATCATCTTCTAGTAATGCTGAAGAACACAAACAAAACCCTTTCCTGAAGCATCAATATAGATAGTTAATCAACCGAATCCAAAATATAGCCTCCACGACATATAACCCAGCAGCAAATTGTCTGGCAGAATTGTTAAACAAAAATATCATTAATCTCCTCAAAAAATTTGTTTCTTCTAACAAACATGACTGGAACGAGAAGCTGGGTGAATGTCTATGGGCCTACCGTACAACAGTCCGGACAACTACTAGTAACACGCTATTCTCTTTGGTAAATGGAAGTGGTGAATGGAAGTGGGTAGCTAGGAAAATATCTCCAGTTCCAGATCCCTTCACTATGAGTATCTCTCTCCAACCGGCTAACCACGGACGACAACTACCACCGACGGTTACAAGAGTTGGAAGTACTCGACGAGAAATGACTCTAAGCTCAACAACGCATAGAGCTGTATCAAGTGTGCCTCTCTGGAGCTTTCAAAAAATAGATAAAATAGAGAACGTTCCAAGTGGATGACCTCATTTTAACAGTAAAAGGATCGATGGTTATGACTCACAAGATGGCCGACAAATTCTAACCTAAATGGGAGGGCCCGTTCATTGTGGAAACCATGTTTTTCAACTGGGTATACCGGCTAGTGAAACCTAATGGTGACTTGCTCATGATGCCTATCAACGACAAGCTCCTGAAAAAGTACTTCGTCTAAACTAGACTTGTACTCCCTTCATTCCCAACAAGTGCCTATGTGCAATATTTCCTCCTTCGTTACAAATTCTTGTATAAGCCACCATCTGTATCTTAGAGTCCTGGATATGCAATAGATGATGGATCACCAATCTCCCCAGTAAAGCAATCCTCAGGTCGATCTTTATTTTTTGGATAAACCATACCCAGCAAACTACTCCCTAGCGAGTCCTTGGGACTTTGGTACACGTCCATATTACCTCTGAACTATCATCCTATCATTTTTTCCCGGCTGAGTTTGCCATCTCCTTATTACCTCTCAGCAAACCTCCCAGATTTTTGTTGTCGACTTCACTTCCATATTACCTCTGGTATCAGTTGTCATCCCCACTTATCACCTGTACTCACTAAGGTACACCAGCGGTGTTAACTCTACAAAAACTGTCACATTTATATTATCTTTGGCAGGGCTTGTCTCAAACCTATTACTTGCACTAATATGCACAAAATGTAATGGGTTCACAAAATCTATCACGTCTATATCATCTGTTAGGCTTTATTTTGAATCGATTACTTGTACCCCTAATACGCAAAAGCATAATAGGTTCACCAAAGATCCCCCAGTGGGATATCCTTACTATCTACAAAACGTATCACGTCCTCTGATAGGGTTGATTTCGAATCTATTACTTGTACCCCAAGTGCGCGAAAGGATAATAGATCCAGTAAAATCCCCGAGTGGGATGTCTATACTAACTATAAATATTGTACTACGACCATCTCACCTATAGTACAAGCGCCCCAACCACAAAAGCAAAATCAACTAGTGCAAAACAATAAAGGATGGTCTCAGAAAATAAAACGCAAACTAATGCGGCTCATTATTGGAGCACAACTCTGCTATCCATCCACATAGACGGGCAACCTCTTTTGTCGTGACCTTTGGATCCTTGTAGAGAATGTTGGACTAATATCGGTCATCCACCTTTTGGACCATCATAGTGACAGCAGCCATGTACTTCGCTACCCGACTCGCCTCAGTTCGAATAGCCTCTTCTTCCGGTTGGGCCTCCCGCAGATTATTCTCCAGCATCAAGCTTGGCTTGGAGCTACTTGATCTCTTTGGTCAAGTCCTTTTTCTGGTGAGGCATTCCTCCCTGAGGGTACCCAGCCGATCCATCTTCTCCTATAACTTCTGGAGGTCCTGTTGCAAGCCTTTCTTAGAAGAAGGAAATAGGGCCTTCTTTGTGTCCAGTCTAGATGATAACTCCTCATATTCATGGAATATCAGTATCCCCATATCGACCTGTTGATGTCGTCGCAGCTCCATCAGGCATTGCTTTACCTCCACCAACCGTTCGTCCAGGAGGTACACCGTCTCTTCTAGGCCAGGGATGCTCCTAAATAAATTTGCCTAAATCTCGGCAAAGTGCTTCGCCCAGTCGAAGGGCCTGTTCTGCTCTAATACAATCTGGACCCCCTGGTTCAAAAACATGTAGAAGCTCCGAAGGAAGATATCAACATTTTCATCAATCTCCTCTAGTACTTCCGGAGTCAAAGGCGACTGGTACGAGGAAGAAGTCGCGGGTGCAGCAGGTTGTATAATAACGCCCGATAAAATTAAAGGAGAGGCAGTAGCAGAGGAGCGACCAGGGACATAGATCTCACTTTAATTGCTCATAGACATCTCAAATGTCTGGACACCAGGCATATGAGCAAAATTGGTTATGCGACCCCGGACTAGGGTGCCCCGCTACCTAGGCTCCCACCTGCGTGCCAACCCAATATGGAGTCATCACAACCTAAGATGATGACCCAACCATCATGGTGTCAAGGACATCGGGAACAGCCTCCTCAGGACGGACAACTACTCTACCATCTAAAGGGTCCTCAATGACGGGAGGGGGGAATGCCTCCGCACAAGAGTCACCCGCAATAGACCGTACATGGTGCTCCTCACCTCTAGCATGGCTAGAGAGAGAATGAGGCCTCCTTTGAGCCAGCCCACAGTCCTAATCCTCTGCCTCATCCTCTTCGGAGGCCACATCCTCGGTTCTCAAGTGACAAGTAGTACCTGCACGGCCAGAACAACTATTAGTTAGCTTCGCTTGATGAACATAAATCTGAAACCAGAATATCTTCATTGGTAAGTATATGGGAAAATGTACTAGAAGAAGCCGACAAGGGTTTCGACTCACCCAGTGCAGTCGTAGCCCTCCCCACGTCTTCCTTATCATCCACAAAGACGTGCTCAAAGGGCGTGAAGGGCTCCGCCACTGCTCCACCGGTCTCTTGGGACCCCTGAGTTTCTAAAGTTGGCTCTGGCATGCCTGCACCAGTCTCTTAGGTCCCCAATGGTTCAAAATTAGGATCTAACATGCCTACATTCACATCCTGGCCGAGGTCTCAGGTGCAAGCTCCGAGGCGCCAGTATCACACCCTGGGGAAGTCTTCTCCTCGGGCTCCTGGTTCGAGACTGCCAAGGCAACCGCCCGTCGTAAACTGTCCCTCTCCTCTTGCGTCTACAAATTGTCAAACATACCAGGACCAAGATATTTATATAAATGACTAGGAAGAATTAAACTGAGAGGGTCCACAAATACCACCTCAGCTTCCAAAGCAGGGTCTGTTTCAGTATCCATCGTGAAGGGTCCAACCTCCTCCCGTCCTTCAGTTTCCTCTTCTTGTCCTTCTTTTTCTTCCTCGCTGGCTTACACTGGGGCCTTAACAGCATCTTGTTTCCTATAACGCGGCCTCGTAGCCACGAATGAATCATGTCGTCTCTTCTTAGGCGGAGGGCTCCTTATTGGGGAAGCCCCACGCTACACCAAATAATTCACCAAAGGCGAAGGGTTGTCAAAAGTGTCCTCTTCCCCTGCAACAGATTCAGAGTCGACAGCGACGGTCTTTACCTTGCCCTTCCCCGGCCACTTTGTGGCTATTTGTGCCGGTTATCTAGCTTGTTTCACGCGATGAAGCTAGTTTCCATATCGAAGTCAGGTGGAGGTGTGTTTACAATCACAAAGAAAATAGCCGCTGAATAGTTGATATAACCTGGAACTTTAGCATCAGGCAGAGTAAACTAGACTTGTGTTATTCACTATGTTTGCAATATCAATAAAGTGCTTGTTTACTTCTATACTTGTGTTATTCATTACTTCCGCTATTGACAACTCTGTGAACTTATTACCAATAGCTTGTTTGTTTCTTGTTCGCTGCATTCAGACTATCTGTGTGACTATGTGGCTTAGTTATTTTACCGCATGTTCAGAACATAGCTTTATACGGGCACAACTTATGCTCATGCGGCATCACGCTCAGATGGGAACGATCGTCCAGCGGGAGCGCTGGCGCATAGATTCGCGCCTAACTGGGATGGCCGATTCCTCTGGGAGATCGGGGCATGACAACACTGGTCCTGTGAACCATGTTTCGTCCAATTCTGAGTCAGTCGATGGATCACTGTATCGCGGGTCCAATAATTCGACTTGACGAGCGATTTAGTGATCGGCTCAGCGGAATAAAAAACTAGACATACCGTTGAGTTCGTATCATCGTTTAGGATTTGTTTGACATATAATTTATCTAATTTAGAGACCTTTACCCCTGGCACATATTTTGGTGCAAAGTGGGCCACTTGTGGACTCCGCTTTAGCCTAAAATTACTGTTTTGTTCTTGTGTTCAATTTGGATGAAAGGTAGTATTTTCTAACTATCTCGCTTAATCTGGGACCGTTGGTGATGTCTATTTCAACATCCAGAGATATTTTTTCAGCTTTCGTATTTTCTGGTTTATTGTACTTATTGTTTAGCGTCATTTCAACAGCAAACCATTGCTAGGCATGTATACCTTGCCACTATTACTACTTATTTATATTCACATCTGCATATTTTATTTTTGTCCTTTATTTTCTTATTTATGTATATTGTTAAACTGCGTGCTTGGGTGCAACGACGGATGGTGTCGTCTTTTGTGTCTTATTTTATTTGTTATGCAACTGACCTAGATTTAGAAGACCACCCATAATTTGAGGCATCTTTATATTTCATATGGCTCTGACACAGTTGTTACACGAGTTGTGAGTCTCATGTAGATCATGGACTTGCGTATTGACTTGCCATCGATACGTATTGGACGTGCGATAGGGAATAACTGCTAATATAATTGTATGCCAAAAGGATTAGTAGTTACTAGAGGTATTTGCATGTCATGGATATGACATGGTTAGTAGCATTGGGAGGGGAAAACAATGAGTAAGCATATGTGGCTCCTTTACAATTTTCTTTTTGGCCCATAAGCTCCACCAGAGACGCGAGGCGTTATGACCCAATTATTTGTTGTAGGCCTATGATGAACGAAAGACGTTATGCCAGTACCCCTAGATCTCTGAGAGAACTATGTCCATCCCATTATATTAGCCATATAGTCCATACACGGGAAAGTTGTTCATAAAACTGCATATCACATAGACGATTAGGTGACCACTTTTGGATGTTTATTTTAGTATATTGTGGCATGCTTCAATGTATCTTGTTACGTTCCTCTGAGGACCTGATCCCTTTCTAGGTATAGACGATCATGACTATTTGGAGGAGCACGGATCAGGACTTGCTACTTCTTTCTCTTTCGAGGAGTTCTTTCTTTCAAGCCTCTCTGATCACTAGATGATGTACTTATTATATTTTCTTTCATATTCTAGTTTGGTAGTAGATTTGTCTCCACCCAACTATTTGTTCTTATCGACTATTTCATACTTGGTTCATTGCCATATTTGGTTATTTGTTTCTATTGGTTTGGTGGATGAGATTATTATTGCCTGTGACTTGTGACATTATATACCACTTGTGAATTAATATTCATTTTACAGCGTACATATGTGTTATGGTTTCCATATATTAGAATTGCCATATACATACGGCTGGCATGCTTACGTATTTCTAGTCCTACGTATTTGGGACTGGGGTATGACACCAATTGCAAGGGGAAGCTTTGGTAAATTAGAATATAGTAACTGCAGTAGCAGTTGTGGGTGAGGTTATGAAGCTCAAGCCTCTGTGCATTTAGTATGCAGTGGACTAGAACGGTGAAAGCGTGCATGGTAGAATATGGGAGGCTATTTTTTACAGCAGATCATGTAAGGGTGACTGCTAATCGGTGTTAGTGTTGAATGCGCTCAGTCAGAAAAGGGGAAGTCGGGCATATCAGTTTAGTGATGTGGGAATACCTTAGTGCAGTGGGTATTGCAGTTAGTGACTGCAATCATGGGGGGAGAGGAAGAACTTGTTTCGTCAACATAGCAACAGTAATGTGGATGCGGTGTGTCATGTATTTTGAGTTTAAGTGAGCTAAGTTCTTAAGTAAGTGTTGGGTCAAGTATCAGTCAATCCTGGGTGTAGGTTCAACTCAAGGGTTTTGGGAACTAATATAGGAAGGATTAATTAGGTGTCAGAAGGAAATAATGTATTAAATATATGTTGGTTGAGCAGTTAGGTGGATTGAGGGTATAAGTTCAAGTCTTCATTTGTGAGGGTGAGGTTCCTGGATTTGCACAACAATGTTCAAATGTTGTTCCAGATTTCTATGAGTATCCATGTACAAGAATATCTAGGTATCTATGCGTTTGAGTCCAATGATTGTGAAATAGAGTGTTCACATCTAGGAGTGCAACTCGGGTTGCTGTGTGCAGTAGGTGTACTAATATGCTAGAATTGCTTATGAGTACTAGTGCACATGATAGTAGTTTTAGATAATCATGGATAGCTGTACACATGTGATTATATATATATATATATATATATATATATATATATATATATATATATATATATATATATATATATATATATATATATACCAGGTTCCAGGGAGTGTGTTTTTGTGTCTGTGCACTTAGTGTACCGTCGGTAGGACAATGGAGTCTCTATCAGAAACAAAGGTGGATGTAAGCACCTTGTGTGTGCTCGAATGCTATGTGTCAAAGCATCAAATGTTGTAGTGTTGTACCAATTGAGGTATGTTCAAATATCCATGTGAGAAAGGGAAGTTGAGGTCCTAGCAGTGTGCAAGGGGAATGTAAGTGTGTTCAAGTGATTGTGAGAAGGAATATTTAAGTGGTGAGGTGAGATGCTTGGGTAATGTGGCTAAGTATTGAAATATTGAGCGAGGTAATTGGAATTTAGCTATGGTATTGGTTATCAAGGAAGTACTAAGGTATAGATAAGATACAAAATATTGATATCTTAGAGTTTATATAATATATTATGATATTTAGTATTTATATTAGCTAATATAGCCTAGAAACCTAGTTTAGCAAGGTATTAACCTAGAACACTTAGGCTTGACTAGTTTGACTATATATGCCAACCAAATGGACAACTTGGAACCCAAATTAGATAGTTGACCTAGTTTGAGCTATTAAGCTTATTTGTCTCCAAAACAATATTTTTACTTTGATAATTCATATATAGGTCACTTGGACTTCAGTACTGACACTATTTGATATTTTTTGCTCTAGACCACATGCGAGTGCATTCTCTGATAGTTTCGTTTATTCGATATTTACTATGATTCTTGTTTATATTATTGTTTTACCTGATTCCTCGACACGATGGTTATACGGGTAGTATTGTGGATTTATTTTTGAGATACGTAATTATACTTGATGGCACATCAGGACTCTTTACTGGCACCACCTTTATCAGGACACTTATGGCGTCACTTGTATTGGTTGGCATCCTATTGATTAACATGTCAGGACCTGGATCCATTATTACTAGTCGGGCGGAGAAATATCTTAGTCGATATGTAAATATTCCCAATATCTTGAACCACTCCCTTAGGTCCAATCTGGAACAATAGCACTCATACATTTCACATGCGAGATGTCATACATTACTTTTAGCCATTTACCTATCGAAAGTGGTATTTTAATACACTAGATTAGGTTCAGACTTTATGGTTTCACTCTAGACTTTCTGGTTTCACTCTACACCTGCTGGTAATATTCTTATCTGTCGTACTTGCTGGCTTTTGTATATTTTCCTTTCTTTATTGTCATATTTACTTGTTAACCATATTTATATTTCTATGCTTCTATATTTATCTATTTTTTCTATTTCTTTAGAATAGTTCATTACTTATCTGGTCATCACGTATTACTTTACTATTACAGTTTTATAGTATTTATCATTTATTTGGAAATGCTATTAGAGGTGTTCTTCGCTCCAATCCTGACTAGATAATATTTTTCAGTATTGACTAGGTGAGATGGTACCCGACTTACTTTTTATGGACCCCAGAGAGTTTCAGGAGGAGCTAGTCCCTATAGAGTAGATATAGTTAGTAGTTATTTAGCTAGCCTTTAGTATTCTATTGTACTGGATTTGTCTCCAGCAGCTCCATGATATTATGAGTTGTATAAATATTCTGTGACTTAGGCTTTTTGTCACGACCCGCACCCGGTTTAGGGGCACGAGTGCATGGGTACGTCCAGCCTACGCCGCAATATCGGCGGTAGAACGCTGTCAAGGTCTTGATACTATCTAGCTAATGTCACACAAATATCCAATCTCCATAAGGAGGCATGGATGACACAAATAAACGAGCACATACTCAATCACAGGATTACAGCACGATAAGATAACGAACAGAAATTTAATTAAATACAACACAAGTCAAAGTAATAATCTAACTCAACAAATAACCAAGTCTCATCAAAAATGCCGGAGACAAATCCGGTACCAAATAGTCTACTTAAAGAAAAAACTAAAAATAGAAATTTTCGGCTAGACCTCCCGGAATCACAACTAGACTATCAAGTCTGCAGCTACTCACCATATGGTCCATAAAGAGTCGGACAGCGGTCCTCTAAGGTATAGTCTGGAAAAATGTTTCCAGTCAGGAAGGAGCAAAGCACAATCTCAAATAACAGTTCCATTTAATTGATAAGGACTATAAATTAATAAACATGTCATGCTAGCTACTGAGAAGACAGTGAAATAAATGCAATAGCAATTAAAGAGAGACAGGCAATGTAAAGAGACAGGAAATATAATACAGTCAGTGCATGCATGAAAAATGAAAAGAACAAGGAACAGTATCATATACGGGTGATGTAGTATATGATTTAAAATAGGGAACTATAATCTATTCTAAGTGTTTGAAATAGTAGTTTCAAAATGTGATCGGCTTGGGAACATGTACGATAGCTATAGGGCCTGGCTAATCATGGATGAAGAGCATGATTAACACTTACATTGTTCTATACTACAATAAGGTTATGATCATATTTCTTACTAACTACTTTCCCGCCCCCAACTAGTACTGTGGATCCGACCATAACACGTCACGATACACGAGCAAGTCCAGTTTATCATGTACGATGTCTAATATATATGTCGTGTACAATATCAATACGATAATCAATGTAACATCTCATGACTGCAGATCCAAGCTATACAAGTCCGTGTAGCACAGTGTCAAGGATTCAGTTGTAACATTTCAAGATTATTAAATTTATAGAAATTATCAAGAAATTGGAAATTATCGGAGAATGTACTTGCCTCGGGTCCTTAGCTGGTATTTATGGATGTCCTGTTCCAGAGTATCCCCTGGGTAAACCAACAGTCCTATAAACATATCACAATATCACTTGTATCAGGGGCTATACTAACACACAATATAAATACACTGGCCTTAGAGCTACGCTAGGTACGATAATGGTCATCTAGTAGGTAGGCCAAATATATATTAATTATACGTATCAATACTAAATGCACACATAATATAGATAGTTGTACACTATATATATTTATCACACTGAATGACGTACTTATACTAAACATATGTACATACTACACATACCAATTGTCGATAATATATATATATATTTTTGACAATTGGTATGTGTAGTATGTACATATGTTTAGTATATTTATATATATATCACATGTATGCTAAAAATATAATTTAAAATATATATATATATTGTCGACAATTGGTATGTGTAGTATGTACATATGTTTAGTATAAGTACGTCATTCAGTGTGATGAATATATATAGTGTACAACTATCTATATTATGTGTGCATTTAGTATTGATACGTATAATTAATATATATTTGGCCTACCTACTAGATGACCATTATCGTACCTAGCGTAGCTCTAAGGCCAGTGTATTTATATTGTGTGTTAGTGTAGCCCCTGATATAAGTGATATTGTGATATGTTTATAGGACTGTTGGTTTACCCAGGGGATACTCTGGAACATTAATTATCGTATTGACATTGTACACGACATGTATATTAGACATCGTATATGATAAACTGGACTTGCTCGTGTATCGTGACGTGTCATGGTCGGATCCACAGTACTAGTTGGGGGCGGGGAAGTAGTTAGTAAGAAATGTGATCATAACCTTATTGTAGTATAGAACAATGTAAGTGTTAATCATGCTCTTCATCCATGATTAGCCAGGCCCTATAGCTATCGTACATGTTCCCAAGCCGATCACATTTTGAAACTACTATTTCAAATACTTAGAATAGATTACAGTTCCCTATTTTAAATCATATACTACATCACCCGTATATGATACTGTTCCTTGTTCTTTTCATTTTTTATGCATGCACTGACTGTATTATATTTCCTGTCTCTTTACATTGCCTGTCTCTCTTTAATTGCCATTGCATTTATTTCACTGTCTTCTCAGTAGCTAGCATGACATGTTTATTAATTTATAGTCCTTATCAATTAAATGGAACTGTTATTTGAGATTGTGCTTTGCTCCTTCCTGACTGTAAACATTTTTCCAGACTATGCCTTAGAGGACCGCTGTCCGACTCTTTATGGACCATATGGTGAGTAGCTGCAGACTTGATAGTCTAGTTGTGATTCCGGGAGGTCTAGCCGGAAATTTCTATTTTTAGTTTGTTCTTTAAGTAGACTATTTGGTACCGGATTTGTCTCCGGCATTTTTGATGAGATTTGGTTATTTGTTGAGTTAGATTATTACTTTGACTTGTGTTGTATTTAATTAAATTCACTACCAGAAAAAGTCAAATTAGCGACGTCTAAAAACGTCGCTAAATAACAATAAATCGTCGCTAATTAGGTTTAGCGATGTAGTTAGCGACGTTTTAAATCAGTCGAAAAACTCCAAGTCGCTAAAACCAAAAACGTCGCTAAACGTCGCTATGCCGACGTTTTTTAGCGACTTTAATGTGTCGCTAAATTTAGCGACGTTTTACGACGCCAAGTCACTAAAAAGCGACGTTTATTAAAGTCGCTAAACGTCGCTGATTAGCGACGTCAATCGCGACGTTACACCGACGTATTTAATGACCTGGCTATACTGCCATGTCAGCAATTGGCGACGCTTAGCGACGACTTTAGCGACGTCATTAGCGACAAACTTAGCGACGTTTTACAGCGTCGCTGATTAGCGACGTAATTAGCGACGTAAATTAACGTCGCTAAGCATCGCTACACGTCGCTAATAACGTCGCTAATTTTAAAAAAAAAATAAAAAAAAAATTTCCAGAATCAAACATTGGTGATTCCCTGCAGTTTTACAGCATCTTCATCATACACACCAACATGATTCAATCTAGTTAACTATATAATCCAATTAAATTAAAAACCACAAGAAGTATCAATCCAATTAAATGTGGATAACTATATAATCCAATTAAATTAACTAAAAAATTAAAGACCACAAGAAGCATCATACATCATGTCTATTGTTGAAGTACCAATAATTCATAAATAATAATAAAAATAACTAGACTACTACGGATCTGCAGGAGGCTGACCAGCGGCGCGCTTCAAGGATAACAACTCCTCATACTCGTCCCGTGGAATCGACACCGATGTCGATGGAGAAGGCAGTGACGTCGGTGGCGGCCGTGCCCGCTCCAAGTCTGCGAGTCGCTGGTTGTAAGAATCCAGGGTAGATAACAGCCTCGTACTGCTATCACCCATTGAATCCTGCATCCTCGTCAGGTTCTCGCCCATCGATAGCTGTGACGCATGCATCCTCGTCAGCTTCTCGCCCATCGATAGCTGTGACGCCTGCAGCTCCATGATGTTGCGATCATTGGAGGCTCTAATATCATTTGTCAATTCTCGTAGCTCCGTCATGCTGCGGTCGAGCATATCCAATCGTGCGATAAGCATCGGATCGTCCGCCTGCGGCTGGGACCGGGACTGGTCCTCCATACTTCGTAGCAAGTCGTCACGGAGAGACGCAATCTGACGGTCAACGGCCTCCTGGACGGCCTCCTGGACTCTGGCCGACGACTGCGAGGGCTGCGACTGCGAGGGGTGTGTGGAATGCACAGCTGTCGGGGAGGCCCTAGATGACTGCGTCGCAACCAGGGCGCCATAGGAGCCCGTACCGTAGTACGTACCCCTCTGGAGACCACCAGCTGCGGTCACCCACAGGTCGTCCGCCGACGGAGATGGACCGGGCTGTGACGAAGCACCAGCCTCTCCAGGTGTAGGTGCACTAGCAGTCGCCCGCTCACGAAGCCTAAGATACTCGGCCTAGAAAAGGTTTGGAAACTCAATAATTGCCTAAGTTATATTAAAATAATACAAAGTAAAGTAATACTTATATAGGTCTGTGAGGCCCTCTCATCAATGAGATTTCCGTCCTTGCGATGGGTGGCCAAAAAGACGGTCACCACTGTTTTTCTTGGAATCAAGATCCAGAAAGCTGTCTCTGATAGGAGCATTTGTTGACTTGAACCTGAACCCATTCACACAGAAACTTGGCCATATTTTTACGACAGTAATTGGTCCATTGGCTAGAGTCCTAATAGATTCAGTCTCGGATGATATTAGACGATCGACCTAAATACCAAAGTAGCGATGGTAAGTTATTTGTTTTACAAGTGCAGAAATAAAAAGTAATTACCAAGTATCTTACATATGCGCTCAACCAAGAAGGAAAATGGCATCTCATTTCTTGTTCTACTTCTTCGTCTGTTATGTAGGGTCTAACCGACCTTAACTCATCATTATATGTGCTGAAAAATAATGATGCAACTGCTAATTAGTAGCATAATAGTATCTTATACTATTACATTGAGATGATGTAAACGTGGACGTATTAATTACTTACCCCTCTAGCTTCTCCACTTCATCCTCGTCGCAATTGAGTAATATATACAATTGAGCAGCCCTTAGCTCATCGTCATTCAAATATCTCTTCTTCATTTTTCCCGAAGGCTTTCCGGATGCATTGAATACTTTGAGTATTGCATCATTAGATTCCTTATATGCGTCGTCGTTTCTGGGAGCTTTCGTCCTATTAGTAGCAACATGCGGTTTGAAATACGTCGAGCAAAAGTTTGTAATCTCCTCGAGAACATAAGCTTCACAAATAGATCCTTCAACCCGTGCCTTATTTTTCACTTTTCTCTTTAGGTGATTCAGATGACGCTCGAAGGGGTACATCCACCGATAACTGACAGGACCACCAACACGTGCCTCATAGGAAAGATGAATTGGCAAATGCTCCATAGAGTCGAAGAATCCTGGAGGAAACACCTTCTCAAGCTTACATAGTGTTACCGCAATGTCCCTCTCTTGCTTTTCTAGACGATCGACGAGCAACTTAGTACAACAAAGATCTCTGAAGAATATGCTCAGCTCTGTCAATGGGTCCCAAACGACCTGCGGTAAGAATTCCCAAAATGCAATCGGAATTAACCTCTCCATGAATACATGACAATCGTGGCTCTTCATACCTACTAGTTTGTTCTCCTTGAGGTCGACGCATCTTCTCAAGTTCGACACGTACCCGTCTGGAAACTTTAGACCCTGAATCCACCTACAAAGTCTACCTTTATCCTCTTTATCCAGTGAGAAAACTGACTTAGGTTGCTTTAACTTTCCATTCCCCTCCTCTATCAGATGCAATGCAGGACGTCTACATATGTCTTCTAAGTCCAACCTGGCCTTCGGATTATCTTTCGTCTTCCCCTTTACATCCATTACAGTATTAATTATGTTATCAAACACATTCTTCTCGATATGCATGACATCAAGGTTATGTCTGATCAGATTGGTGCTCCAATATGGCAGATCCCAGAATATACTCCTCTTCGTCCAGTTATGGGTGCGACCAAATCCATCACACTTGTACCCCTTAGCAGGCTCTTCGATAGCACTTGGTAAATCTTTTACCTCTTCCCATATCGTGCATCCGGGCCACCTTGGAGGTGGATTGGCCTTCTCCACAACTCCCGCACAAAAAGCATTCCGATTCCTCCGGTACGGATGATCCTTCGGCAAAAATTGTCGATGACAATCGAAGAAGCACGATTTGCCTCCGTGTTTCAAACGGAAAGCCTGAGAACGGTCCATGCAATACGGACATGAGAGACGACCATGGGTGCTCCATCCCGATAACATTCTATAGGCCGGAAAGTCGTTGATGGTCCACATAAGTGCTGCCCTCATCTGAAAATTCTGCTTTCTAGAAACATCGTACGTGTTGGCACCTACTTCCCACAGCTGATTCAACTCATCTATCAAAGGCTGTAAGTACACATCGATGTTCCTCTTCGGATTGTTCGGACCCGGGATAATAACAGTTAGGAACATATACGGAGTCTTCATGCACATCCAAGGCGGTAGATTGTACGGAGTGACGATCACAGGCCAACACGAATACTGGGAGTCCGAAAGTCCGAATGGGGTAAAACCGTCAGAGCAGAGCCCCAATCTGATATTACACGCTTCCTCGGCAAAATGTGGATACTCTCGATCAAAGTGCTTCCATGCTTCTCCATCGGATGGATGATCCAATACTCCTTCGATCTGTTTTCGCCTGTGCCAACTCATGTTTTCTGCAGTCTCCTTAACCATAAACAACCGCTGCAACCGCGGCGTCAAAGGCAAGTAGTGCATCGAATCGGTAGGCTTCCTTGCACCGACAGACTTTCCTCTAACAGTGGCCTTATAGCGATCAGCACCACAGAATCTACACGCATCTTCATCCTTGTCGTCTTTGTAGTACAACATGCACCCGTTGCGACATGCATCGATTTTCTCGTATCCCATCCAAAGCGATCTCACCATCCTCTTAGATCGATAGAAGTATTTAGGCAACTTTGCACCCTCGGGCAAGATCTCTATAATCAAATCGAGCAGTCGATTATAGCATTCTTGCGACATGTTAAAATCGGACTTGATGCTCAATAATCTTGTAACCACCTCCAACGGTGAATGGTCCTCACAACCAGGATATAGTGGAGTCCTTGCATTCTCAAGCAACTCCATAAACTTTGTAGCATCGGCATTCGGTGCCTCCTCAGCTGTATCATAATTGTTTGGATTGAAACTAGGTCATGCCGCATCATAATTATCAGGATTGAAACTAGGCCCCGCCGCATCATAAACCATGTTCACCAACCCGTCGTCGTAAGCATCGTGGTCTTGGACATCCATATACGGCTCCACATAGGGCTCCGACTCTGATGCTAGAGATACAAGTTCTCCGTGCGCGGTCCACTGATAGTAATTCGGCGTAAAGCCCTTCGAGTATAAATGATATGTAACTTTCACTTCTGGATGATATTTTCTGTTGCGACATCTCACACATGGACACTTAATTTTGGTACCGTCCATGTACTGAGGGAACGCCTTGGCGAACTGCAGGAACTGCTGTACACCCTCAATGAATTCATCCTGCATACCGCACATGTCATCAGGATGACGGTTGTACATCCACGAACGATGACGCAGATAGTAATTCATATCCATTTCTAGATACTTCTGCAAAATTGACAGTATGTATCATATAAATCATTACATGCAAAATTAACTTCTGTGTCTGTGTCAGTATCCGTTATTGGAAAAGCAGTATATATATATATATATATATATATATATATATATATATATATAACATTACCCAAATAATATCTTAATACCACTTTACTACTATACCTTAACCCACTTCTGTGTCAGTGTCCGGATTTTAGTGTAGTAGGCTCCAGCCGAAGCCAATAAGTTTCTTGAGATGCATGTCCTTAATGATGCATGCTGCGATAATATCTTTGCTCCATTAGAGGCTCTTCATACTGCTAGCTAGTGATTTCAGTAAGTGTTGAAATTAATCCTTTATTTATTTAAGCTGATTTGTAAGTTTCATTTAGCTAATTCAACTGTTATAGTCATATTATTTAGACCATTAGGCACTTCTTGAAACTGGCAGTAGGGTGAGGAACTGAGATACATAACTCCGCAGTACTTTGCTTTCGGCAATTAACCCCTATATATATTGGGAGTGGAACGAGGAAGTAGCTAGAGCTCAAAATTCTTGGGGCACAATTAAGGACGGTTGCTTAGATCATACACTTCCTGGTCGAATAATTGGCGTTCTAATTAATTTGATCACATGATCAGTTGTTGTACGAATATTCAGGAATTAGTTCTAATTTGTTCACCCAATGTACGTAGTCATGACATATGAACATGGATTCAATAATAGCCATCATTTCTTCCCCTCCTCCATTGGACCAATGAATAGTAACCACAAAATTAAACAATTAGTATGTATGTATGTATGTATATATATATATATATATATATATATATATATATTGCAAAAGTGCAAATAAATACACTTATGTTCTTTCTTTCTTATTCATCGATCCATATTATTTATTTATTTTATACTTGAAAGAAGAAATTAAAATCTGATCTCTACATGATCGCACATGCATGAACATTGTCAAAAAACCTAACCCTAACCCTAACCCTAACCCTAACCCTAACCCTAACCCTAACCCTAACCCCATGTCAAAAAACCTAACCCTAACCCTAACCCTAACCCCATGTCAAAAAACCTAACCCTAACCCTAACCCTAACCCTAGGTCCAGATCAGTGTCTGTGTCAGTGTGTGTGTGTGCCGTGTCTGTGTCTGTGTCAGTGTCAGTGTGTGTGTCGTGTTTGTGTCAATGTCACATGTGTCCTGTAAGAGAGAGAGAGAGAGAGAGAGAGAAAGAGAGAGAGAGAGAGTATACCTTGCCGGAGTAGTCGCGGTCGACGGAGCTGGGGGGGGAAATTTGTTTTCGAATCGAAATTTCAACTGACGGGGAAAAATAAAACCGACCCCTAATTAACCAAATTTTAGCGACGTTTAGCGACGTCCAATAAAAAATGTCGCTAAATTAAATATTTGCGACGTAAAGGACGTCGCTAAACACGTTGCTAAATATTTTGAGTTTAAATGTCGCTATATACGTCGCTAAACTAGACATATTAGCAACGTTTAGCGACCTTAATTGAACTTATAGCGACTTATCTTTTAAAATCGTATTAAAAGTCGCTAAACGTCGCTAAATGTCGCCATTTAGCGACGTCTAGCGACGTGTTTATAATGAGTCGCTAATTTATATATTATTAGCGACGTTTATTTTGACGTCCCTAAAATACGTCGCTAATCCCGCTTTTTCTAGTAGTGATTTCTGTTCGTTATCTTATCGTGCTGTAATCCTGTGATTGAGTATGTGCTCGTTTATTTGTGTCATCCGTGCCTCCTTATGGAGATTGGATGTTTGTGTGACATTAGCTAGATAGTATCAAGACCATGACAGCGTTCTACCGCCGATGCTGCGGCGTAGGCTGGACGTACCCACGCACTCGTGCCCCTAAATCGGGTGCGGATCGTGACACATTTTTAGAGGTGGCCCATACAGGTCTTCATCTACTGGCTTCTAGGTCAAGTCTGCTAGCTCAAATAAATGGACACTGCATATAACATTATATTTAAATTACACATCACACATTTAAATCAAATACACTATCATGCAATTAATTTAATTGTAACTATAGTAATATTAAATAGTCAAAAATACCCCTATTTTTGAAATGTGGTAGTGACACTTTTGCATCTCTTATGATATTGGTTAGTCTATGACTTGGATTCTATCTCTTTATATCATATCTTGTATTTCATCTTCTTTAGAGTTTATTGTGATTGAGTAGTGATATTGCCATTATTTTATTATCTTGCCCTCCTTATGGAGTTGAGATATCTTTTACATATTTTGATATTATATTATGAGATGTGGATAGATAGTATTGTTGACCTAGACCGCGTTCTATCGATGATATTGTGGCATAGGCTGGACGTACCCACGTACTCATGTTGGATCATCCGGGTACGGATCGTGACTCATTATTGTGGTGGCCCATGTAAGTCAGGCTTCACAATTAGTGCAATGTCATGGTAGTGCAAAGGCTTAGTTGTACTACTACGAGCCTGTGATAGGATATAGGATATAAGATGAGAGAATACTCAGTCATAAATTAGGATTCCTTGAGAGATTTGTGGGATGACCCTTAGAATTTTACAATAAACTCTATTTTAAATTCTGATTTTCTTGTTTTCTTTCACCTTCACATGTTATTTGTTGAATTTGATTCTTGTATCGAGATAAATTTTATGGACTATATCGAGGTACATTATGATAACGTATTTGGATAAGAATAGTGAGAAAGGTAACCATATGCCTTGGTTATAGAACCTAGAATTTATCGCAGCCATATTAGCTGGATTGGCGAAGACATAAGCCTGATTTTGGATATATTTCTCTTGGTTATGAAATTTAAAATTTTTGCAGCCAAGCTAGCGGCAGGACAAAAATTCAAGATACCATGATTCTAGAGGTATGTACCTTAGTTACTGATTCTGTAGTTTATCGCAACTATGCTTACTGTCGTGGCGAGTATTCTGGGTAATATAATTTTAAATAGATGTGTATGTTATCAGATTGTATCTTAAATTGGTTCTTAATATATCGTCGCTATCGTTGAACCTTGTTATCATTGAGCTTTATTCCATCACCTTATTAGCCTAGGTTAGAGATATCTTTATATCCTCTAGTTCAGATCCTTTATAGAGCTTCACTTCAATAGTTCCCATGGTCTGGATAATGCAGTAGTTAGTAAGTTGCGGATAGGTTGGTGTGTAGCTCGAGTATATGTATTAATTGTTGGGAGTGTAGCTTGTGAGTTTCAGAGTGGTTCCTAGTTGGGTAGGTGAGCATTAAGTATTAGTATATAAGCTAAGAAGTAACTCATAGTGTAATACCCTTTGTAACAATAGTTTTAAGACAAGTATCAGAGTATAGTTAGTAGCTGGTATCCTAGAGTGTTAGTATTGTATTCTAAGTAGTGTGAGTAGTGGGTCAAGTTTGCTCATTACCTAGAGCTATAGTATATCACCAATACTAGAAGTGGTGACCGTTTATATTAAGTATTATAGCAAGGTTGATTCTTAGTGAATAACTGGTGTAGGTATCATATATAGAAAGGGTTTCATCTAGGTCACCTGTAGCACAACAAATTGCCTTGCACCAGCAGAGGGATACATCACAGCAGTGAAGGACTTTTGCGATGACGGTCGAGGAGACCGATGCTACATGCGTTGGTAGCAAGTTCTATTTTTTTTCTTCTATCTATTGATCTGTGTGATTCCTAGTATCTTATAGTTACATTTGTAATATTGTGCTATAGTATAGTTAGTAGTAACCCTTGATAGAGACTGCAATATCATAATAGGTGGAGACCATAACCATGCATGTTTGGTAATCTTGGATATTTTTTCAACAAGAATTGTATATTTGTATGATTTAGATCGGACTTCTTGATACCATGACTAGATGGGGGTTATGACTATAATAAGGATTGTAATGAATAGGTTATGACTAGCTACAACAGAGAGGGTGAGACGTCTTAAATTTTGAGGATATAATTTTTCTAAGGGTGGTAGGATTGTAACCATCACTATTCCATAGAGGAGTATTTTTATCATTTAAATATTATTAATAATATATATTTTTAGTATATTCTAGTGGTTAGTGAGTTAGCCCATTAGTTAGACTTAGTACTAGGGAGCCCATGTGGACCCAACTTGACTTTACATGACCATTGGTTCAATAATTAGATTAGTCATGGTTTGACTCATTAGATTAAGGAGAATAAGTAGAATATTCCATCCATAAGATTAGAACCATCTCCATAGTTAATCTCCATTATTAAATAAACCCTTTATGACAACTAATAGGGGCATTTATGACTTTTTACATTATCCAATAAGGGGGAGAGTATGGTCGGCCCTAGCATGGGAGTTATATAAGCCCTCTTTAGTTTTTTTATTATTTCATTTTATCCCAAATTTGTTCTTCCCCAAATTGAGACCAACCTCTACCACATTCCTTCAATTTTACCTTATTTCCTACTCATATTCATAATGAAGTAAGCCTAGGAGCTTGGATTACAAGAAGAATTACAAGGAAAGGAGATTCTAGGAGCTTGTGTCCATTTCGTTTCCACTTAGAGGAGATTTATAGGGATTTGACTCCCGATAGAAATAATCTCCATTTCCTTTCAATTTTATGGTTAATTTATAGTATTAGACCCTTAGGATCCCTTCTATGGCTAAGAACTACCCATAAGAAGAAGAATTAGGTCCCAATGAGCTATATTATGATAGTTATATTGACTTTTATGGCCAAATTGTGAAAATTCTAAGTTTCAGCCATTAGGTGTTTATAGAAATATTAATTTTGTGATTTTGGAGTCTGATTTATGACTTATTATTATGAGTTTGTCCACAATTGGATATGAGAAGAGTGTATCATGATACGTCATAATACAGTGTCATAGGATGGCTATTTGCATGTATAGTGAGCTCGAGCATGCCAAATTCTTTATAATATATTAGAATAGCTATTTTTAGCTTTATTAGTACTATACTTGATATATTAGATGTGTTTCATAATGTATTGGGGTTGTATCATAGTTATGAGCCATATGGGTGATGGTGTCATGAGTATCAAGGTAGTGTAAGTGCGTATCATAAGCATTCCCTTATATATATAAATATATATTTACGAGTGTGTGTATGAAATTATATTTGGAAGTAGTATGTTTGTGATAGAGGAGAAGGGGAGAACTATGTTTATTAGTGAGTGTAATATGTATGTGCTTGTGGGTAAGGGGTGTTTTAGAGTGAAGTGAGGATCAGGCAAGGAATGAGCATTAGTCATTAAAAGTTGAAGTAAAGGTGACTGCAAGTTGGGGGGGGGGGGGTTCTGTAACGACCCACACCCGGAATAAGGGTACGAGTAGTGATCAACGCCAAGCCTACACCACAGCATCTGCGGTAGAACGCTGTCTGGGTCATCCAAACTATCTAAACTTCTCTCACTACCACATTTTATAGGAAAGGGTATTTTGGTCATTTCATAATTTATTAAATATTGTGCATATTGAATATTTATTTATTGTATTATTTACTTATTGTTAGCATGTTAGATTTATTTTTGGACTTGTGTTAGTGGACCTAACTAGTGTAGATTAGATCCATGGACTAACATTTAATTCTAGTTAGAATTGAGCCCAATAATTATAAGCCCAATCATTAGGAGGATGATTAATTATGTTAAACATATTGGACTAGAACCTCCCCCCTTTAATTAATTTCTTCATGAGAAGTCCCAAGGGGTATTTTAGACTTTATATAGTAGCTTGAGGGAGGGGGCAAGTGAGGCCTATATAAAGGGGATGAAAACTTTCTCTCTCTTTATTTTTCATTCCAAATCTATATCTAGAATTACTTTCAACCAAATTCCATCAAATCTCTACCAAATTTCTTCCCAATTTACCATTGGAGGCTAGTAGAGCAAGGATCTAGAAGGAGGGGCAAGGATCTATAAGTTTAGGCCAATTTTACCAATTTTGGAGATTTCATTGGGAATCCATCTCCCAATAGGAGCAATTCAGTTCCCCCCCTTAATTTAGGTTCTAAATATGAGAATTAACCATGAGAAACTAACCCATATGCATAGGCTACCCTTAGGATTTGGAATTGAGTTCAAAGGAGGCATATTGAGAAAGTTATGGTACTTTTTGTGTCAATTTTGGAGAAATTTCGAGATTGACACTTGTTGTGTTTGTCAATTGGTCCTATAGATCAAATTGGCATGTGTTTGTATGTTTGTGGCTAGTGTCGTGTCCATAATTGGGTACATGTAGGTCGTATCCCAATAATTTGGAGATATGGGTTGATTTGGGGTTTTTTTCTCCGATACGGGGCTTTGTGCATGTCAAATTATGACACGGACACGTAGATGTGTGTTTGACTCTTCTTATTGTTCATAAATAATATATTAGACTTGCTCGTGTCCTTCGGGGTACGTTTAGTTGTGTGGTGGACTCGTATCGCAAGCGTATCATAGATCTAGTGTGATACGGGTGTGATGCACTCCACATGTTTGTTGTGTTATATTTTTAGATTTAATCTCTTTTATTCATATAATATATGAATTCATATGTATATGTATATATTGTTGTATATAGATATATATGTATATATATATGTGTGATTATGTATATATATATATATATATATATATATATATAGTAGAGAGATGTGTTTATATATATATAATATTGAGTGTTTGTGGGTTGATATATATGCATATGGCTATGGGATACTATATCTATATTTATATATAAGAGAGGGAGTGGTATACCTAGCTATATGTATATATGTATGTAGGAGATGTGTATTGATATATGTATAGCTATGTGTGTGTTTACATATATATGTGTATATGTATATTGATATAAATATCTATATAGTTGTGTATTTATACATGTATGGTTGTGATTATGTAGATGTATATATGAGTGGTGTTAGTTGTGCTTATGTGTGTGTGTAGTATGTTGTATGTTGAGGGGGTCGGGACAGCAACCTTCAGCGGGTTTTTAGTACAACAGAAAGCAGTAGCAGCCATGGATGCACCATAGCAGCAGTTGCACAAGCTGCAGACAGCAAACGTGGCAGCAGCGTAGCACATTGCAGCAGCAGCGTAGCATATTGCAGCAACAACATCATAGTTAACATGCAGCAACAACATAGCACATTGCAGCAGCAGCAGTAGTATAGTTAACATGCAGCAGCAGCAGCGTAGCACATCGCAGCTGCAGCGAGCCTGCACACAGTGTGCAGCAGCGAGCCCTACACAAGCACTATAGCGAGCAGCAGCTGCAGTTAGCTACAGCAGCAGCAGCATCAAGCGCATCAATGTACAACAACAGGGCTTCAGCAGCACAGGAAGTGCAGTGTATTCAGCTAACTAGTTGAGTCAGTTAGTTCAGTGAGGCTTTGGTTAGTTTAGTGTGTTAGTATTAAGGTATTAGTTTATTATTACCAATATGATACATAGATACTTAAGGGTGTATCTAGGTGAATACTAAGGTTAAGATTCTTAGCTAATAGATGGGTAGTGTGTTCAGTTAGTTTTATGTTAAGGTTAGTTTGGCTAGCTAGTAGTTAAGTAGTATTTAGCTTGGTTAGTTTAAATAGGTAGTTAAGTTATCTAGTTTGTTTGATAGTTGGTTCTATCTAGTTATTAGTTATCTAGTTAAATTAGTAGTTGGTAGTTATAAATAGATATGTATACATATATATTAGTAGTTAGATCTATATATGTATGTACTTGTATCTCTACTAGTTAGTATATATATAACGGTAGTATGTATGCTTGTGTATCTTTAGTTATGTAGGTATATATGTATATATGTATTAATAATTATTGGTTAGTATTGTAGTTGTGTACTAGTAAATACATATTAGTATATAGCTAGTAGCTTGTATTAGATAAATACATTTTAGCCTATAGTTTAGAGATTGGGTAGCTAATATATATACTAAGATATCATATTACCTTGAGATACCAAGGTAAATGCCAAGGTATTGAGGATACTCAAGGTATTTGAGTTGGGTATCAAGATAGGTGTTTAATGGTGTGATAACGAGTTGGTTCAAAGCCAAGGTATCCACTTAACATTTGTAATTAGGATTAATATATTTAATATTATTTGAATATGCATATATGATATTTCTATATCTCTTACTTGCGTATCTTAGGATACAGTATCCTATTGGTTTTATAGTATCTTAGATTTAGCTTGTATGGCCTAGTTTTATAGTGTATGAACCCAATATCCTAGAGATAGACTCATACAACTTAGAAATAGGTAGTTTGACCAAGTTTGACCAGTTTGACTTAGAGTTGACCTAGTTTGACTGTTTTGACATAGAAATGGCTTTATGACCTAGAAGTTGACTAGTTTAACTTATTTTTATTCTAGAACCTTGTATTAATATAATATTCTATATATAGGTCTGTGTGACACCAGTTCGGACAGTTTAACATTTATTGCTCTGGACCACTGGCGAGTACATTCTCTGATAATTTCTCATTTATGATATCCTCTATGTTTATTGTATCTAATGTAGATATCCATGTTTTCTTGACACGATGGTTACACGGATTAGTATATCTAGATCTCGTCATAAGATGTTATTCCTTGGTATATATGGTGTATCTTGTGCAAGCCTTGTTTTATTTTTGTTCTTGTACATGTACATACACTGATTCTCGGGGAGACTTGCTACCTTCCTAGGGAATCCCGTGCCATAGCGTACCATGGTTGGATCCACTATACCAGTCGGGGTTGGGGAGTATGTAGTGTAGATATGTGATCATACCCTTCTTGTATCAAGCCTTATTCTTGAATAGTGTTAATCATATACTACACGAATGATTAGCCAGGCCATAAATCTTGTATCAAGTTCCCAAGCCAATCACATGTTAAAGATGTTACTCGCTCACTTAGACATTAGTATTTCTTGTTCATTCCATATTGCTCATTCTTGTATTTATTTCCAGTATTTCCTTTATTGCGTATCTCTTGTACATATATATGGCATCTTGTATATTCACATCTATTTACTATTACATAGTTTATATCATTAATTAGAACTGTTGTTAGAGATGTAATTCGTTCCATTCCTGACTGGAAAATATTTTTTAGAGGATCCCAGAGATTGGTGTCCAACATACCATGGACTTCGACCTATAGATGGTGCAGACTTGGACCGACTAGTTTTGGAGTGACTGTCGGGAGTTTTAGTCAGATTTATTAGGTAGCATAGTTAGTTCTCTTTAGCATTTTGGTACCGGATTTTTTTTCGGCTTATATTTGAGTTTTTATTATTGTTTCTATTGGTGTTGTTATATATTGAATGGATAGTTATGTTAGACTTCCTTGATATCTCCTCGTGCTTCTAGAATTGTGATTGAGTTTTGTGTTGAGATATTGTTGGCAGATTTTATATTTTTGTGAGATGTTTAGATAGTATAGTTAACCAAGACAGTGTTCTACCGTCGATGCTGCGGCGTAGGCCGGGCATTGTTCCAGACTTGCATCCCTACACCGGATGTGGGTCATGACAACTTCTCATACAAGGTATATAAGGTACCTCCTAATGTCATCTCCACTCTAAATGGAGAAATAATATAGTATATGATAATGGTAAACTATACTCAATCACATAGTAAACTAAGGAAGATAAAGAACGAGATGGAATAACGAAGGAAAAGAGTCACAATACAACCACAAGTCTGAAATAATATATACATACCAATAACCTGAAAAGTGTCTAATATATGTTTAAATAATAAGTTTAAGCATCCTCAGCCTCTGGTACTAGGTCCTCCTGATCTAAAGGAGTATCCTCTAAAGGTACATCGCCCTGTGGCCCGTAGTAGGTAGGACACTAGTCCACAAGCTAATCATCTGAAAAATATATCCAGTCAGGATTAGAGCGAAGTACATACCTCTAAAAATATTTTCAAATACATAATCGAGTATATATAATAGATAATAGAAAAGAATACAAGATAACTAAATATTAGAATATAATAAACTAGAGTGAACAGGTAATATGCCAAAATAAAGAACAGGCAATAAAACAACTACAATTTAAATGGAAAAGATAAAACTAACTAATGTGCCAAAGAGTACAAGTTCATTATGTGATCGGTTTGGGTTGAACACGAATAAAATATGGTAACTCGATTATACGTGTGATATAAAATTGACATGTACACGAATACACTTGGGCTTGATCACATAACCAACTCTTACTCCCCCAATCCCAACCAATGCCAATGGATCCAATCATGACACGTTATGAACACAAATATGGGCACACTGAATACGAGCAGTGTGTGAACACGAAGTATATGGTAATCAATACCCGATACACTGATAAAATATATGTGAAGGAGTACACGCTGAACACGGTAAGGGATAATAAATCCTGACAGGATCCATATATTACCAGTTCGTGTAACCACTGTGTCAGAATCTAGTATACAGTTCTAGAACATGCGATATACATACTTTTATGAAATGAAAACTAATAGAAAAATGTACTCTCTTATGGTCCTGAGAAAATGGTATAACTCGGTATCCGAGTTGGTGTCACACAAACCTATATATAAAATATCATGTCATTAGGTGTATAGAAAAGAAGTTAAAAATGCACTAGGGATGCACAACTAGGCCATTTCTAAGTCCACACTAAGGTAATTAGTCTAAATTGTTACTAATTAGCTAATACTAGCTATTTTAGGTAAAAACTTAACTTAACTTACTATATACATATATAGTAGTTAAAAATAGCTAATTGATACAATACACACATTAACTATCTTAACTAATTGATCTAACTAATCACCAATATCAATTATAAGTTATATATATACTGACTGCTATATAATCACACTAGCTGTCTAATGAGCCCTTCCTAACTTAATTTATCACTAACTAATATACCAACTATTTGTAATATATGACTAACACCTAACTGACATATGATGCCCATACATGCTATTTGTTGATCATGAATTACTCATACTAGTCTAACTGACAACTAATTCTAACCTACCTCCTAATTCTCTAGTACTAGTATCTGCAACCAAGGTACCAACATACTCATATATAATACTATAAAACCTATTTAACTTAACATAGCTAACTGGCAATACTAATAACTAATATATCTACTATGAATCATACTCTAATTATATGTACTGATATGAATATGATAAGTAATCTCTACCAATTAGATAACTATAATTAACTAATATATACTAACTTACTTAACTAATACCACTACTAACTAACATATGTATACTATCTAATTTAACTAACTAACTAAATATCTAATATGTCCTTCCTAACCTTAGTAATGCCTAACAAAAACCTAAATGCTACTAACATGGTATCATACACCCCTTCTCACTGTTACTGTCCTGTGGTTAACCCCTCAATATTTGAGGTATAAAACCTTACCCATACATGCAAATCTCATATTTGCAGTAGTGAACATCCAGGTAACTAACCCTCTTAAACTTAGCTCTAGGTAATACTTCTAACTAAGCTACTAAACTAGCATTCTAACTTAACTACTGAATGGACCTGCCTGCACTCAATGTACCAACACATCTGATATGAGTTTAGCCCTCTTGTTAACTAGTCCCACAATAACTCTTACTAACTGTTATTATTATACTCACTGGTGCAATACTAACATCTAATACCAGTATCCAAGTTAACTAATACCAATTTATATACCAACCAAGTTATGCACATAATCCTAATTTAATCACATTCACAGTGCTTAAACTGCTAGACATCAACCTGAGTCTATCCCTTAGTTATCCGATACAAGTGTCAAAGTTAACAGATATCTACGTATGTACTATTGACTGACTAACCACAGCAAAAGAACCATATACTGAAACTATTGCTACCACTCACTCACTCACTCCTACTGATACTTCTATGATATTCTCGAGAATATGAGATACTCGAGCACCAAACCTCATTGCAGCAGTCCCTGCAGATATTAATTTCTATATTGCAAGGTGCAACCATTACACTACAACAACTCCGTTGCACTCTAATGCTACAGCAATAAAACTGCATGTACTATAGTTTCAAGAACTGAAGACTGTAATATCCCCCAAACCCATTACTATAGACTACTACATCCCTTTCACAAAACTTACCACACTGCCCCTTCTAAAACCTGCTGCTACTATCTGCAGTGAACTCAAACGAGTGTCCTGCGTACATACCACAGCCATCTCCCAAAATAATTCACATACAAACACTCACACACACACTGTCACATAGTATATATATTAATACAGCATCTGAACTATGGATTATAGTAATACATATACTTATATACATATGTACTTAACACACACTAACATTTAAACAAACACTTATAGTATATAACTAGGTAAATCATTATACACATCCAATCACATGCCCAAATTCACCAATTCTCCATATTAAACCATTCCTACACCTAAATACATTATTATATAACTAATGTAACTTGGTAGAATGAGAATTGAAGAGCAATTATACAAAACCCCCCAAAATTAGGTCTCGTGTCATACCGTATCGTAAAATACCATGATACAGCCTACACGTATCTATTTGTAAACACGTGCCTAGTCCCATAACCCCAATCTAAGTCTAATTAGATATAATTGGTCTCATGACACAATATTGATGTGTCAATCTCGTAATTCTTCTAATGTGTACACAAATCACCACTTAGCATTCATAATACATAACCAATTAGCCTAGAACTTGCTCCTATAGGTAGTCCTATGTCATGGGGTTATTCATAATGGTCAAATGCATTATTTGGGCGTTAGAATGAAGAGAAATTCAAAATTTTCCAATTAGGAGATGGATTTTCAATAAAAATGCAATTGGACACGTTCTGGACATGATCTCTAGCTCTAAAGCTCCTCTTCCTCCTTGTGTTCCTTGCTTCTCCAAACTCCTAAGCTTCAAGAGTGATAAATTTGAGAAAGAAATGGAGGTGAATTAAGTAGAAATTTAATAGAGGAAATGATGGAAAATTGGGGATATATAATTTTAGATCAAAAATGAATGCAAATGAGGAGATAGAGATAGAAGAACCCCCTCTAAAAGTGGCCAGCCTCTTCTTCCCTTCCCCAAGTCACTTGCAAAGCTCCAAGTTACCCCTACATGGTGAATTATGAGTAATAATTAAGGGTAGGTATTTTTGGAAGTCTTTAACTAATTATAATTAGACAAATTCTCCTTAATTAGTGAGTAAAAATGACTAATGACCTTGGGTCTAAGTTGGGTTCACTATTTGTCATAACAAATCTAAATGGGTCCTTAATTAGTGAGTGAAAATGACTAATGGCCTTGCGCCAAGTCTAAATATAGCGCTAGTCTCTCTAACTAAAATAAATACACAAGTCTCTTGACTAAATAATTAATACAAGTAAAAAATAATTTATAGCTCAACATGATTAAATAATTAATACAATCATCACACAAATATTTAATATTATATTCCAAAAATTAAATATCTATGTTAAATTATCAAACTATCCCTAGCTGAAAAAGTGAGGTGACAATCCTACCTACCTTAGAAAAATTTTGTCCACGAAATTAAGTAAGAAACTAACTGCCAATAGAAATTAATACAAGCAAGAAAGAATTATACCTCACGGCTCAAACAGATAAGGATATCGCTCGTGCATCTCGGCTTCTTGCTTCCAGGTACTCTCTCTTGGCGAGTGATGCCTCCACCCGACGCGCACCAAAAGAATTATCTAGTTTTGCAGCACCTTCTCCCTACGGTCCAAAATCTTCATGGGCTGCTCTGGGTAGCTAAAATTCAGACCAACCTCGATCTATGAGTGATCTAGTACATGGCTAGGATCTATCATGTACCATCTCAGCTGTGACACGTGGAACACGTTGTGCACTACCTCTAATGCAGGTTGTAAGTCTAGTCTGTAGGCTACTGCACCGACCCTCTCAAGAATATCGAAGGATCCGATGTACCGTGGACTAAGCTTTCCGCCTCCACCAAAGAGAATCATGCCCCGTGTCAGAGAAATCATCAAGAATACTAGATCGCCAACCTAGCACAAAAATACAACCTTAGCACTCTAACTAAAATAAGCAATCACAAGCAATGCAAAACAAAATCTATACCACAAACTTCCACCATCAACATCCTATGATAACGGAGTGCAGCATCTCCGACCATAAAATAACTCAAATGGTGACACAACAATATGTCACGCCCTGATCTTCCGTAGGAAATCGGCCATCCCCGCTAGGCATGAATTACCGTGCTAGCGCTCCTGAGGGATGATCGCTTGACCCATCTGGGCGTGATGCTGCATGAGCGTAAGCTACACCCGTGCAAGGTCCTGGTCCATGCAGGCGGTAAGAGGTCTAAGCCACAAAGTCTGACAGATTGTCCGAGTGCAGCAGGATAATAAACGCATAGACGATTGGTAACAAGTTCACAGAGTCATCAATAGCAGAAGCATTGAATAACATAAGTATAGAAGTAAAGCAAACTATTTATTAATATTAAAAAAGTGTTACAAGGGGCACTAGGCTGAGATTACAAGTCGCTCAAGCCTCTCTCTCTCTGAAACATTAAAATTATGCCAAGTGGCTATATTTGTGGAATGATACATATACAATGTTCCAACATTATGTCTTTTATATTTGCTTCAGTTCTGGATGCAACATTCCAAGGATCCAGAGTGGACTCCACGCCTTAGCACGCACGAAGGAGGCATCCGCACCGAACGAGGTTCTTCCGCACCCTTCAAGCAATCTGGTCGGTTTTAAGTACATGAATGCACTAGTGGGGAGGCTTCTCGCCTGCTCGACAAATCCAAATACGTTATATAGGCTCCGTGCACTATCTATTAAGTTATCTTTCTATTCTTGCCTTTGGATCAGTTTCATGACAATGATGTAAAGTCTAACTAGTGTGGCAGTGCTCCGTGCGATATAAGTATCACGGCAGGACTTACCAACTTACCATCCATCCTTTCCTGTCTAAGGAAAACCAAGTTAAAACAAGCACAAGCATTTATTTTGAAATCCAAGGGCAATAGCATATGCAAACACAAGTATTGAGAGCGAGATTATGTTTTGAGTGCACGAGTTATTCGGATTATCAGGTGTGTTACATAAGATGTTCAAGTGCTCCATATGTACAGGTGTGTTATACTCATGATCATTCAGGTATTCCAGTTTACTGGATACGATATAATGACTCGCACGCAGATTTTCGCTAAGCGATGATGACTTATCTATATGAACATGAGGTCACTGCTTTGCCATAAATGACCGATTTATAGTCTCGTGACGGAATGGGGGTGTCATAATCCGCACCTAGAATTTGGGCACGAGTGCGTGGGTACGTCTAGCCTATGCCGCAGCATCGATGGTAACGCTGTCTAGGTCAATACTCTATCAAATCAATCTCACACGAATATCCAACTCCATAAGGAGGCACAGATATCACAATATAATATGGAATACTCAATCGTGAAAATAAAACACGATGAGATATCGAATAAATAATAAAATACAAGACAAGTCTAAACAACAAAAATAGTCTTACTTGCAATCAATAACATCCAATCTCCAAGTATGCTGGGAACTAGTCCTCTAAGTCGCAGTCTGGAAAAATATCCAGTCAGGATTGGAACAAAATACAAGCACTAACAACAGTTCCATATATATTGACAAAAACTATAATACAGTGTAAAAAAATACAAGATGGATATAAATACTGGCAATAAAAAATACTAGAATAATGAAGTACTGGAGCATATGTCATCATCAATGTACATCTAGCAATGAATAGAAATACAAGTGCATGCTAGAACAATGAACTAGAATATAAGTAAACGCTAGAACAATAACTAGAACATGTAGAGATGCTAGATCAATATACTAGAGATACATGTCAAGAACATCTAGCTAAGTGTGTAAAATATCAGCATATCATGTGATCGGCTTGGGACTGATCAGGCTTGTTATGTATGACTAGCTATGATTCATGTAAGGTCAGGCTAACCATCCGGATAGCTATGATGCAAGCAATAGTCAGACTAATCATACATAACAGGCTATGAGGAATGTAATGGTCAGGCTACACCGACGTGAGGTGTGGGTGAGCTATGACTCATGTAGAGTTGGGTATGATCACATAATCTACTAATATTTTCCCGTTTCCCTCAGCTAGTACGATGGGTTCCAATCACGACTCCTCGTGACCGGTCTCGATGATGCCAACTCGTGTATACAACAGTGTCAGAATCATGTACGCTATGCAACTGGAATCATAGAGATAATCAATATAATAAAAACTGTCAGAGAATGTACTCACCTGTGGTCCTTAGCTGGTATGAATCAGAGTCAAAGTCACAATCCAAATAGCCTATGTATTATAATTTTACCATGTCAAAAGATAATTTATTTTAATTTATTTAATTCTGGAGTAATTACTCTAAAATCTTATTTTGATCTTATTATTCTGATTTTTAGGTTAATTCCTAAATTTTGTCCAAAGGAACTGAATTTTATCAACTCGAGACTCATGGCACGCAAATCGAGGCGATCTGTTGAACAAAAAGTCAACCGACACAAAATCAACTTTCATGCATGATTTCCTTTCGATTTCATCATCAAAAACATGTTGGAATTTATGGCTCGTCCGAATTCAAATTCGTTTGGAAATTATTGCACATACAAATTTTGTATTGTGCAACGGTGGTTAATTTCTAACCTAGAAGTTCTACAGAATTAACTGTATATAAATACTTCATAATGAATTATGGGAAAAACATATGTCATTATCTTGACATTAGCTTTCTGAAACTTTAAACGGTTCATGATTCTGATTCCTGGTTCTCCCGAAATCGCAAAAATATCGAGATACGTCTATTTTTGGACATGTTGTGCTCTACGAATTTTCCAGTATTTAATATTCAAAATTTAGTACAACAATTTATATATTCAGAAAGTTAACCTCAATACAGTTCTAATGCAAGAAACTGGACCACGTTTGGAGTACAGAGCTATGAGTAATGACTTCTGAAAAATGAAGGAATCCAAGGTAACAATTCTCCAAAATCTCTCTTTAAAATAATAGAATAATTAAGGTTATTATATTATATTATATATATATATATATATATATATATATATATATATATATGCGCTGACATGCGACTGAATGATAAATATAGGATGACACATGACAGAATCTGATTGGGTGATTTTGTTTATTTGTTTTTATTTGCCTTTATCAAAACATTATTTAAGTCATTTTAAATCTAAATAAATCAAAATAAACATTAAAAATAATGATAAAAATCTGAAAAAAATACAGAAAATATATTTTGAACCTAAAAATCCTAGAAAAATATTTGAAACAATTTTATGTTTATAAGTTTCCTACAATAATTAGGAGAAGCTCTAAAAATTAGTTTTACCTATTTAAATAAAAATAAATATTCAAAAAATTCAAAAAATTCTGAAATAATTTCAAAAAATATATTATAATATTATAAATACTAGAAAATTTTGTGGATTGATTCTATATTTTTGGTCTTGCACAATAAATTCTAGAAGTCTAAAAAATTAGATATTAGCCTAAATAAATCCCAATAAATATTAAAAATACTCAGAAAATTCCCAGAAAATTTTAGAAAATATATTTGATTATTTAAAACATAAAATAAAAGTTTTAAATATTTTTATTTATGTTTGACATTAAAATAAATTCTTAAACTCCTAAAAATTTATTGTTACTAGTTTTTAATTAACCAAAAATTGTGAAAAATTTTAATAGTCCCAAATTAACCTAATAACAATATTTAAGCAAGAATTTCAGGATAGGTGGTTACAAGTCTACCCACCTTAAAAATAAATTTTGTCCTCGAAATTTAAAATCCTCAATAGTTTTTTTTATTAAACCATATAATCATGAAGTAAATTGATATTGTTATATCACAAAATTTTCAAAATTCTATAAATATATCATATTCTTAAAAATCTTCAAAATTAAAATCTAATTCCATTCTTATCACAATCTCCTCCAAAATATTAAGTTAATAACTAAATACTCAAAAAATTTAATATCCAATCCTCTAATTTAAATCCAATCAATGCATATTTATAAAATTTAAAATCTCATCCCAAAAATTTGAATTCAAACACTAATCCATTAATGATTTTAATCCTCTAATTTAAATCCAATCAATGCATATTTATAAAATTTAAATTCTCATCCTAAAAATTTGAATTCAAACACTAATTCAGTAATGATCTTACTCCTCGATTCTTTTTTCACATCATACTCAAACAATATAATACTTATGAAATCTTCAAATGCAACATTCAAAGTATAAATTTTAAATTTATATCTTGCAGTCAAATAAATATAATAATAATCTTCTTAAATTTCTTAAATTTTTTTGACAAATTCAATCATATCATAATCTTCATAAGAATCAATGATTTAACAAAATTGTCAATTCTAACCTATTAAATTCTCAACTCTTTATATAAATTAATGTTTATCCTCAAAAATTTAAAATCCTTGTCTGTCTTTGTCAAGTCATAACCTCTTCATTAATCTTCACTACGGTCACACCCCCAACAATAAAGGTCTAGGAAAATTCTACCAACCGTCATACAATATGCAATCTAGAGAAAACATACATGGTTATGGTCACTTTTGTCATGGTATATCATTCTTTGTTAGGGTTTACTACTAACTACATTCTAGCAAAAGAATCATTGATACAAGCTATGGTACTAAGAAATTAATTAATCAATCAAATAGACAAAAAGAACAGAAGGAAAGAACAAAACATAGCCTTCTAACACAACCATAGGTTTAATGATGCATCTAAAGTTTGATACCTCTATCCCTTTAGTTACCACTGTTTCTACTACAAGCACATCCACTGCTAGCTCTCTTACCTACTACAATTGTTTATACTAGTTGTTCTTATCACTCAAGTGTACACCAAGTGCAACACACTATACTAAGTACTACTCCTTCTAATAAAACTCTAGATGGACACCCAAGTCAGTTTGCAGTGCCATCTCGAGCATGCTCAAGCCAACGGATCCTTACACATGCACTTCATCCACTCATATACTGTTATACCTTTCTTACCCATTAAATTTTATCCTCAAAATAAAATCCTCAAAATTTATCTTCGTGAACAATTTAAGATAAAATATATATACTTTCCTCAAAAGTCAAATATTCAAATATTAAAATAAAATTTTAATCACTTCCAAATTTTTTATAGCTTTGACTATGTTTATTGAATTGAATTTGAATCCTCAAAAATTTTAATAACATAAAATCTCAACTCCTCAAAAATTCTTAAAAATTAAAATTTATTCCAATCTTCAAATTATAAATTAAAATCCACATCTATCTAAGTATACATATAAATACTCACAGTCTCTAACATTCAAGGTACACATACAAATACACCAATTATCTACAACCCTCAATTGTGCACTGAATATTGCACTGCCCGGATTACTTGCACTATTACTTCCAATGATTTTCTATCCATATTAACTGTTACATCACACAAGGTACTTACTGTTACTAGCACCTAGTTCAACTAATCGTCGATGTAGAAACATTAGTACTCTTGGTATGGTAACACTAGCTTCATTATTAGATTACCTCATAACACTCATTAGAACTCACGATCATTTGCACTTTTTATAACTTATATAATACACATGCTTCACTTCACTCTCAAAGGTAAGCATATGGTTCCATATCTCAATTGATGTAAACATATATTCTCTTAAATCTTTTACATATTAATCAGTGATACACTATATATCTTCCATTACCAATCTTGATATTTCTCTACCCATGGCACACTCATTAATACCCTTTATGCATATATATTTCTTTACTCTTGACACACCCAAGTATCAATCATAAAATTGAACATCATGCTCCATTAATCTTCAATACAATTCCTTGATACTTAATTGTTTACATGGATCACCCAACTACATGAATTCATAACTATCCAGGACTGGCATGCTGACTCTGATACTAACTCCTGGAACCTTCACTGATACTCTTTACTCCCTCTTCTATCTATAGTGCCAATACTAACTATAATAACACCTATTATAAAACTATTGCTACAGGGTACTACGCTACGGGTTATCTCTATATTTATGCCTACTGCTCACATGTCCAACCAAGAAATACTTACAACTCACAAGCCACACTCAGTCAACACTGATACAAGACAAAAACATAATTGCAAGTCACTAATTATCATACTAACAAGGATCCTTAAATAATTAAGGCTCAAAAAGAAACTAGGTTAAGGACTAAAAGTATCGCTACTGGTAGCAAAGGAATGATGGAACAAAGTCCTAAAATAACAGAAGTAGATAAGTCTTGAGATGATACTTTAAGAACCAATTTAAGATACGGCCTGATAATCATACACGTCTGTCCGAAATCATGACACTCAGAATCCTCGCCACGCCAGTAAGCATAGCTGTGATAAACGGTAGGTTCCATAACTAAGGTATGCAACTCTATAATCACGTCATCTAGAATCCTCGCCACGCCAACCGGTATGGCTGTAAGAAACTCTAAATTTCATAACTAAGATATGTACATCCAAGGTCAGGTTCCTTCATTTTTACCATGATAGCTAATGTGGCTGCGATAAACTCTAGGCTCCATAACCAAGGTAGACGTTTTACCTTTCTAACTATCCTCATCAACATATGTCATCAAATGATACCATAAATTCTAGTCTGTAAAATTCATCTCGATATAAAATTAAACTTAACAACGATACCAAAAATTAAATTTAACAACTGGTCAACAAGAATCAAACTCAATATCAACAAGTGAGAACGGACGAAAATAAGGGGGAAGGATTTAAATTAGAAATTATAATAAGATTCTCAAAGGTCGTCCCAGGAATCTCTCAAAATTTTTGTGATTGAGAATCCTCTCACATCCTAGTATCCTATGTCCTATATCCTATCGTAGGCTCGCAGTAGTATAACTAAGACGTCGCACTACCACGACATCGCACAATTTGCGAAGCCAGACCTGCATTGGCCGCCACTAAAAATATGTCATGATCCACACCCGGAATTTAGGCATGAGTGCGTGGGTACGTCCAGCCTATGCCACAGCATCGACGGTAGAACGCTGTCTAGGTCAATACTCTATATAATCAATCTCACATGAATATCCAACTCTATAAGGAGACACAAATATCACAATATAATATGGAATACTCAATCACAAAAAATAAAGCATGATGAGATATCGAATAAATAAATAAAATACAAGACAAGTCTAAACAATAAAAATAGTCTAACCTGCAATCAATAATATCCAATCTCCAAGTATGCTGGGAACTAGTCCTCTAAGTCGCAGTCTGGAAAAATATCCAGTCAGGATTGAAACGAAGTACAAGCACTAACTGTCATGCCCCAGTCCCAAAATACGTAGGACTAGGACACGTTAACATGCCAGCCGCATATATATGGCAACTCCAATATATGGAAACCATAACACATGCGTACGCTGTATCATGAACAATAATTCATAAGTGGTAAAAACTATCACAAGTCACCATGTATAATCTAATCTTATCCACAAAAATCAATGAATAACTAACCAATATCTATGAGACTAGATATCAATATAAGGTATCTAATGATGGTAGTCGGATGGAAACAAATCCACTACCAAACTAAAATATAGAATAAACAAGATAAATACAATATAAGAATATCAACTAACAGTCATGGGCTTGAAAATGAGACCTCCTCGAAGTATACATAGCAAGTCCGCATCTGCGCTCCTGCGAATACTCATGAACATCTACACCTGGAAAGGGACCAGGTCCTTAGAGGGACATAACAAGATACATAGAAGCATGCCATAAAGTAAATACTGTAAAAACTTAAGGGTGACCTAACCAACTAAGTGAAATGCACATTGAAGACAACCTTGGTACGTAAGGGTAGGTGAAAGGTATAAAGCATAGTGTCGAGCCAGAGGCTAAGTACCTGGCATTAGCTGTAAACTGGATGCCAGGAGTATATGCTGACTACCTCACCGATCATGATAGCGCGCATCTAGTAACCTCTGTCGGATGTATCAACAAGCATATACGCCCATAACCGGGTAATACTATCCCATAATCGGGTATCACTGGCCCATAACCGGGTAACACTGGCCCATAACCGGGTAACACTGAGGCTCATGGCCCCGAAATTTACTCTAAAACTATGGCAACCAAATGTCTGTCCCATGCGCCTACTAATTGTCTTCCCTGTCCAATGATCTATTCATGTTGTATCCACAACACGCAGTAGCTACTACACCAAGACGGAGTACAAGCATTGGTGTCGTAACTCTGGCTCATAGTCTATCGTTAGAACGATAGTCCAACCTCACAACCAAACAAGGACAAAGATTGGACCTTCGTACTACAATAGTCTACACTCTGACTATAAATAACTGCTAAGTCTCTAACATGCATCACTATTAGCAGTTATATCCTATCCGTCGCACGACCTACGCGTACAGGTGACCAACCGCATACGCAAGTCCGTGCCCTATATGAGACTCACAACACGTGTAAGAAATATGTCAAGGCCTGGGGAGTCATACCATAACTCCACAACTTTATGTGGGTCTACTAGACACTAGGTCAGACACAAGTCCTAACGTCAACGCCTTCGTTGAATGCACCCGAGTCTCTCTCGGACGTGCACAAATATAATAATAAACATGCAGCTAATAATACAAAATTTAAACAGTAAAACAAGGCAAGGTATACTTGCCTGGAATTCTGGTGTGCACAAGCAATGCTCCGGAACCAACAGTCAAAGTAGCACCGTCTCGGATGCCTACGAACGAATAACAATAATTATTGATCACTATATTACACTATGGTTAATTACTTATGCTTAACGTAGTACATGTATACCTATCATATATACATATATCTATATTAAATAATTTAATAACATATGTACATATATATACAATTATGTATATAGACATATTTACATATATACATTATACATATATATATGCATAAACAACCATAAATATATATCGTATAGTACTTATATACCTATATACATAATATACATAACACATATATACCTAATACAATACATGTCATATATACATTTATACATAATTACATATATATACATAATTCACACACATATATATATATAGTAATAATACTTTATATATTATTCATACATATATATATAAAATACATATTTATACCCAAATATATATATATATATATATATATATATATATATATATATATATATATATATACATAATATATATATATATATATATATATATATATATATATATATATATATATATATATATATATATATATATACATAAATACGTAAATTTACCTTTAAATATACATGTGTATGTATATACATAAACACCACATAGTAAATATATTTATGCATATACGTTATATATAAAAATAACAACATATATACACAAATACATATTTACATAAAATACATATTTAAATATACATATGTATATAAACACAAATATAATACTTATTTTTATACATATACATTATATAGTATACATAATAAATTAATAACGTATATACAATATATATATACATGAATATACATATATATACAAATACACATTATATACAATATACACTATATACAATTATATGTTATATATATACATTATATACAATATACACTATATAAAATTAAATGTTATATATATACATTATATACAATATACACTATATACAATTATATATTATATATATACATTATATATATATACGTACCTTACTGTGTCGTGTCCGGGGGTGGGGGGGTGCGTGTCCGCCGTGCGGGGTCATCGCCGGCGAGGGGGCGGAGCTCCGGCGGGGGTGCACAGTGCACGATAGCAGCAGTAGCAGCAGTTGTAGCAGTTGTAGCGGCTGCAGCGGCGATCGGCGGTGGCAGTGGTGGCGGGTTGCTGGTAGCGGGAGAAGGTCGTGGGGGTGGTTGGCTAAGGTGGCGGTGGTCTCTGATGATGAACGGAGGAGAAGGGATAGGGTCGGGTTGGTGAGGATGGTGATGGTGATGTAGAGTCGGGTTGGGTTGTGGCCTGTGGTAGCGGTGCCTGAGGTGGAGGCGGCGGTCGTGGTGGTAGCAGGGGGTGCCTGGGAGGTCGGAGGTCGGAGATAAAATTTGGTCCAGTGTGGCCGGGGGCAGAGGTGACAGTGGTTGGCTGAGGGAGGAGTCAGAGTAGAGTCGGATGACTAAGGGTGGGGTTGATGATGGTGAAGGGAATGGAGGTGATGGTTGATGGAAGTAGTCCGGCGGCCTGGGGGGTGGTCCGGCTTCGACTGGGGAAGGGCAAGCGGAGTAGGTGATGGCTGTGGCGGTGATGGTGGTTCTGTCCAGTATGGAAGGGAGAAGGGGAGTCGAGCAAGGGGGTGTTCGGCTAGGGTTTGGCTAGAGTTATGATTTTAGAGAAAATAAAGAAAATAGAGGAGGAGTTGTATTTATACACATGTAAGGGGGTTGGTTTGACCTAAAAAAAGTTGACTTTGGTCAACATTCTCTTGGGTTGGGCCTTGGGCTCATATGGGAATGTTTGGGAGGGCTATAATTGCATTGTTTAAATACAAGGATTGGTTTAAAATAAAGGGGGCGATGTTGCGCGTTGCACATTCCGAAAATTATAAAAAAATTCTTAAGAAGGGGAAAGTTGGATTTCTTTATGTATCATCCAATGGTGTGGACACCTTAATACAATTTTGCATAAAAGCGCCCAACAATTAGAAAAATTGCACAAAGATAGAAATTAGGTTTTAATTAATTAAATTGAATGCACAAGGTGTTCTAGAATTAATTAGAAGTACATGGGGATAAAATTAGGTGGGACACAAGTGTCATAGACGTAGAGGATTAAGTGTAGAATATTATCAAAATTTTGGGCTGCACAAAATGGTCAAGATTGTGTCTCCAATTTTGATTGGAACGCACAAGTGTATAAAGTCATATTTTATTTAGAATTAAGAAATAATGTCCGCGACGTTTATTGTGCGACTAAAATGTAGCACAAGAAAGCATAATTATAAGTTACACCAAGGTCAGAATGGTAGGCGGCACGTTTAGGACAAGGTTATGAAAAATTTGTTGGAAGGCAACAGTTAGTGTAGTGCTCCATTTATCGAAGCAACGGTAACGTGCGCTAAGCGATATAAATATTGTATAGTTAAATAAAATGTCGTGTTCTATTTCTAATTAGGCTCGACTAGCCCTAATTTTACTATCTAAGCCAAGTAGGCCTAACTTTGGTTGAGGGGGTTTACACTAACAGCAGTTCCATGTATATTGACAAAAACTATAATACAGTATAAAGAAATACAAGATGGATATAAATACTGGCAATAAACAATACTGGAATAATGAAGTACTAGAGCATATGTCATCATCAATGTACATCTAGCAATGAATAGAAATACAAGTGCATGCTAGAATAATAAACTAGAATATAAGTAAATGCTAGAACAATAACTAAAAAATGTAGAGATGCTAGATCAATATACTAGAGATACATGTCAAGAACATCGAGCTAAGTGTGTAAAACATCATCATATCATGTGATCGGCTTGGGACAGATCATGCTTGTTATGTATGACTAGCTATGATTCATGTAAGGTTAGGTTAACCATCCGAATAGCTATGATGTAAGCAATAGTCAGGCTAATCATACATAACAGGCTATAAGGCATGTAATGGTCAGGCTGCACCGATGTGAGGTATGGGTGAGCTATGATTCATATAGAGTTGGGTATGATCATATAATCTACTAATATTTCTCTGTTTCCCCCAGCTAGCACGATGGGTTCCAATTACGACTCCTCATGATCGGTCTCGATGATGCCAACTCGTGTATACAACAGTGTCAGAATCGTGTATGCTATACAACTGGAATCATAGAGATAATCAATATAATGAAAACTGTCAGAGAATGTACTCGCCTGTGGTCCTTAGCTGGTATGAATCAGAGTCCAAGTCACAATCCAAATAGCCTATGTATTACAATTTTACCATGTCAAAAGATAATTTATTTTATTTTATTTAATTTTGGAATAATTCCTAAATTTTGTCCAAAGGAACTGAATTTTAGGTTAATTCTTAAATTTTGTCCAAAGGAACTGAATTTTATCAACTCGAGACTCATGGCACGCAAATCGAGGCGATCTGTTGACCAAAAATTCAACCGACACAAACTCAACTTTCATGCATGATTTCCTATAGATTTCAACATCAAAAATATGCTAGAATTTATGGCTCATCCGAATTCAAATTCCTTTGTAAATTATTGTACATACAAATTTTGTATTGTGCAACGGTAGTTAATTTCTAACCAAGAAGTTCTATAGAATTAACAGTATAGAAATACTTCGAAATAAATTATGGGAAAAACATATGTCAATGATCTTGATATTAGCTTTCCGAAACTTTAAACGGTTCATGATTCAGATTCCTGGTTCTCCCGAAATCACGAAAACATCAAGATACGTCTATTTTCGAACATGTTGTGCTCTACGAATTTTCCAGTATTTAATATTCAAAATTTCGTAAAACAATTTATATGTTTAGAAATCTAACCTCAATACGGTTCTAATACAAGAAACTGGGCCACATTTGGATTACGGAGCTATGAGTAATGACTTCTGGAAGATGAAGGAATCCTTGATAACAATTCTCCAAAATCTCTCTCTAAAATAATGGAATAATTAAGGTTATTATATTATATATATATATATATATATATATATATATATATATATATATATATATATATATATATATATAGATGCGCTGACATGCGGCTTAATGATAAATTTAGGATGACACGTGTCAGAATCTGATTGGGTGATTTTGTTTATATTATTTGTTTTTGATTTGCCTTTATCAAAACATTATTTAAGTCATTTTAAATCTAAATAACTCAAAATAAATATTAAAAACAATCATAAAAATCTAGAAAAAAATATAAAATATATTTTGAACCTAAAACTCTAGAAAATACTTGAGACAATTTTATGTTCATAGGTTTCCTACAATAATTAGGAGAAGCTCTAAAAATTAGTTTTACCTATTTAAATAAAAATAAATATAAAAATATTCCAAAAATTCTGAAATAATTTTAGAAAATATATAATAATGTTATAAATACTAAAAATTTTTGTGGATTAATTTTATATTCTTGGTCTTGCACAATAAATTCTAGAAGTCCAAAAAAATTAGTTATTAACCTAAATAACTCCCAATAAATAATAAATATACTCAGAAAATTTCAAAAGAATTCTAGAAAATATATTTGATTATTTAGAACATAAAATAAAATTTTTAAATATTTTTAATTATGTTTGACACTAAAATAAATTCTTAAAAGTCCTAAAATTTATTGTTACTAGTTTTTAATTAACAAAAAATTGTGAAAAAATTTAATAGCCCCAAATTAACCTAATAACAATATTTAAGCAAGAATTTCAGGATACGGAGGTTACAGTGCAACGCTTTATACAAGACAAGCAATTCAAGGCGAACATGTGATACAGAAGAGCTATTGCACGCCATGCCGCCGAATCTAGCGACTTTCATTGTGGGTAGACGACTAGTCCAATGTAGTATGCTCTACCAAGGCCTGAATCCCGAGTATTGCCCTGCCCCAAAGTCGATGCCGCATACCATAACCGAAATTGGCACGCAATACACCATTCATCCTCCTTGGCCGGTACGATCCTAGTACCCCGATGATCGTCCGATGAAGTAGATACCTTGTGCACGAGTTGTCCATGACTATGTAGGTCTTGGGTCATTCTAAATTCACAACACGACATGATAATTCTTGATTCTTTTTTTGAACGAGCATTGCTCTACGAGCTGTGATTCATTGCCTTACTTTATACGATTCTCGTTCAGTGTTCAACTTGACTTGATGTATTTCCCTGGTTCGGGGATTGCCTTGGCAACCTAACGGTCCTGGATACTTGCAGGTTCATATTGCACAGAAGAACTATTTGATAGTCTTCTGGCTAACTAGATGCATGCACGATACGGATAGTGTTACTTGATTGTGCCATAATTTCTTGTAGCAAACATTAAAATAAGGCAACGAGTACAAACTACACTAAGAAGGAAGCATGCATTTATATTTTAAACTTAAGCATTCACGTTGGCATGGGTCCAAGGGTAAGCGAGGAGTAAAACCTTAAGGGACATACCGAGCAACATAATCTAGGATCATGCAATATAGCAAATGAAGCAGTGCACTATGAAGAGAATAATATTCTACTCGAGGCATAACGGGGTCTACTTGCACAAGGCAAAGCTAGCATACGAGGGTTTATATATAAGCAAAGTTTTATTTCCAAGTTCTAACACAAGCAATACAAGTTGGGATTATTCCCTTAGCTAGGTGCATTATATTCTTTATTAGCATGCAAGTGGTGATTCACCTAGCGACTAGCATTATCGTCCATATTTTAAGTGTACTGGCTAAGCAAAGAAAAGTTCATCGTAGCCACCCACCTTAGCGATGATTCGCCTCGGTCGAGCAATACTCCGAGTGAGCCTCTGAAAGTCTAAGTCTGAACTCCTTAAGGGCCAAGTCTGGAATTCCTTTACCTCAACCAAGTCTTCTCGCTGAGCAAAATGGGTCAGGTCATCGCACTTGAATTGGCTATCTGCATAGATGCGGAGTGGGTCATTACAATATACACCATTCAAAACACTTCTCGTTGAGACTTCCTGAGCGCAAAGTCGTTCTATCGCACACTATGGAATCTAACTCAAGCCTATCAATCTATATCATTAGATCCGTTCGAACACAATTTTCTACTCATTTCTTATTCTGTGTCACATGTATGTTGGGTCGGTCTCATTGAATGACTCTATCATCCAACCCAAATTCTGACTCGGCCCCAATTGTGCCTTAGCGCGGAACATACATTGCTTAACGTGGGGTATGTTACAATCTATCATGAATAACGATATAAGGCCAAGGCAAACTTATACAAGTCGTTATACTTGTCCATGCGGGTCTAATATTTTTACTTGCACTAGCATTCGAGATCAGCATATCGCGAGTCTGGATCATGCACATATTTAAAGTGCCCCTCAAATATATGCATGTTAACCAACTCAGTGATAGCAAAGTCTTAGAACTTGGGTTTCACATATCACTGAGTCTTGGATCATGCACACGTTCAAGGCGTCCCTCAAACATATGCATTCAACTAAACTTAGAGATAGTAAAATCGGACAAGCTACTTGTAAAAATCTCAAGGGTTCTCATTTTTTTACAAATAACTAGGATACTTCCGATAGGGTCAATCAAATCCAAGTCATTTTCATTCCAACCAAATATTTGTACTACTATTAAGCACAATCTATCCGATCTAGCATCCATCCATTCGTGTCAATCATAACATACGTTATAGTTCCAAGTCTACCACAAAGTCTTACTGCCCCAGTTCTATGGCTTGTTCAAGCAATATGCTAAAGTCGGTTACACTGGTTCTTTCACTCGGCATAGGGTCGTCTGCCTATTTACTAGGTTAGCTCACAAGGTCATAGGTACAAGTTCAAGCACATGATTCATCGTGCAATTTTTTTGCATGATGCTCTTCCCAAATCCTAGTATCAAACTATTGTTCATTTACACAGGGTATTTTATCCAAGCTTTTTTTACTCAGATTTTTAAACATCGAGCACAAATTATCCTACTCTCTTAACACGTTCGTTTGTACAGGGGTCGAGTTCGATCAGTAAAAATTTATGATATATCCAAGTTTGTAGGACAAGCCTAGTAATTTGTATAGTCTCTCTCTCTAAATATATTTTGATAGAATCCCTGTCCTTACCAAGTCTAGACCACCAAGCCAAGATTCAATTCTAAATCTTTGTTTATAACTCCAATTCGTCCAACAAGATTTATTTATCCGTTCACGAAACTATCAAGCATGATTTACTCCAAGTTTTAGGCTAACTTATCCCTGAAATATTTTTGATTCACTTGCATTTCCAAATTCGTTTTATCGTATCGAACCACAAGTCAAGACGATCCATCAGTTGTCACGCTCCGATCTCCCGCAAGTTCGATCACCCGCGTTGGACTTGAGGTCACCACGTTAATGCTCCCGCTAGATAATCGTCCTAATCTGGGCGTGACGCATGCACGAGCATAGAGTTACGCTCGTACAAGACAAGAACGTCGAACAATATGGTTTTCATAAAAACGATCAAGACTTTCTTATCATTTCACTTTGCTCCATCCAAGTTATATATAATTATCCACCAAGTCATGTCCATTCATGCAGTGATTATAATTTGTCTGGTAAAATTATCCAAATTTAATATTACCGTTCGCTAGGTCCATTGTCTACTTCTATCATTCCTCGAGCAACTAAGTTTTAAATATTCAAGCCCAAGTCTATTCCATCTTTTGATACATTCCATTCATCATGTTCGTTTGGAATAATCACCGAACATGTTCCTGTAAGTTCGATCATCCCTGCCGTACGTGAAATCACCACACCGACGCTCCCGTAGGATAATCGTTCTCGTTAGGACTGATTTTGAAGGTTATTTTTTTGAACTAGATTTCAAGATAGTTCTTCCAAACTCTAAGTCAAATCTGTTATCGCTTATCTCTTTCATCGAACCACAATATTCTTTCTCGAGCTAACTTTTATTCGAGCGATATTGTATTCAAGTTTAGTCCATTTATTTCATTCCGAAATCACTCGTATGATACTCCAAGTTTCCAACAAGTTTCTTTAACCAAGATATCGATTTCTATTTCCATGAATTCCTATTCGATATAAGCCTTATCATTTATTTGAGACATTCTCCAATCGTTCAATCTGACTATCGTACGAGACCTATGTCCATTTGTGTATTTCTAAATGATCCATACACTACTCGAAAATGAATTACCCAATTAAATCCTCAATCGATGTTTGCATCAATCGCTAGAATACTTAAGCAACGCCTGATAAAATCTTAGTCTCGTATTTATCCTTGTTGATAGTCATCTAAGTAACCCATATTCGATTTGTATCTTCCGACACGAAATATCGTTCGAGCTATTTCCCAAAATCCAAGCACAACTCTCTATATTTGCCTAAGTGATAAATTTTAAAATATTTCTATCGGTTGCCATTCTAAGTCTGACTTATCTTATTCCTGAATGATATCACAATCTTGTTGCAACTTAGCTTACACCAAAAGGCCTTAGGGCGCGATACTCAGCACAACTTAGCCGAAGGGCTGTTTGTATAGCAAACCATTTTGAACGATATTCTATTTCTCACACTAACCAGTTGGGTAATCTGGTCAACCTGTCTACGACGATCCAAATTATGTCTTTACCTCGTAGAGAACATGGAAGCCCCAAAACAAAGTCCATCATCACATGCTCCCACTTTCACTCTGGAATGGGTAAAGGCTGAAGAAATCCACCTGGCCTCTCTCTCTGCCTTTACCTGCTGATATACCAAACATATGGATATGAACTAGCCACCTCCCGCTTCATACTATACCACCAAATATGCTCTATCATGTCCCTATACATCTTGTTGGCACATGGATGCATAGAGTACTGAGATTGATGTGCCTCCTGAAGAACCTTCTCGCACAATGCTCCACTCGGCACGCATAATCTGGTACCGTGCTGCAATAATCCATCTTCTATAGTACTAAAGTCCTCTGCCAATCCAATCCAAACTTGCACTCTGATGATCCTCACAGACTCATCCTTGAACTGTACGGCTCTAATCCGGTCCATCAACTCTGATTGTACCAGAAGTCCCACATCTATGCTGCAACTTGAGGAACTAGTACCTCAATTACCAAGCTATCAAGATCGACCAACAGGTATCTGTCCCTTGTCAAGTACATAGCCATTAGATAGGTACACAAGGCATCAGTGACTATGTTGGCCTTCCTTTGATGGTACTACAAGGATATGTCGTCCTTTATCAACTCCAGCTATCGCCGCTGCCTCATGTTGAGCTCTCTTTTTGTGAACACATATTTTAAGCTCTTATGATAAGTAAAGATATCCATATCTCAGTCTGGTGGCAACCTAGGCAACTCCTCCGAAAAGACAATCATATACTCTATAATCAATGGATGTGGCATCTCTTGCTCTTCCACCAAAGCTCCACAAAAGTCTCCTTCGCTCTGCTCTGGTACTCCTCTGACGAACTTAAACTTTGGCTCTCCTGGTGTGTGAAAGAAAACTTTGCCTCCACGATAATCAATACTAGTATGGTGCCTACTCAACTAATCCATTGCGAGTACCATATCGTAGTTCAGAAGTGGCATTACAAGTAGACATGCGCTCAACTCTCAGCATCACATAGAAACTCTCTGATCCTTGCAAACATCACTGACCAGGATAATGCCACCCCCGGTCGTGATCTTGTAAGTCCTCACTAATTGTTCAGTCTAAAGGTGATATTTTATTGCAAAAGATATAGATATGAAACTATGTGAAGCACCGGAATTAAAAAAGGATGAGCTGGAAAAGAATCAAGATAGACTGAACCTGAAATAATATCACCGACTGGCTCCTCCTCCTCGACGGTCAAAGTGAAAGATCGTCGTTGGGCACCTCTCTGCTGATGCTGCTGCTGAGCGAACTACAGTTGTTATCGTGGCAAATAAGGTCCTCTTTGCTATCCCGCTGGTGGTCTCGCAGGTGCTCTCTGTGCCTGGGCCCCGTCTTGAGCTGGATGAGCTGGAGCTCTAGGACGAGCCCTCAACTGGTGGTCTCCGGATTCGCAAAATAAGTACTGGCCTAATTTTATCCTTCACGCATACCATCCTTGTCCCAGCTTCTTACAGAATGGGCAAGAAATAGCTGGCCTCTGGATCTAGTGCATCTGTTGTATTGGCACTCTAGTTGGTCCATGATACTGCTGCCTCGGCTGCTGGAATTGCCTCTGATGCTGTTGCTGAAAGTGAGGCCGCTTCATTGGTCCTGTGTTAGTACTGGATCCTCCTATGTCCTTCGGCCTCTTAAATCCAAGCTCTAGATCATCCTCTGCCCGCTGTACTAGCCTTAGAATCTTCTCAAAAGTAGTGGTAGGGTCTTCATTCGTATGTGATTTGATCTCCTTGTTCAGGCCCTTCCTGAACTTCCTGGCCCTTCCTCTAGGGTTCTACAACTCCACAAAGCGGCCTAATCTGCAATACTCTACCGCATACTCATCCACCGTCATACCTCCTTGAACGAGGTACTGAAATTGGCTCTCTAGAGATGTAAGAGCCACATCTGGGAAGAACTTTACCTTGAAGAGCTCCTTAAAAGCTTCCCAGGTAAGTCCTGGTGCTGAGATCCTGGGGTCCATCCTGAACTAAGTCAATACGGTATTAAACATCATGCTTCCTGTGGCCTCTACCTGCAATCTCTCTAGAATCTGCACCAGCCGCAGGTTCCTCTCAATGTCTTCTATCCAATCATCAGCATAAATAATCCCCTTAGTGTCTTTAAAATCCTTCGGCCCCATCATCTTGAAATCTATGATAGTTCCCGACCTCGGTTGCTGCGGGTGAACTGAGGTGGTGCCATCTATGGCTGGACTAAGGCGACTCTCTAGACTGTGGTGAGAGCAATCTGGTGGGCATTCTCAATACCCTATCTCATAACCTCTGACTGGCGCTGCTGTGCCTCCATCATCAACTGAAAGAGCGCAAATATCTGTATCTGCTCGAATATGGGTGGTGGGGGTGGAAGATCTCCTGAAACTGTCAGTGTTGTCCTCTGTACCGGAGGTGGAGCACTTCTGAAAGCTGCTGTGGAAACGCCCACCTGGATCGGTGAGGCAGACCTCTGGAATGTAGCTGCTGGAACAACATCTGCTAGTGCTGCCATCAGAGGCGACGAAGTGACCGACCTAGCTGACATTGTGCCTGAGCGCTGGGAACTCGTCTTCAACGACATCCTCAAGATAGATTGAACAAAGGAATCAATATTGAGTAAGAAACGATGTCATCAAAGAAGGACAAAATTATTCAAAGTAAAGCAACCATTCAATAGATAAGGATAGCAAAACAAATATTTGGAATTGTTCCCTAGTTGTGATTGAGTATACTCTCAGCCTATATCCTATATCCTAAAGCTGGCTTGTAGCAGTACTCTAGGTGAGCACTACTACGATATTTCTCTAATTGCGACTCTCGACCTGCATGGGCCACCACTAAAAATATGTCACGATCCGCACTAGGAATAAGAGCACGAGTAGTAATCAATGCCCAGCCTACACCGCAGCATCGGCGGTAGAACGTTGTCTGGGTCATCCATACTATCTAAACTTCTCATACAAGGTATATAAGGTACATTTAAATGTCATCTCAACTCCAAACGGAGGAACAATATAGTATATGATAATGGTAAACTATACTCAATCACATAGCAAACTAAGGAAGATAAAGCACGAGATGGAATAATAAAGAAAAAGAGTCCCAATACAACCACAAGTCTGAAAAAATATATACATGCCAATAACATCAAAAGAGTCTGATATAAGTCTAAATAATAAGTCTAAGCCTCATTAGCCTCTGGTACTATGTCCTCCTGCTCTAAAGGAATATCCTTTAATGGTACATCGTCTTGCGGCCCGTACTAGGTAGGACACTGGTCCACAAGCCAATCATCTAAAAAATATATCTAGTCAGGATTGGAGCAAAGTACATTCCTCTGAAAGTAGTTTCAAATACATAATTGAGCATATATAACAGATAATAGAAAATAATATAAGATAACTAAACATCTGAATGTAATAAACTAGAGTGAACAGGTAATATGCTGGAATAAAGAACATGCAATAGAGCAACTACAATTTAAATGGAAAAGATAAAACTAACTAATGTGCCAAAGAGTACAAGTTTATTATGTGATCAGTTTGGGTTGAACACGAATATAATATGGTAACTCAGTTACAGGTGTGATATATAATCTACATGTACACAAATACACTTGGGCTTGATCACAAAACCAACTATTACTCCCCTATTCCCAATCAATGCCAATAGATCCAATCATAATACGTTATGAACACGAATATGGGCATACTGAACACGAACAGTGTATGAACATGAAGTACACGATAATAAATATCCGATACACACAATAAAATAAATATAAAGGAGTACCCGCTGAATAGTAAGTGATAATATCTCCTGACAGGATCCATATAGTACTGGTCCGTGTAACCATTATGTCGGAATCAAGTATACAGTTCTATAATATGCGATATATACACTATTATAAAATAAAAACTAATAGAGAAATGTACGCGCATGTGGTCCTGAGCAAATGGTATAACTCGGTATCTGAGATGGTGTCACACAGACGTATATATGAAATATCATGTCATTAGGTGTATAGGAAATAAGTTAAAAATGCACTAGGGATGCACTACTAGGCCATTTCTAAGTCAACACTAAGGTAATTGGTCTAAATGGTTACTAATTAGCTAATACTAGCTATCTTGTTGAAAATCTTAACTTACTATATACATATATAGTAGTTAAAAATAGCTAATTGATATAATACACACATTAACTATCTTAACTATCTGATCTAACTAATCACCAATATCAGTTATAAGTTATATATATATTGACTGCTATATAATCACACTAGCTGTCTAATGAGACCTTGCTAACTTAATTTATCACTAACTAATATACCAACTATTAGTAATATATGACTGACACCTAACCGATATCTGATGCCCATACCTCATATTTGTTGATCTTGAGTTACTCATACTAGGCTAACTGATAACTAATTCTAACCTACCTCCTTATTCTCTAGTACCAGTATCAACAACCAAGATACCAACATACTCATATAAGGAGGCTTGAGGTTTCTTGAGATGATATCTTTGAGGATGAGGGAACACTATACAATCTATTTAACTTAACATAGCTAACTGGCAATACCAATAACCTATATAACTTCTATGAATCATACTCTAATTATATCTACTGATATGCATATGATAAGTAATCTCTAGCAATTAGTTAAATATAATTAACTAATATAGACTAACTTACTTAACTAACACCACTACTAACTAACATATTGTAAAACCCCTAATTTTATAAACCGTATTAATTTTTTTAATTTATTTATAGTAATAATGAGCAAATTAGAGGAAATAGAATTTATTTAATTTTTATTTTAGGTATTTGTGCATTTAGGGAATTTATGGAGCCATTATAAATTTTTCTTAATTTATTCCATGTAGGGGACCCTATTGACGACTGACAGATTAATTGTATGCACTATTATAATTTCTAGAATTTTTATGTATATATATATGTATATATATATATATATATATATATATATATATATATATATATATATATATATACATATATAGTTTAATTAGAAATAAAAAAGGAATAAAGAAAGAAAAAGAAAAGAAAAGAAAAGTAAATGGGTTTAAATTCCTAGTGGATCCAAACCCAAAATCCTATCACTTCTAAACCCAAACCCACCTTAATTCTCTACCCTACCCATTACCAAACCCTAACCTATACCCTCTATCCTAACTCGACCCAATAAGAAAAAAAGAAAGAAACAGCAGCAGCAGCCGGGGTATTAGAAACCGCGGTATTATAAACCCAAACCCACCTTAATTCTCTACCCTATCCATTACACCTTTTCCGCTGCATCTACGACCATTTCTAGTCCTACTAAGGCTCTCTCTCCGACGTCATCCCAAGATAATAGTGTGCGACACCTCCGTCCATATAGAGCCTCGAATGGCGACATCTCAATGCTGGCCTGGTAGCTGTTGTTGTAAGCAAACTCTACCAGGTATAGATGATCCTCCTAAGAACCTTCGAGATCCAAAACGCAAGTGCATAGCATATATTCGAGAGTCTGAATAGTCCTTTCAGACTGCCCATCTGTCTGGGGGTGATACACGGTACTAAACTTGAGCTGAGTGCCCAAGCTATCCTGCAGACTCCTCCAGAAATAGGAAGTGAAACGACTATCCCGATCTGAGACGATGCTTACAAGAACCCCATGTAATCTGACAATCTGCAGACATACATCTCTGTTAGCCTCTCTGTCGATGTTTCCACTTTGAATGGTAAGAAGTGGACTGATTTGGTCAACCTATCCACGATGACCCAAATTATGTCATTTCCTCCTGGAGAACGTAGAAGCCCTGAAACGAAGTCCATAGTCACGTGCTCCTACTTCCATTATGGGATAGGTAAAGGTTGAAATAATCCACCTGGCCTTTATCGATCTTCCTTTACCTGCTGGTATACTAAATACCAGGATACGAAGCTTGCTACCTCGCGCTTCATACCATACCACCATACGTGCCCTCTTAAATCTCGATACATCTTGTTGGCACCGGGATGCATTTAGTACTGAGAGCGTTGTGCCTCCTGCAAAAACTCTTTGTGCATATCTCCACTCGGTACACACGTCCTCGCGTCATGTCGTAAAGATCCATCATCTGCAATAGTGAAGTCATTTGTCAATCATGTCCGAGCCTGTGCCCTGATACTCCTCAGAGTCGCATCATTATACTGTCCAGCTCTAATTCTATCTATCAGCTCTGATTGTATCTGCAATCCCCATATCTGAATCTCAATACCTAGAACTAGCACCTCAATTCCCAAGCTCTCAATATCGGCCAATAAATGTCTATCTGTCGTCAAGTACATAGCCATCGGATATCTGCTCAAGGCATCGACGACTACATTGGCCTTTCCTGGGTGGTACTGTAATGAGATATCGAAGTCTTTCATCAAATCCAACCACCTCCTCTGCCTCATGTTCAGCTCCTTCTGTGTAAATACGTAATTCAAGCTCTTATGGTCCGTGAAGATCTTCACACGCTCTCCGTACAGGTAGTGTTTCCATAGCTTTAGAGCGAAGATAACTGCTGCCAACTCCAAATTGTGGGTAGGGTAGTTCTTTTTATGAGGACGTAATTGCCTGGATGCATAGGCAATTACCTTCCCGTGCTGCTGAAGAATACAATCCAAACCTTTTCCTGAAGCATCATTGTAGATAGTGAATCCACCTGTCCCTGATGGCAACGGCAAAACTAGAGCTGTCATCAATCTCTTCTTCAGCTCATCAAACACGGCCTGACATTCCTCCATCCATACAAAATCAAATCTTTCCTGGTCAGCCTAGTCATTGGTTCTGCAATCTTGGAGAAGTCTTGTACAAACCTCCTGTAGTATCATACTATCACGACAAAACTCCTGATCTCAGCTACCGAACTAGGGGTAGCCCATGACTCCACTGCCTCGATCTTCTTTGGGTTAACTGAGATTCCGTCACCCGTCACCATATATCCAAGAAATTCAACCTTGTCAAGGAAGAACTCACACTTTGAAAGCTTTCCATATAGATCCTCTTTCCTGAGAGTCTCCAAGATCATTCTCAGGTGCTCTTCGTGCTCCTCTGGGGTCTTCGAATACACAAAAATGTCATCGATGAACACCACCATAAACTTGTCAAGGTACCGGTGGAATACCTTGTTCATCAAGTTCATAAATACCGCTGGTGTATTGGTTAACCAAATACCATTACCATAAATTCAAACTGGCCATATCTGGTCGGAAAGGTTGTCTTCGGTATGTCTTCTCTCTTCACCTTCACCTGGTGATAGCCTGACCTCAAGTCTATCTTTAAAAACACCTTCGCTCCGCTCAACTGATCGAAAAGATCATCTATCCTCGACAATAGGTATTTGTTCTTGATAGTGAGGTTGTTCATAGCTCTATAATTGATACACATGCGTACCATACCGTCCTTCTTCGGTACAAAAAATACCGGAGCTCCCCATGGTGCTGAACTGGATTGGATGAAGCCTTTGTCTTGCAGCTCCTCAACTTGCTTCTTTAGTTCTGCCAGCTCCCTGTTGTTGATTCTATAGACATGTTATGAAATGGGCTCCGCTCCTGGAACCAAGTCGATAAAGAATTCAACATCTTTTTTTGGTGGCAAGCTTGGCAACTCCTCTGGGAATACATCCAGGAACTCCGCTATCAAAGGATGTGGCAACTCCTCTTCTTCCTTCCTAGCTCCACAAAAAGTGCTTCTGCTCTGCTCCGATGTTCCTCTGGCGACCTCAAACTCTGGTTCTCCTGGTGGTCAAAATATTACTTTGCCTTCTTGATAATCAATAGTAGCATGATGCCTACTCAACCAGTACATTCCGATTACAATATCGTATCCCGAAAGTGGCATAACGAGTAAGCTCACGCTCAACTCTCGGCCTCCCAATGATACTATATAATCCTTGTAATAATCATGGACTAGGAGCCTCCTCCAATCAGGATCTTGCAAGTCCTATCTAATGGTTCAATCTCTAAACATTGCTTAAGAGCATAAGATACAGATACAGAACTATAGGAAGCGCCAGAATCAAATAATGCAAGTGCTGGAATAGAATCGAGAGAAACTGAACCTGAAATCACATCTCCAGCTGGCTCGGCCTCCTCAATCGTCATGGCGTATGCTCGTCCTTGGGGTGCACCTCTCTACTTCTGCTGGTGCTGAGCAAACCTCTGCTGCTATGGTGGAAGTGGAGGTCCCCTCTGCTGGCCTCCTGGTACAGTAGGTACTTTGGCTGGTCCCCTCTGAGCGGCTGCTCCACCCTGATGAGTCTGAATTGATGGACCGTCCCTCAGCTGATGTGCTGATGATCCATAGGACAATCATGTACCCAACCTCTTCCTGCAGATGTCCCTAGTGTGTCCTATCTTCCCACAATAAGCACACTGGGCAGCGGGCTGAGTCTGCCTCTGTGGCTGCTGCTGGGTCTCGAATCATCGATGACGCAAATTGACTCAACCGATAAAACTCCACGGCGTACTCGTCGACTGACATGCTTCTTTAAACCAAGTCATAGAACTGACTCTCCAAGGCTCCCAGGGCTACGTCAGGGAAGAACATCTCCTTGAAAAGCTTTTTGAAGGCCTCCCAAGTAAGTCCCCCAATAGTGAGTCTCAGCTCAGTACGATACCATGTCAGCACGATGTCAAACATCTAACTGCCGGCGGCATCGATCTTAAGAATCTTCGGAATCTGCGCCAAGCGCAAGTTCCTTTTTATATCCTCTAGCCAGTCGTCAGTGTAGAGTATCCCCTCGGTACCCTTGAACTCCCGAGGCATCATCCTCTTGAAGTCCACTATAGTACCCGACCTCTGGTGCTGCTAGCCCGGATGCTGCTGGTGCTATGCAACCCTCTCCACAGCCTGGAGAGCCACCTGATGAGAATTCTTTATGCTCTCTCTCATAAGCTCTGTCTGTGCCTGGTGCGCCTCTGCCTGTACCCTCTGAGCCACAGCTTGAACATGATGAGCTTCCGTCGTCACTCTCTGGGCATCTAACATGCCCTGGATCAGTGTGAGCATATGTGCCCCATCAACGGGCATACCTCCAGGTAACGGATTCGGTGGTGGTGGAAGGCTCTCTGTCACAGCTGGGGCAAACCTCGGAATATGTAGAGGAGGAGGACCCCCGAAAGTTGCAGATACTTCCACATGAATAGGAGATATAGGAGGAACTCCAGATGTCTGTCCGTCAGGTCGAGAGGTGGCAGACTTCTCTGAAGCTGCTGCTCCCAGTCTCAAAGACCTAGTATTCAGCGACATCCTGAAGACAGACCGAAAAGAATTAATTAAGGTAATAGATACGATATCATCAAGGAAGGACAATAAAATTCTAAAGGAAGTAATTATTTACAATAGCATTGTAAAGATCATAATTTCCTAGTTGTGATTGAGCATACTCTCATCCTAAATCCTATTTCCTAACACAGGCTTTTAGCAACACTCTTAGTGAGCACTACTACGATATCGCTCTAAATGCGAATCTATATAGAAGACAGACCTGCATGGGCCATAACTAAAAATGTATCACAACCCGTGCCCAAAATAAATAGCACGATGAGATATAAAGATAAGGAGTACTGACATAAGTCAAACTCAACGACAAAATATAACACAAGTCTAAAGTCTAGCTATCCACATAAAGTCTCAACAATAAATACAACCCAAGTCTATGTTTTTAGAACAAATAATACATAAATAGGACCGTCTAAATGCCTGCAGGTGGTGTCTCCTATAAGGAGTGGGACTCCTCTAGGATCTCTGGTACATAGTCCCCCTCTACGTCCAGTCCATAGTGGGTAGGACAGAAGTCCTCCAAGTCCTCTGAAAATATTGTCCAGTCAGGATTGGAGCGAAGCACAAACACTAAACAACAGTTTCATTTATATTCACAAAACTATAAAAATAGTATAAGGAAATACAAGATGAAAGTAAATACTGCAAGTATGGAATACTGGAGAATATGTAATCAGTAACAGTACAAACTAGCAATGAACAGATATAAGTGAATGCTAGAACAAGTAAACTGGACTTAAAGAAATAAAATATCTGGCTAAGTGTTTGTAATATCAGTTTATTATGTGGTCAGCTTGGGATGAGATCAGGCTTGTTATATATGATTAGCTATGATTCATGTGAGGTCAGGCTAACCATCTGGTTATCTATAATGCGAGTAATAGTCAGACTAACCATATATAACAGGCTATGAGGCATGTAAATAGTCAGGATATACCCGATGTGATGTGTGGGGTGAGATATGATCATGTAAAGTGGGGTATGATCACATAATCTGCTAATATTTTCTCGTCGCCAACTAGCATGATGGATTCCAATTATGACTCCTTATGACAGGTATCTATGATGCTAACCCATGTATCCGCAGTGTAAGAATCAAGTGTACTATACAACTAGAATTATAGAATTAAACAACATAATAAAAACTGTCAGAGAACGTACTAGTCTGTGGTCCTGAGGAAAGTGTAAGCATCGATGTCCAAGATGGAATCACAATGACCTAAATATCAAATATCCATATCAAAAAGTATTTTGAAGAGATATACATGCATACCTAATTCTATGTAGGTATCGGGTCATTTCTAGGTCTTTGGTGAGCTGACTATGCCATACCTAACTATACTAGTTGTTGTCAACTATACTAAGTACTGCTAATGTATATAATTACTTATATAGAAATTTTTATGCTAACTAACATATTTGTATACCACAACATCATATTATACATACCCATATAATATATACATATGATACTACTCTTAGCTAATGGTCTAACTTAGGGTATATACATATCTAACTATTAAGGAAGCAAGTAACTATATACCTAAGTATTTAACTATTTGCTAACTGCTCATTCATAGGTACACTAGGCTTAACTAACTGGAAAAATGTATACATATACTTAGGAAATAATCATAAGGAAAAATATGATATCCACATAAATCAAGGCCTGTTGGCTCATGAATCTGAGGTATAATTCCCCTCAAAATTTGGAAGGTCTGCTGAACTTAGGCCAATAGATAGCATACACAGGTAGGCATATACCAAAATTTGGAAGGTCTGCTGAACCGGTTCAAAGGAGTAGAATCCTACTACTCTGATGCCGTGTTGTACTCTTAAGACTATACGGAAGAGGTGTCAGCCGAAGCAGAGAAGGAATCCCATAGGGAGCCAGAAGAACCCTCTGCCAAGCAACCTCTGACAATCAAGGTAAAAGGATGGACTACTCGTCCAAAAGCCATGGAGCCTATGGCCATCCACCTGAACAAGACCAGGTCAGGGAAAGGGGGTGATCCTCTAGTGATCACTCTAAACCAGAAGCCTCTACCCTTGGTCATCAAACTCCGACGCAACAGGTAGCCGACTGATGTAGATACAACCGGGAACGAAGTTTCAGATGATAATAAATATCCTATTTTTTAGTATATTGACACTCAAATTCCGAATCAGGCATCCTTCCCCCGTGACGATATAGAACCTATAGCGCAAAAATTCTTGGAAGCTATAGATTCCTATCATCCATATGTATGGGAAGTGGCATCATCATCCAATGTCACCACGACATATGGACCGCATGAGGATTCAATCTTCATTGTCCCACCTACTTGCAGCAGTCAGCATCCAATAGTCTTCGGCCGTATGCGTGAGCAACCAACCATGCAAGAAGATTCTTTCGATGACGATGCCGATAAAATGTAGGTTCACAGATACAGCCCGCAAGCCTTGAAAATCATGCAAGGTATGGGATATAACCTGACACTGGAACCGGGTCTCAACTATGGGAAAGGAAGACGAATGCCGCTGTACGGCGATCCCTACTATCAATGAACTCATTTCGGGTTAGGGTATACAACCTCCCTTACGATGAGTCAAACAAGGATGTCTTTTCCTCCTCTTAAGATGGCTCAGCGCCCTCCGACTCATCTCATGCTCTCGAGCAAACATTATCAGTAAATATGGTAGTGACGGATTCTTTCAAATCAGACGAATAGGAATCTGAACTATTTGAGAGTGACGCTTGGGCTCAGCAAATGGATACACAATGGGAGTTTCGCTTCGAGCAGAGAGAACCTCCCACTGAAGACAAAGTTATCCAGATTGACGTTGGGGATAAACTTTCGCTAAAGCCAATATTTATCAGTAACGATCTTTCCGAAGCAGAAAGGGAAGAAGTTATCCAGCTGATAAAAGAATATATCAACGTCTTTGCGTGGAATTAAGAGGATATGTCAGGCCGTGATCCAAAGGTGGCTACTAATAAGCTCAATATATTTCCTGATTCGAAGCCTGTAAAACAGCACCAACGTCGGTTTCGCCCGGACATGATGGACGCCATTGAAACTGAAGTCAAGAAGTTGATAGCCTGCGGCTTCATCCGTGCAGAACAACATCTCGAGTGGGTCACCAATGTTGTCCCGGTCATAAAGAAGAATAGAAAAGTACATGTCTGCATCGATTACCGAGATCTGAATGCAGCCTGCACTAAAGACGAGTTTCCTCTTCCCATCACAGACGTCATGATTGACAATACATGCAGTTTTGAACGTATGTCTTTCATGGACGGATTCTCAGGGTACAATCAAATCAAGATGCATTCTGAAGGCGAGAAGCATACTGCCTTTCGGACACTACTGGGGGTATATTGCTATACGGTCATGCCCTTCGGATTGAAGAATGCCGGGGCTACGTACCAATGGGCTATGAGTAACATATTCCATGAGCATTTACGCAAGATGGTGGAATATTACGTAGACGATGTAGCTGTCAAAAGCCGCCTCAAGGATACTCACATCCAAGACTTGAAGACAGTATTTGAATTGATGCGCCAACATCAACTCAAAATGAATCCTACAAAGTCTTTTTTGGGTGTATCCAGTGGCAAATTTTTGGGATTTGTCATTACCGCCAAAGGCATTCAAGTGGACCTGATAAAGTCAAGGCCATCTTAGAAATACGACTGCCCCATAATATGAGAGAACTCAGGGGATTTCAAGGTCGTCTGGCTTATATCTGGAGATTCATATCCAACCTCTCTGGGAGATGTCAACCTTTTTCTCGCCTCATGAAGAAAGGAGTATCCTTCGTATGGGACGAAGCCTGTCAGCAAGCATTCGGCGACATCAAATGCTACCTCACTAGCCCGCCAGTTCTGGTGCCTCCCGTCATAGGAAGACCATTCGTGCTGTATGTTCGAGCTATGGATCATTCTCTAGGAGCTCTTCTCGCACAAAAGAATGATATGGGTCATAAACAGGCTATCTACTACCTCAGCAGGATGATGGTCAGAGCCGAACACCGGTACAACCCAGTGGAGAAAGAATGCTTGGCTCTGATGTTCGCTATCCAGAAAATGCAGTACTATATCACAGGCCAGACCATTCACTTCATCTCCAGGATCAATCCTCTTCGGGTACTGATGAGCAAGCCAAGTGTTCTTAATTCCCGACTCGCGACTTGGGCGATGCTATTAACACCATATGACATGGTGTACGTCCCTCAGAAGTCCGTCAAAGGCCAAGCGTTGGCTGACTTCCTAGCTGCTAATCCAATTCCGGAGGCCTCCAAACTGTACATGACATTCCCGATGAAGTTGCAGAATGTAATTCCGCAATGGAAAGTGACACATGGCAACTATTCTTCGATGGTGCCTCCAGAACTGGTCCCAGGGGAAACATGGTTTCGGGGGTAGGAGTTGTCCTAGTTACTCCTGATAAGCTCATCATCTACCGAGCATATTCTCTTAGCGAGCCCTGTTCTAAACAATATGGCAGAGTATAACACTCTACTAATCGGCCTCCAAGTCGCTAAAGAATTGGTCGTCGAATCTCTAGAAGCTTTCGGTGATTCTCTGCTAATCGTTAACCAAGTCAGAGGAATATATGAAGTCCGGAATCCAGACCTCATCCCCTATCACCGAGCAACGGTCGTGATAGCCATGACATTCAAAGGAATCTTCCTAGAGCATGTACCTCGATCTCAGAATCTGGAAGCTAATGCTCTAGCCAGTCTAGCTGCAGATTTAGCTAACCCTATAAGAAGGCAGAATTCGGTAATCCTTCATAACAGAGATTTATTCCGTATGAAAAATAACTTTTACATAGAACACAGCTATGCGGTGGACACAGATCTTCTAAAGAGAGACTGGAGAAGTCCCTTTATAGATTTCGTAGCATACGGAATCTTGCCAGAAGACCCTAAAGAAGCAGTATCCGTCAAAAGACGATCATTGCGCTTCTATTTTGACGCATCTTCACAATGTCTATATCGCCGATCTTATGACAGACTATTATTACGATGTCTCTCTGGAGATGAAGCACATCGGATGATCCATGAAGCTCACGACGGCGTATGTGGAGCACATTAACCCGGTCCTAAGCTACAGGATCGCATCAGGAGAATGAGTTATTACTGGCCTACTATGATCACCGATGCAATAAAGTATGCAAGATAATGCAGAGTCTGTCAGGTTCATGCAGACTTTATCCATCAACCTCCTGAGTATCTACATCCTACGGTTGTATCCTGGCCTTTCGAAGCATGGGGTATGGATATCATTGGTCCTATTCACCCGTCTTCTTCCAGAGGTCACCGGTTCATACTGGCCATCACATATTACTTCTCTAAATGGGCAGAGGCGATCCCTCTCGCTGAAGTCAAGGCGTCTAATATGATCAGCTTTATCAAGCATCACGTCATTTACCGCTTCGTGATACCCCGAAGGATAATCCATGACAATAGGCCTCAATTCATCAGCCAAGCGTTTAATCAATTTTGCGATAAAAATCGGATACAAAAGTCGCCTCTACGGTATATAATCCTGCTGCTAATGGTTTGGCGGAAGCTTTTAACAAAACTATTATCAAACTCTTGAAAAAGTTTGTCTCTTCGAACAAGAGGGATTGGAATGAGAAGCTAGGAGAATGTCTCTAGGCATACCGCACAACGGTACGAGCACCGACAGGTTGTACCCCATTCTCGTTGGTTTACGAAAACGAAGCAGTTCTCCCCATCGAGATCCAAATTCTGTCACTCAGGATAGTCGTGGCTAATGAGTTGACTCAAGAAAAGAATGACCTTTTAAGGCTTCAAGAGCTAGAAGGATTAGACGAGAAATGCCTCCAAGCTTAACAGCGCATCGCGCTCTACCAAGCACGCATTTCTAAAGCTTTTAATCAAGAGTATTCAAAGTCGGCGAGCTAGTTTTAGCCGTAAGAAGGTCGAGGATTCTTACTCACAGGAGTAAGGGCAAATTCCAGCCCAAATGGGAAGACCCTTATATGATCGAGACGACGTTCTCAAACGACGCTTACAGGTTAGCCCAGCCCAATGGAGACCTGCTAATGGCTCCTATCAATGGCAAATTCCTGAAAAGGTACTACGCTTAACCTCCTCTGCTCGAATGGAGTATAATGAAGGTCTCATTCTGATAAACTACTTCCAAAACGAAACTAGTTGGATCATATTCTATCATGTTCATATTACCTCTGAATAGATATGTTTGACTAATTTGGAAATACAAGACCTATCACGTCCATACTACCTCTGATAGTGTCTTATGTACAAATTTTAACTAAAAAGCATATTTCTATCATGTCCATACAACCTCTGAATAGATGTATCCTGCTAAAACTTACCGAGAGTATATCACGTCCATATCACCTCTGGTATCACTCTCACCCAAACCTGTCATTTATATTCCAAAATGATGGGTCTACAAATTCAGATGAAAGCCTCTTTATTATTTCTAAAAAAAGGAGCGAAAGTACATTAAAAAGCAAAAGCAAAAGTACATCATTTTGGGGGAGCGGTCAGGTCGTGAAGCTGCTGCGCCAGTGCGGCCATCCTCTCAGTCCTGCAATCCAAGACATCAGCGCGAGCCCGCTCCAGCTGTGCCTCATCGTTTCTCAGGAGGGACAGTTCGGCTCTAGCCCGAAGAAAACCAGCACGGGCGGCTCCTGTACGCGCCAAGTTCTGTTATGCTACGTCCAACCGGCTATCCGCCACAACTAGAGCATCCGAGGACTGAGAAGCACACTCCTTTGCCTGAGCGAGTTTTATTTCCAGCTTGCGGACCCTCGCTACATTCCCTTCGTGCTCGGCCTGGCACTTCGTTTGAAGAGTAATGGCCTCCTCCAGGACGGCTTTTTCTTCATCCATCTCCTGCAGATGTGTCTGGATGGATTTATTTACGCCTGCCATCTGTTTGGCAAGTAGCGTAGTCATGGAGTCATATCTAGCCTGGACCAGATCTTCAACATTGTCTCGAGCTAGCTGTAAGTATTCGTTAATGGGTCGCTCCAAACCATTAACTATCTCCTCCAGTGTTTCAGTTAGCCCAGTGTTGTCGAATTCTCGGATCGGCATTATCGCAGACTGGGAGGACCTCTTCAGCGACGCAAAGCTCAGATTCTTCGCCAACACCCTTGATATTAACATTTTCAAGGTGGTGTAGAAGATGCCGGTGTACTGCTCGATCAGCACAGCTAGATCCGAATGGATGCCGGGGGTGGCCTCGACATTGGCAAATCCCCCTCCAGGAACATCCTCAGACAATGTTGCCACGACCGTCGCCTCAACAGATGGTGCGACAAAAGAAGAAGTGCCAACACCGGAGGAAGATACCAGCATACTCAAAGGAGGCATTGTCGCAATGACAGGCTCGTCCTCCTCTTGAGATATCGGAATCTCGTCGATAGGCGAGCCGGCACCCGAAGATGTTTCCCCTTCAAAGTCAGGCACCTCCGTGTCGCTACCAGGACCTGACACAGAGCCAAAGAGCGCATCTACACTGCCCTCCCCGAAGATGTCTTTCCCTGAAAAGAAGACAAAAGGAAGTTAGTATCGAAACGATGTTAACTTTCCTCAAAAGAGGCGTGAAGACGATATTTACCCATGGCCGACGGCATATATGTCGCATCTGCAGCCATTACAGCTAAATCATTTCTTAATGATGCTAAGCAAGCTGTCATACCTGGAGAAGGGGGTCTGCTAACTGACGCTGGCAAATAGTCTTCCAGGTCCTCATCAAATTCCAACCGAGGCTCATCGGCTGGAATCTCGCTAGGTGCACTTACAGGCACGGCAGGGGTCCCTCCCGATGCCGATCCGCATAGAGGTATATGGAATCTTGTTATACCCAGCCCCGTAGGTGACCTCGTTCCACTACCTGAAGCAGCGACAGCAGCCTCCAACAGAGATTCTTCGGCACCACCAGCCGAAACTGTAGAGGGTCCCTCTCTAAAAGGCGAGGAACCCCCAATCAAAGAATTATCCCCAATATGGGGAGATGCAGGCTCACTTCCAGGAGCCTCAACACCAGGAATCCGGAGAGGGCGATTGACCATCTTCTTCTTCCTCTTGCGAAGGGAAGTCTCCTTCGGAGTAGGAGCCCTTCGCTTCCCGAAGATTACCAAAGGCCTCGCAGGCAGAGGTACCTCACCCCTCGATACCGCCAACAGAGGCTCATCTGGAGTCACGGACTCCTCACCCTCGTTAGAAGAAACCGTGGGGACTTCTACTCTTCCCCCAGACTTGGAAGAGGGCACCCTAAAACTTCCATGTATATCAAAATTACGATAGAAGGTGTTCGTTGCCACATAGAACTGGGCATACGAGTGCAGGATGCGCAGCTCCGTGGAGAGGGTAATGACCGGCACAGTAAAAATTGCTCCAGTGCAACCCATGAGAAAGTATCGCCAGTCTCTCGCCCCATCAATGAGTCCATCCCTGGACCGAAAGCTGGTGATGGTGTTGTCCACGTGCAACTGATCATACCCAAACTTCCTGGCAAACCGACTAGGCAGGTAGGGCTCCAAAAAGCAATGATCTTTACTTCTGTATAGTAAATGGGAAGGCCTGATGCAGACCAACCAATTAAAATCTTCAGGAGAAAGAATGGTCTTCTCTCTACCTGAATCCTCAAGCCTAATCCCCGATTGATTGTGATGTACAGAGGGGACAGTGAAGAAGAGCTTCCAACTGTGACTGAAGCCCAGCACCCGCCGACAGTCTATAACCATGGTCACGTTCTAGAAAGACTTCTGGTAGTTCAACAAGAAGCTACCCCCCGAACTACTGCCAGAGCCGGGAGACATAACCCTGGGGTTATGGAGAATTAACCACCCCATCAAGTACAGGTATGGTAATTCTACCCTGGAAAAGCTATTACGCCGGGTTTCATCGGCGAGCAGCCCATCAGTCATGGCCCTCAGGCCAGCTTGGATGCGGCATACCATGGCGGGAAGCAAGCCCAGTCTCACCCCAAACACCAGACGCACTACAGGCCATAGCGTGTTGCGATGAATGCGGTCTGCAGATGCGATGCCGGGCACTACTACTCGACGCAGCCATATGGAGAGGAAGCCAGCCAGTTGAGCTTCCCTGGACAGAGGCCTGCGGCAGCGCCTCAAATAACTATAGGCCTTAGTGCATATAGGATACTTTCCTATCCCTTCGTCGAGGAGCCGGTCCAGAGCCCCAGCATCTACCATGAGATCGTCGACTACCTGAGCATTAAGCACGCTTAGAGGATTCACAGGCTGTTCATTGCCCTCCAATACCTTCTCCGGCTTAGCAGTCCTGTACCGGTGAAAGAAGAGGTAGGACGTCCATTTGTTGATGTGAGCCAAATCTGAGGGCTCACCATAAAAAGTGGTGCAAGCAAGGTAGTGGCACATCAGCTCCTGGTACACTTCCACTACCAGAGGGTTTGCATCCTCCAGCTCCCGGTTCGTAGGAACATACTCTTCATACGGAGTATCCCCCATCTGCAGTCTCGAGATCTCTTCCATCTCATGGAGGGCCAATCCCAACTCCCCCAGTGGAGTGGCGAAAGTCCCGGTAAGCGAAATATATCGCTCCATCAGCGCCAGAAAGAGGTTGGGGTTGGGAGGTAACCCAACACTAGTGAAACTCACAGCTTCGTACAGACCAATGCCCTACAGCTCAGTCTGAAAATGCTTCAGGGCCCAATCAACTAAATGAGCCCATCGAAGGTTTGTAGGGGTGATCCACCCACCGCACCGAGGGTTCACCATGGGGTATACTCCCCCATGCCCTATGAAATCATTGCAGAAAGTCGATAATTACACCGACTGGATCACTAGACTGTCTTCACTCGAGACGCTGCCCGGGTACAGTCACCTGAACATCATTACATTACCGGTAGGGCGGCTGACAAACGACCCCTGGTCTGCTCCTTTTAGATGAAATATCTTCCCCAGCCTGCCGTGAAGATTAGGAGTCAGCGTCCACGACATCCTCCTGGGATGTGTAGCATGGAAGAATGCCGAGATGGGATAGTCTCTCGGCATCTTGGGCAGATACAAAACCATGTTCCCAGCAGGAAAAAACCAGAGTTCCCTCTTGGGCTTCGTTTGGGACTGCTTATCAATCATGTCCCCGAAGAGGAAAGCCGGCTTTATGTACTGGTCCCCGTCTATGTACGTCAGGGGCTCTCCATTGATCAAGTTCAGCAGCGTTCACTCACCCTGGGCCGATATCAAAATTTTCCTTCCTTCGGGATACTGGGGCCCGGAGATAGGAAATGTCACGTGTGACAGATCCTCCAAATAGTTGGAGTACAGTATCCCGGCGGCAGAACCCATCACATCGGCTAGCGGAGACACCTGCAAATCAACTGCAAGAGTGCAAAAAAAATGTATCAGTTTTTATGAACTAGACATTACAGATCTTGCAGCATACGCCAAAAATCAACAGTCTGTGCTTTACGCCAAGACTGTAAAACTTGAGCTTTTACGCTGGAATCCATTTCCTAAACGTAAAATTCAAGATTGGCAGTATAGGGTCTTTGCTTTACGCCAGACTGATAAAATTGAGTTATAACGCCAGAATTTTCATCCAGAAGCGTAACACTCAAATTTTATACTCCAACTTTCGACAGTCAAAACTTTTACGCCAGATTGCGAAAATATGGAGTTTTTATACTGACACATTAGAAATGTGGGCGTAAAAAATGAAACGTCTATGTGCATCATCTTCCTCAAAGAGGTTATCCGCATAGAAGATGACCTAGTGCGGTCACGTACAATGTGTGCGAAGGATTTTCAGTCGTTCTCTTTCGTCCCAAAAGTTCTACCTTGAAGGCCGGGTGCACTGCTCGTCGGCGGGATACTTCACCCCGAATGAAGTTCTCCTTGCCCGATCGAAGACGCTCTCACTTGAGCAGAAGAACGAGAAGAAGAATCAACCTTCTTTCCCTTAGTGGAGGAGGATTGTCTAGAGGCCATTACTGGAAACTTTGAAATCTCGGAGAAGAAACGAAGGAGAACTCGAACAGTCGAAGGCTTTCTTTCTCAGAAAACGGATGAAAAGTTTTTCTCTCAGAAACTTAGGATATATATAGAGTTCGGATGGACTCCTCGAATCCGAACCAAATCTCCTAATTAATATTCGGTTATGAATGGGGACTACGTCAGCCTATTTAATCAGAGAAGGCGGACAGTCAGCGAATTCGAAAAGTTTTTGCGCAAAGCAGATTCGTGGTTTTTACGCTAAGGAGCTTTCTACGCTCGACAGCTACAGATCTACAGTTTTACGCTCACAGGCTATCAGTCTATGGTTTTACGCCCAGATGCCTTTGTGCTTGGTAGCTTTTACGCTCGAGAGGCTACAAACCTACGACTTCACGCTCAGCAGCTACAAATCTATGATCTCACGCTCGTTGGCTTTTTACGCTCAGAGGCAATAGATCCACAACTCCACGCTCGGAAAATTTTCTTTTCGGGAGCTACAAATCTACAGTTTTTACGCTAAAAGAGCTTTATACGCTGGACAGCTACAAATCTACGGTTTTACGTTCAAAGGCTACAAGTCAATGGTTTTACGCCCGGATGCTCTCATGCTCGGTAGCTTTTACACTCGAGAGACTACAAACCTACGACTTCACGCTCAGGAACTACAAGTCTATGATTTCACGCTCGGTGGCGTTTAATTTATGCTCAGAGGCTGCAAACTTATGATTTCACGCTCTATGGCTTTCCGTATATCTAAAAAATACGCCGGCCAGTACAGTACATCTGAACAGTAATCAAAGGTGGTCAATTGCGAGAGTTCACACTGAAGATACTCCTTCTTGACCTCAAGATATCCCAAGTGCCCGAAGCATACAGAGTTCAACATTGAAAAATTACTCTTCTTCATGGGTCGATTCGATGTTCATCCAGAAATCCAGTCTGAATATTTCGTCTACAAATTTAAGATAGCAACTCAGTTCTTGACAGCCATTCCTCGCCCTGTTCCAAGGGATCCTCTAGAAATCATTCTTAAAGATAAAGTCTGAACAAAAATTTTGTTTATCAGAAGTAAAAACAACAGTTCAGGATTCTACGCGGTTCCTCATTCCTAACAGCAGGACAGTTCGAACACTCGACTGCTAAAGCGGCTTTCTGCGCATCCTTAGCTATGCGTAAAAGATAGGACATGACCTAGCACTCTTTCTATACAGAGTCAGCGTAAAGTATCAGACGTGTCAAAGCTACACATATTCAGATTTCACAGTAAAGTATGGTAAGATGATCATATACGAAGAAGAAAGACGATTTTATTAAAATTAAAAGCATGATTACATGAGGAAAATCCAGTCTACAAGGGTTTTCTTTATTTTCATGACCTTACATAAGGGAAATCCCATCTACAAAGGACTTCCTCATTATCGTCTGAAGATCGCGCCCAAAATCTGTTCTGCCAGGTTCTCGTACGGGCGAAATTCTTCATCCATCTTCTCCAGCAGTCAGTTAGTGTCCATAAACTGACTGACATATTGGTCAACGGCAGGAGGATACAGAACTGGGCATAGACCCATCCGCCAACAGAAGAAAAGTAGAGTAAATCTGCTTTCTTATATCCAGCGCCGGGACAGATTGAGTTGAGATATTTCACCCAACTCAATCCTGGACAGCAGTCAGTTTATCGGCCCACGTCCACGGGTAACGGGAGAAGGCAGCACTTGCAAGCAGCGTGGTGAAATACGACCCTTTTCTCTCTCTCGAAGAACCACCATACAATATTGTTGATTATCCCGAGCAAAGGAGGCTATGATATCCTTCCATGATCCATCGTTGCAGAGGACATTTGCTCGAAGATGCCATCTTTTTTGGCTCCTTACATACTGGAAGAACATGATCTCCTTCTTCCTCAAGTCGACCCGACGAACTCCGGCCATCATCTCTGTGTGGTGAAGGAAATATGGGAAGAACAGGTTAACTCCTCAGCCTTTTTATAGGCGAAAGAGATCACACCGATCCCAAATGACTCTGCCATAAAGATAGCCATGAAAGAACATGTCAGGCTTGACCGTTTCAAAGCTCCATTCAGAAATGTTTCAAATTACGAGGAACGTTCATGCTTTATTCAAAGCGTTTCAAATTACGAAGAATTTAAAAGCTTTGAAGGGGGTCTTGTAGAAGCATGAAAAATATGCTGGATAGCTATACACAGCGTATTAAGGCAGAGCAGCGTAAACAGAGGACCACGGAGCCATCAGCATGCAATATAGCTTTTCCGCTGAGCACAGCATAAAAAATGAGCTCGAGGACCATCCGCATAAAGCAGTATGTCCAGGCTACTTCAGCATAAACAGGGTTCTTCATTGCCTTTATGGCGTAAAACTCATCCATTTTTAATACAACATTGAAGTCTACAAAGGATGCTTCGTATTCTTCAAAATAAACCTGTCAGATCGTACAATGAACCTGACGTTTGGACTTTTGACAAAAAGTACTGCACGACTACCCAAGCGACGGCTATAATGATGGCGCGGCACTGCAACCCAGGCTGTCATTTACCGCCATTTCCTTCGCGTAAACCGCTTTTACGCGTACAAAGGGATACGCTGCCTAGTTTTACACAGGCAGATGTGAGCTATTTACGCTCCGCAGAAGACAAACTACCTGCCACATCAAAAGTTGTACCTCGTACGGGATTCGAGGCACGTCTCTGTATTTTATGCACAGAGCGGTGACAAGTTCTCGAGGCACATCTCTGCATTTAAAGCGTCGAATACTGACAGATGCCCGAGGCACGTCTCTGTACCTTGCGCAGGCCAAGTGACAAACCTTCAAAACATGCCTCTATATTTAATGCACAGGATAATGGCGAATCTCCACATTTAATGCTGGGGACTTGATTAAATGTCACCGAACCGTCGTTTAGTGGCATCCCCTTTGCGTAAACTGCTTTTACGCAGACAAGGGGATACACTGCCTAGTTTTACACGGGCAGACGTGAGCTTCTTATGCTCCGCGGAAGACAAATAGGCTGCCACGTCATCAGATTTTCTTCGTACAAAGTTTGAGGCACGTATCTACATTTAATACGCAGAATGATGGTAAATCTTCGGGACAACAAAGCTTCAAAAACACGCCTCTGCATTTAATGCGCAGGATGGGGGCAGATCTCTGTATTTAATGCATGAGATTTGATTATATCTCCAAAAGCCGTAATTCCGGCTAAAGCGTCCACATCAACTCGGCTTCTACGCCTACTCGGCTTCTACGCCTACTCGGCTTCTACGCCTATTGGGCTTCTACGCCAACCTTTTCTACACAAGGGATAACTACTTACGTGGCTTCTACGCCGTGATCTTCGCAGCATCTATACGCGTTTGTCCCTTAGTTGGACACGCGTCACATGCTCACTCAGAAGGTCATATATATGCAGGCATTGGTTATTTTAAACCGTCGTGTAAAAGGGTGCTGTACTTTCCACTACTCGGTTTCTATACCGACTGTGTGGTCACTGTCACTAAAACTCTATAAATAGAGACCTCTATCAACAGAGGTTAAGGTCGAAAAATTGGGAGGTCGAACGATCTGAAATTAGCGAAGGAATCCAGTATCAGATCCAAGGTCAAAGAGAGAGAGAGAGAAGAATCCAGAACTGAGACAATGAGTAGTGATCGACGACTTTGGCATCGGGCATCCACCCTCCCTCGCAACCTTCAAAGTTTCTTTTGTCTTCCACGACACTTCTTCAAAATATCGTGTGGTCCAAGGGCTAAAGTGATCGACCGCAGATCAAACACCTATAGTAATATTTATCCAGATTAAATAAATTATACTTTGACATTCCTCCTGTAGGATCAAAATTGTACAATCTTGTTTGTAAACACCGACGAAGTTCGAGCGGGGTTTTCTTTAAAATAAAGAACCTTGTCGTTTCTCGTACTTTTACTTTCGTTTATTTTTATCCGAAACAACTGCATATCATACACTGATGCACATGCCTGTGCTGGCCTCAACACACACACAGGTTCCACGACTTCTCACTGTGCACTCATAGCACTGAACTCGACTCACCTGACACTAGTGCACTCACGTACACCCAACTACACAGTGCACAGGCACTGTGCCTCAGGAATCCGACTTCCCTAAGGTTATACAGCTAAATAAACATATATATAATAAATATATATACATGTACACATTTATATATATGTATATTCCTAATAATGCATAAGGAACTAGGTCAAATAAATAGGTATTCCTCCTATTAAGCATATCAAAAAACACTTAGTGTGCTGAAAATAGGATTCACATGATTACCCATGAATAGACATGCTTAAAACCCCAAATCGAAATCAAATCTCTACGTATATGATGCAAATATGCATAAATACATACATACATATATATATATATATATATATATATATATATATATATATATATATATATATATATATATATATATATATATAGGGCTATGAAAAATTGGGAGAAATGCATCATTAGATCACTAAACCCAAATACACCTATGACACAATAAAAAAATATCATGCAACCAAAAGAGTCTCATGCTCTTCCAAAAACTCATCCCTGGATCAATAGGTTGGCTCCTAATGGCCAAACGATCAATTAAAACAGAAATAAAATAAGATTTTTTTGGATTTTTACCTATTGGGAGATGGATTCCCAATGTAGCTTCTACTTCTCTAAGCGTCCTTGTGCCCAAGCTCCTAGGTCTCTCTTGATGGGGGAGGAATGAGGGTTTCTAGGGCTAGAAATTCTGAAATTTGAGAAAGGAAAGATGATTTCTAAGTGGAGGCTAGTTTTAGGATTTTCTTCATGAATGAAGAGAGGCATGAGGGAGGCTCCCTCTAATTATATAGGGCTAGGGTTAGGGTTAGGGCTTCTAATGCATAAAGTCTAATTTTCCCCTCATGCTTGTCATGAAGAACTAGTTAATTAAAGGGGTTTAGTCATATATTGAGGGATTAAACTAATTTCCAATTTAAAAATGGGCATAGGTTTATCTAGTGGATTCTTAGGTCTAGTCCATTAACCCATGCATTAAAGAACACAAAATAATATGTATAATAAATATATCATGCAATATATTAACACAATAAATAAATATGGCAATTGACAATAAATGCTTGGAACCTCTCTACTGCTGCTGGTGTTGTGTGAAATGCTAATGTTGTGGTGGTAGAGGAGGTCATCTCTGTTGTTCCGCTGGTGGTCTCGCAGGTGTTCTTTTTGCCTGAGCTCCACCCTGAGCTGGACGAGCTAGAGCTTTAGGACAAGCTCTCAACTGATGGTCTCTTGATCCGCAGAATAAGCTCTGGCCCAATCTTATCATGCATGCATCCCATCCGTGTCCATGATTCTTACAGAATGGGCAAGAAAAAGTTGGCCTCTGGATCTGATTTGTCTGCTGTACCGACGCTTTAGCTGGTCCATGATACTGCTGCTTTGGCTGTTGGAAGTGCCTCTTGTGCTGCTACTGAAAATGAGGCCACTTTATTAGACCCATAGTAGTACTGGATCTTCCTTTGTCTCTCGGCTTCTTAGAGCCAAGCTCTAGATCATCCTCTGCCCGCTATGCCTGCCTCAGAATCTCGTCAAAAGTAGCAGTGGGGTCTCCATTTGTATGAGATTTGATCTCCCTGTTCAGGCCCTTCCTGGACTTCTTGGCTCTTCCTGTGGGGTTTTGCCCCTCCACAAAGCAGCTAATCTGTAATATTCTGCCGCATACTCATCTACCGTCATACCTCCCTGAATGAGGTACTGAAACAGGATCTCTAGAGACGTCAGAGCCACATCTGGAAAAAAAATTCTTGAAGAGCTCCTTAAAAGCCTCTCAAGTAAGTCCTGGTGCTGAGATCCTAGGGTCAGTACTGAACTAAGTCAGTGCGATATCAAACATCATGCTTCATGCGGCCTCTACCTGCAACCTCTCTGGAATCTGCGCCAGCTGCCGGTTTTGTTCAATACCTTCTATCCAATCATCAACATAAATAATCCCTTTAGTGTCTTTAAAGTCCTTCGGCCCCATCCTCTTAAAATATATGATGGTCCCCGGTCTCAGCTGCTACGGTGGTGCCGTCTGTGGATTGACTAAGGCGACTCTCTCGACTACTGCGAGTGCAATCTGGTGAGCATTCATAATTCCCTGCCTCATAACCTCTGATTGGCGTTACTGCGCCTCCATCATCTGATCGACTGCAGGTGGTGGAGGTAGAAAATCTTCTGAAACTGTCGGTGTTGCCCTCTTTACTGGAGGTGGAGCACCTCTGAAAGCTGTTATAGAAATGCCCACCTGGATCGGTGAAGCGGACCTATGGAATGTAGCTGCTGGAACAGCGTCTGCTGGTGCTGCCCTCATAGGAGACAAAGTGACCGACCTTGCTAACATTGCGCCTTAGCGCTGGGAACACGTCTTCGGCGGCATCCTGAAGATTGATTGAACAAATGAATCAATAATGAGTAAGATACTATTTCATCAAAGAAGGACATAATTATTCAAAATAAAGCAAATATTTTAATAGATAAGGATAGCAAAACTGATATTGGATGTGTTTCCTGGTTGTGATTGAGTATACTCAACCTTGTTACTTACCCTCATATAACTATGATAACTAGGATACCCACTTATATCATATAGTTATATATAGTTGATATCACCCTTACTCTAACATTAATAATTAACAAATTTACTAAGTTACTCAGGATAACTTACATATCCAAGTACCTACACATCTCTTAGATACTTAACTCATGATACTTAACTTGGTATCATAACCTGACATTAGGCACTCAACTACCTAGGCACCATCTTATCTAAACATATATATAGCAATTAGTATAGGTAATTAGTAATGTATGTATCTATATATAGTATCTCAATAACTTCTAATACTCACACTAATATCAACCCACATCCATAACCTGTTCATGAATCACAAATATCCATACTCATATACTTCTAACTTCTACACTCCATTATCCATCATACGTACACTCCACCCTACCACACTTGTACACTGCCACTTGTGCACTGTCACAGTGGTGCACTGACCACACCTTGCACTGGTATAGCATCCCCCACACACTGGTGCACACCTCCACATTAGTGTCTACCATAATATGGAACTTACTTGCTATTCTTACCAATTTCCCATCCCTGCTCCGGGATCAATCCATACCACTCCCCCCTCTAGTATTGATACTCAAACTAGCATCTATCCTCAGCTCATACTTCTCGAGCATGTTGTTGCTGCCACTGCTCAAGCAGGCTGCTGCTGCAACTACTCTCTCATCTCCCACACCCAATTCATCATTACACCACTTCCCCCTTCACACTCACAATCACTATACCACAGTTCAAAGATTCAATATATACCTACACACACACACACACACACACACACACATATATATATATATACAATTATTCAAACACTTAGGGTGTCAAATATGAGAAAATCATGATACGTGTCAAACGAAGAACCAAAACCCAAGTTCTTCCATAATTCATAATTTAGAAATATATGTAATACATCATAATAAAATTAAAATAACTTGCTACGATGAGAATTTAGAAGAATTTGCACAAAACATCCAAGATTGGGCCCCGTATCGCACTATATCATAAAATACCATGATATAGCCTACACGTATCCTTTTGTGGACACGTACCAAGTCGCATAACCCTGACCTAAATCTAATTAGATTTAATTTGTCTCATGACACACAATTGATGTGTCAAATTCATAATTCTCCCTAAATACCCACAAATCATTACATAAAATTTATAATACATAGCCAAATAGCCTAGAACTTATTCCTATAGGTAGTCCTATGTCATGGGATAATTCCTATATTCAAATGCATGATTAAGAAGCTATAATGAAAGGTAATTTCAAGAATTACACATTGGGAGATGTATTCTCAATAAAAGTACAATTGGATACGATCCAGACATGATCTCTAGCTCCAAAGTTCCTCCTCCTTGTGCTCCTTATTTCTCCAAGCTCCTAAGCTCCAAGAGTGATGAATTTGATAAAATGGTGGTAAATTATGTAGAAATCAATGGACAAAAAATAGAAAATTGGGGATCTAGAATTTGGAAGCAAAATATAATGCAAATAAGGAGGAGAGAGAAGGAGTGCCCCACTTCAACTGGCCGGCTCCTTACTCCTTCCCCAAGTTATATGCTAAGGTCCCAAATACCCCTATATGATGAATTATGAAGAATAATTAATGATGGGTATTTTTGGAAGTCTCTAACTAATTGTAATTAAACTAATTCTCCTTAATTTAATTAGTGGAATGACTAATGGACTTGGGTCCAAGTTGGGCTCACTAATTATCATGACAAATCTAAATAGGTCCATATGTGACAAGTCTAAATATTGGTTAGTCTGTCTAACTAATCTAAATAACACAAGTCTCTAATAAAATAACTAATACTAATCACAAGTAATTATAGCTCGACATAATTAAATAATTAATACAATCATCACATTAACATTCAATATTTATTCCTAAAAATAAATACCAATGCCAAATTACTAAACTACCCCTAGCTAAAAAAAGTGATGGTGACACCCATACTTACAAATCTTAGATTTGCAGTAGTGAACATCCAGGTAACTAACCCTCTCAAACTCAGCTCCAGGTAATACTTCTAACTAAGCTACTGAACTAACATTCTAACTTAACTACTGAATGGACCTGCCTACACTCAAGGTACCAACACATATGATATGAGTTCAACCCTTTTGTTAACTAGTACCACACTAACTCTTACTAACTGCTATTACTATACTCACTGGTGCAATACTAACATCTAATACCAGTGTCCAAGTTAACTGATACCTATTTATATACTAACCCAGTTATGCACATAATCCTAATTTAATCACATTCACAGTGCTTAAACTGCTAGACATCAACCTGAGTCTAACCCTTAGTTATCCGATACAAGTGTCAAAGTTAACCGATATCTACGTGTGTACTATTGACTGACTAACCACAGCAAAAGAACCACATACTGAAACCATTGCTACCACTTACTCACTGCTACTGATGCTTCTATGATATTTTTGAGTATCTGAGATACTCGAGCACCAAACCTCCTTGCAGTAGTCCCTTCGGATATCGATTTCTGCATTGCAAGGTGCAGCCCTTGCACTGTAGCAACTTTGTTGCACTCCAATGCTACAACAATAAAACTGCATGTACTGCAATTTTAAGAACTGAAGACTGCAATATCCCCCAAACCCCTTACTTCAGACTGCTGCATCCCCCTCACCAATCTGACCACACTTCACCTCCTAAGACCTGCTGCTACTAACTACAGTGAACTCAAACGAGTTTCTTACACACATACCATAGTCATCTCCAAAAATAATAAACATGCATACACTCACACAAACTGTCACATAGTATATATATTAATACAGCTTCTGAAATATGGATTATAATAATGCATATACTTATATACATATGTACTTAACACACACTAACATTTAAAGAAACACTTATAGTGTATAACTAGGTAAATTATTATACACTTCCAATCACATGCCCAGATTTACCAATTCTCCATATTAAACCATTTCTACACATAAATACATTATTATATAACTAATGTAACTTGCTAGAATGAGAATTGAAGAGCAATTATGCAAAAACCTCCAAAATTGGGCCCATGTCATACCGTATCACAAAATACCATGATACGGCCAACACGTATCCATTTGTGGACATGTACCTAGTCTCATAACTCCGATCTAAGTTTAATTCGATCCAAATGGTCTCATGACACAATATTGATATGTCAATCTCGTAATTCTCCTAACATGCACATAAATTACTACCTAGCATTCATAATATATAACTAATTAGCCTAGAACTTGCTCCTATAGGTAGTTCTATGCCACAGGGTCATTCCTAATGGTCAAATGCATAATTTGGGTGTTAGAATGAAGAGAAATTCAGAATTTACCAATTGGATAATGGATTTCCGTTAAAAATACAATTAGACATTCCGGACATGATCTCTAGCTTTAAAGCTCCTCCTCCTTGTGCTCCTTACTTTTTCTTGCTCCTAAGCTCCAAGAGTGATGAATTTAAGAAGAAAATAGATGTGAATTGAGTAGGAATTCAATGGAAAAAAGGATGGGAAATTGGGGATCTAGAATTTTGGATCAAAAATGAATGTAAATGAGGAGAGGGAGAGAGAAGAACCCCCTCTAATAGTGGTCGGCCTCTTCTCCCCTTCCCCAAGTCACTTGCAAAGGTCCAAGTTACCCCTACATGGTGAATTATGAGCAATAATTAAGGGTAGATATTTTTTGAAGTCTCTAACTAATTGTAATTAAACTAATTTAACTTAATTAGTGAGTGGAAATGAGTAATGGACTTGGATCCAAGTTGGGTTCACTATTTTTCATGACAAGTCTAAATGGGTCCATATGTGTCAAGTCTAAATATTGGGCTAGTCTCTTTAACTAAAATAAATACACAAGTCTTTTAACTAAATAATTAATACAAGTCATAAATTATTTATAGCTCAACATGATTAAATAATTAGTACAATCATCACAGTAATATTCAATACTATATTCCTAAAATTAAATACCTATTCAAATTACCAAACTATCCCTAGCTGAAAAAGTGAGGTTGACAGGTTCTGTGGTATTAGGGGTTGATGGTGTCACGTTTAGCATGTGGCAACAAAAGCAGTACCAATTATAGGGGGGAAAGCTCGGGTACATTAGAATATATCAACTGCTATAGCAGTTGAGGGTGAGGGTATGAAGCTCAATCCTTCGTGCATTTATTATGCAGTGGACTAGAAAGGTAAAAGTAGGCATGGGGGAAACTGGGAGGCAGTATTTGGCACCAAAAAATAAGTAGAGGTGACTGCTAATGGGTGTTAGTTTTGAATATGCTCAGACATGAAGGGGTAAGTCGAGCACATCAGTGTGGTATTGTAGGAATACCATAGTGCAGTGGGTATTATAGTTAGTGACTACAATAAAGGGGGAGAGCAACATCTTATTTAGTCTACATAGCAATAACAATGTGGATGTGGTATTTTATGTATTTTGAAGTTAAGTGAGGTAAGTTGTTAAGTAAGTGTCAGGTCAAGTACCAGCCATTCTTGGGTGTAGGATTAGCTTTAGGGTTTTGGGAAATAATGTAGTCAGGAGTAATTGGGTATCAGTAGGAAGTGGTGTATTATATGGGTGTTAGTTGAGTAGTGAGGTGGCTTGAGGTGGTATAAGTTCAACTGTTCATGTGTGAGGGTGAGGTTCCTGGATTTGAACATCAGTGTTCAAATATTGTTCCAGATTTATATAAGTGTCTATGTGAAGGAATATCTACGGACACAAAGTGGTCACAGTCAACCTGATTCTGATAATCGTCAAACATCAGATGAATCAGATCCAAAATACAGATGAAGCAGATACTCGATGCAAAGCATATTAACACTGTCAATATTAAAGACAGACTCTGCAATTTCTATTGGCTTCTATTCAAATGTAATCTTTCATTTATTTGAGTTTAGGACTGATGTAAGCTAAGTCACACTAGCAAATCCCAAATACCTATATCTAGATACTTAGTCCACTAAATGAACCAAAGAACCTATCCACCAAATCAGGCTACATTCATTTACAAAGTTTACCATACTTAGAGACCAAACTTGGGCCAAGCTCGAACCGAACTTAGTTACCCTTTTGGTATAAAATCAACCAGTTCAATAGCTCCTGATTTCTTGGCCCAATGGTTAGAAATTTAAATTAAACCCTATCCAAATTCTGGCCGAATTCTATTTGCCTACACCCGATAAATAGGTTTAGAATTCTTCATTCTTACAACACCATAACAACACAACCATTCTTAACTCTTCTATCATATTGTGAGCAAACCCCTAAAGCCTTAACCTTCCAATCTCAAAGAGAAACTCCCTAGCCTTCCTAGTGCCAAGTACGATCTCAGTCTAGAAGTCTTCTGAGTGGTAAAGAGCTTTGTTCCAATAGTTACTCTCTCTATTAAGCTGTGAAGTTGCGAGACTCTAAATCAAACCTCGTGGTATAAAAAAGTGACAAGCCTTCGGATCAAAGCTTATGATTCACTATTGGTGATTATAGTGGATACAACTCTAAGCTTTAGTTCTTAGGACTGGACTAGTCCTCTCAAAGGAAAACCAGTATATAGCTTGGTGTTTGCGTTTGCTCTCTCTCACTCTACTGATATATTCATAACACTGCTAGTAGTATTGCTTACACAAGAGACATCTTCTAACTGCTAGTTGTTGATCACCATTGTATGCCATAGAATTATATTTTAACAGGTAATTTTATTCTGCTGCATACATACAATTTATTTATCCCCCACTTGAGTTGTCATACACGGTCCTACAATTGGTATTAGAGATGGTACTCTTATAGTAGAACTTTAACTGATACCATTTGCTCCTACAACTGGTATCAGAACAGGTAATCTCTTATTTGGTTTCTGATTCCAATTACTTCCTCAATAGGTATCAGAGTAGGTACTTTTATATTGGAACATTACTGATATCAATTGCTCCATAATTGGTATCAGAGAAGATAGTCTCTTAATTAGTTTCTGATCCCAACTATTCTTTCAATTTGTATCAGAATAGGTGCTCTCTTTATATAGATATTACTGATATCATTTGCTCCTCAGTTAGTATCAAGAACTGGTACTCTTTGTATAGGAACTATTTCTCATAATCAAAGCAAGTTCTCTTAATTATCGGATTAACATCCAAAGAGTATAACATATAGAAACAATAAGTTCACTATTTCCCATTAATGGTGAAAGCTAACTCCTTGATAAGACAACAGTTTTTAACAACACTAACTATTTATTTTGGAAAATATATATGAGTGCTTTTCTAAAATCTCTTGGCTTTAACTTATAGACTTACGTTACTAATGGTTACAAAAGAGTTGACGAAGCAGATAATGAATATACCGAAGATAAAAAGAAAGCAGCAAGCGATGATGCAAAGGTAATATACATGCTCTACTGTACTCTAGGAGATGACAAATTCAAACTAATCTCCAAATGCAAAATATCATATTTGATATGGAAACTACTAGAAATAACCTATGGATACAACAAAGAAAATAAAGAAGAACCTCATGATATTGCAAGCTCGTATCAAAATGAAGAAGCTACATATACAAAGAAAGATGCAGATATTCTGTACAATAATGATGATAGCAAGGAAGAAGATGTTGCAAACTTATGTCCAAGTAAAAGTCTAGTAATCAATACATGCATCGAGTACGAGAATGACAAAAACCTTCAATATACGATAGACTTGTGCTTAATGGTAAGCGAGGTAAATGATGACTCACTAACAAAAGACATTTCGTATGAAGAATTATCTGATGCTTTTAATGATTTGTTTGAAGACTATAATAAGCTTAGAAATAACTATAAGCAAGCTCGAAAAGATATCAAATATTATCAGCTTAAGAATGATCAGCTTATTTGCTTACTTAAGGAAGCTAGAGAAAACTCCTCTCTGATAAATCAATTAAAATCTCCAAACTTAAGCTTAGCTTACAAGAAGCTCTTGACTGCTTTGATAAAAGCAATCAAGAAAATGCTAAACTTAAGGAGGACATAAAACAGGAAAATGAGAAGTACTCTAATGCCTCCCTTAAGATAGATGCTCTTACTATCAAATATAATGATTTATATGCCACCTCTAAAAAGTTAAAAATTATATTGGAAAAGTAGGTCGTACTACCTACTACTTAGTCTAACATGAAACACATGGCTAAACAAAAGAGAACTCACAACAAAACATCAACAAGCAAACCAATTGCTCCACACTATCATGCATGTAGAACACAACACAATCATGCATTTTATTACAAATATCCACGTAAGAAATGTTACTCTACTTCACATACTCATCCTTGTATATCCAACACAAATGCCCATGCTATATGTCATTATTGTGGTTTAAAAGGCCATATTACACTTCAGTGTAAGGCTAGAAAATTGGTTGATATAAATATGTATAAGTAGATTCCTAAAGCTAAAAAATGCGAATCCAAATCCTGGATACCAAAATCTTGTTCTAATCATATAGGTGGAACAATTTAAAGCATGACGTAATAGTAAAGCAGAAAGTTGGTGGTTGCAAAAAGCTAAATGGATATTCTATGGCAATCGAACCAACAATGAAATATGACTATAAAGTCATTATGGTAACACAATTTTTATATTTATAGTATTATTCTATACTCATTCAATCTATTGAAATATGGTAGTTCAATTGTTCTTAAACTGTGTATGAAGAAACTCTTGTTAAATAATTCTTCAATATTATGCTCTAAAGGTATAAAAATTATTGTTAAAAATTCTAAAGGGTTCTTCTGTCAACAAGGTGTAAACAGCCTTAAGCGACACTGTACTTAAGTGTCTTCAAGACCACTGTTAGCTGAGAACCGGCCCCTATAGCTAATTAATAATAATAAAAATATATTATTGAGTAATGATATACAAAGAGCTATTTACAAACATTTTCTAAATACAATTATTATTCATTCAGTAATTGACTGCTTTAAATTCTGTTAAATGACTTGTCTAAATAGGAATGACTGATAATAGCCTGTCATAGTTGTAGACCTCATATATTTTATACTTGTATTATTATAAGATCACTTATATATTTTTCATATAACTATTACATCATTCTACAAAAATATATTTTTGAAAATTCTGAAGCTATCAGAACTAGGACAAAGTTTGGTCCAAACTAGGTCCGAATTCGGTTCAAGTATTTTTATATAACAGCAGCAGCTACGAATTTGATCTCATTACTTCATCCTCCCAAACCCTTATTCTCCAAACCAAGAATCAAACCTTTCCTCCAAAACCCTAGTTTTGTAACCCCCCTCCTCAAAGGCTTTTTCTGTCTCAACTTGAGATCTAAGGCTCTTGGTGAGATTCTCCTTCATCCCTTTCAATATTTTTAAGGTAAAATCTTTACATTCTCAAACCCTATTTCATGGCTACTAAATTTGGAAAAAAGAACAGAAAAGTAAATGAAGCTTCCTCTTCTCAACCCTCTAGTGATGATGCTATCTATTCCTTATTTTCTCGAAATATTCCAAATCCAGGAGAATATGATGATTTTATTTTTACTTCTATTGATCCCTCAAACCTATGGTTCAATAACTTTGTGTAAAGAAATATTTGAAAGGGAAATCCTATTCATTTTACTACTTTTTAGGCCCAAAAACCTAAACTTATAGAATTCCATCATCATTGTCTAATCAAAACTAGAAAACCCATATATTTGATTGTTATTCGCATATTTTACTGCAATATATCTCATGATCAATAATCTATCTCTTCGAGAGTGAGTCAAATCAATATTGAATTTGACGATATAACTTTGGGTGAAATTCTTAAAATCTCTAACGAGGGAGATGCCCTAGTTGAGATCGACAAACTCAATCTTAGAGATGACATCACTCTTGACTCTTTCAGGGATATACTTTGTGCCCCTCATCATTGTCCTGACGGAAAGTATTTTGTTCGTTATTTTAACCAATACTTTTATGAACTTTACCATATCATATATTCTGCTATCATTCCCAAGCAAATCTCCAAAAGTGATATGACCTATAGGGAGATGTCTGCTTTATATTACTTCAACAAATCCACTCCCTTTAGCCTTCCTTAAACCATGATTTTGCAGATAATTGACTATTGTAAACACAAATGTCAACTTTCTTATGCCATGTATCTACCACTCATCTTTGAGCACTTTCACATTCCTATGGAAGAACCCACTTATCTATCTGAGCCACCCTACTTGACCAAAGCCCGCAGGATTCAGCCTATTTCTTTCATTTCTGATGAAGACTCATCTGATTCTGATGCACCAGCTGATCTAGCCCCAGCCCCTCCTGCTCCTACCTCTAATCCATCATCCTCTGTACAGGCTGCTACCTTAGACTCTATCCAAGAGATGTTCTGCGAGCAATTCATGTTACAAAAAAAGATGAGAGTTGCTCAACACAAGGAGCAGAACACTATGATTATCACTCGGCTTCGCGACCAGTCTTATCGCACCACTATTCAGGCTTACACTTTAGCCAATAACCTAGAAGATCTTCATTATCACCTTGCCTATCATCCTACTGCACCTTACCCAATGGCTCGTGATCCTTCCCGTTCTGGCAACAGGATCGATTATCCATTTGTTCAGCAGTACTTTGACCCTACAAGAGCATACTTTGACGATCACCCACCTGTTGATGCTACTGATGATGACTTGTGATAGTTTCTTGTGGCTATGTGGATGTATTAGTTTTTTATATATTTCAGTGTACTAGAAATATTTGCTTAAATGTTCGTAAAATCTTATGCTATTTGCATCTCTATATATTTGCTAGTCTTGTTACTTATCCTGTTTACAACATTGATATTCTGTTTGAATTGTCTTTTTCTAATTTGTCATAAATCACTCTTTACGGAGATGTTTTCCCACTATGATATATTGACAAAGGGGGAGAAATGACAAAATGTGATAACAAATATGTTAAACAAAATGATTCGAATATAGCTGATGTATGGTTGATAAAATATAACTGTGACATATTTTTGTTGATATATCTACACCTATTTTTGGTTGATATATCTGCAGCTAATTTTGTTATAAAGAAATATCAAGTTATAGGTCTTTTAAATGCTCCCGTTTAAAGAAAAGATCTACTTACGGGTGCTCTTTTTCTAAAAAGCTATTTTCTCACGAAAAGATCTACGTTTAAAGATACTTCATCTATATTTCAACTATTTGCATCAAAGGCTACATCAGACTCACCATATGTGTATTTTGGCATAGTTTGTAAATTATAATAATAGGGAAGATTGTTGACACAAAGTGGTCACAGTCAACCTGATTCTGATAATCGTCAAACAACAGATGAATCAGATCCAAAACACAGATAAAGCAGATACTGGATGCAAAGCATAGCAACTTCGTCAGTACTAAAGATAGACTCTGCAATAGCTATTGGCTTCTATTTAAATATAATCTTTCATTTATTTGAGTCTAGGACTTATGTAAGCTGAGTTACACTGGCAAATCCCAAATACCTATACCTAGATACTTAGTCCACTCAAATGAACCAAAGAACCTATCCAACAAATATGGCCATATTTATTTACAAAGTCTACCATATATAGTGACCGAACTAGGACCGAACCCGTGCCGAACTTGGACCAAACTCGGTTACCCTTTTGGTATGAAATCAACCAGTTTAATAGATCCTAATTTCTTGGCCCAATGGTTAGAAATTTGAATTAAACCCCATCGAAATATGGCCAAATTATGTTTGCCTATACCCTATAAATTGGTTTGGAATTCTTCATTCTTACAACACCATAACAACTCAACCATTCTTAAGTCTTTTATCCTATTATGAGAAAACCCCTAGAGCCTCAATTTTTCCTTCTCAAAGTGCAACTCCCTAGCCTTCTTAGTGCCAAATGCGATCTCGGTCTAGAAGTCTTCTGAGTTTTAAAGAGCTTTGTTCCAACAGTTACTCTCTCTATCAAGATGTGAAGTTGCAAGACTTCGGATCAAATCTCATGGTGTGAAGAAGTGGCAAGACTTCGGATCAAAGCATGTGATTTACTATTGGTGATTATAGTGGATACAACTCCGGTCTTGAGTTCTCGGGACTAGACTAGTCCTTTCAGAGGAAAATCAGTATACATCTTGGTGTTTACGTTTGCTCTCTCTCACTCTACTGTATATATTCATAATACTATTAGTAGTATTGCTTACACATGATATATATTCTAACTGCTAGTTGTTGATCACCATTGTATGCCAAAGAATTATGTTTTAACAGGTGATTTTTTTTGCTGCATACATACACTCTATTCATCCCCCTCTAGAGTTGCCATATACGGTCCTACAATATCTAGGTATATTTGTATGTGAGTCCATTGAATGTGAAATAGAGTGTTCATAGCTATGAGTGCAACTCGGGTTGCTGTGTTCAGTAGGTGTACTAATATGCTAGAATTGGTTATGAGTACCAGTGTACATGATTATGGTTTTAGTAAATCATGGGTAGTAATACACATGTGATTAGGTGTATAGGTATTTGAGTGTGCCTGTGACTAGCTCCCAGGTTCCAGGGTGTGTGTTTTTGTGTCTGTGCACTTAGTATATTGTCTGTAGGATAAAGAAAGTCTGTATCAGATAGCAAGGTGGATGCAAGAACCTTTTGAATGCTGAAATTCTATATGTCAAGGCATCAAATGTTGTAGTGGTGTACCAGTTGAGGTATGTTTAAATATCCATGTGAGAAAGGGAAGTTGAGGTCCTAATTAAGCTAATTTTGTCTCTAAAATAATGTTTTAACTTTGATAATTTATATAGGTCACTTGGACTCCAGTACGGACAATGTTAGATATTTCTTGCTTTAGACCACAGACGAATACATTATCTGATAGTTTCATTTATTTGATACTTACTTTGATCTTTGTTTACTTGATTCCTTTTGAGACACTTGATTATACTTGCTGGTCATCAGGACTCTTTACTGGCACCACCTTTATCAGGACTCTTCTGGCATAACTTGTATTGGCGGGCATCCTATTGATATACGTACCAGGACCTGGATCCATTATTACTAGTTGGACAGGAAAAAATATTAGCAGACATGTAAATATTCCCAAAATTTGGAACCACTCCCTCAGGTCCAATCTGGATTGATAGCACTCGTATATTTCATGTGCAAGTTGTCGTATATTATCCCTAGCCCTTTACATGTCAAAATATGTCACAACCCGCACCCGGTGTAATGGCACGAGAACAAGGGTTAGTCCATCCTACGCCGCAGCATCGACGGTAGAACGTTGTCTAGGTCAACAATATTATCTAATATCTCACACAATATATATAATAAAATCTATCAATGATATCATAACTAAAAATGGTGGACAATATGGACATATGATAATCAATACTTAATCACAATAAACTAGAGAAAGATAAGGGCATGATATAGAATAGAAGAAATAAAGTCACAGAGTCACAAATACAATCCAAATTCCAAGTTTAATAGTCTAACCACAACACAAATAGTCTCAAATATATATAACATGTCAATTGTCTAGGCTGAAGACATATCCAGTACAATAAAGGAAAGTAGCTAAGTCTGCTATACTAGCTGAGTCTCCTCAATGGCAAGTACTGGATCCTCCTCCTCTAAGAGTGCTATCTCACACGGCTCGTAATCATGTGGCCCTGTAGTAAGTGAGAGACATATCCTCTAACCAATCATATAAAAAAATATCCAGTCAGGATTGGTGCAAAGTACAAAACTCTGAAAATAGTTCGAAATATATGGTAGATAATATATGACAAGTAATAGAAAAGAATACAAGATGTACAAGTAATTAGAAAATAAAAATATAACTGAGATAAGCAGATAAATAATGGAAAGTAAAATACAGGCAATATGGAATGAACTGAAAGTGAGATAAAAAAGAATACTGACTAACTGCCTTAGAGTACAAGTTTGTTATGTGATCGATATAAGTTAAACTAGATTATACTAAGGTAACTTGATTATACGTGAGGTGTATAATCGATATGTACACAAATACACTAGGCTTGATCACATAACCAACTTCTACTTTTCTCGCCCGAACGAATACTAAAGGATCCGATCATGACATATTACGTATACGAATATAATATAAGTACATGGAGTACACGAATAAACACGAGCATAAAGAATACCCGATACATACGATAAAGTACATGTGTAAGTTATACCAGTTGTACATTATAAGGAATAACATCTCCTGATAGGATCCATATAGTACCAGTCCGTGTAACAATGTGTCAGAATCAAGTATAAGAGTTCTAGAACATATGATAAATACATTATCATGTAATAAAAACTAACAAAGAGATGTACTAGCCTGTGGTCCTGAGTAAGTGGTAGAACTCGGTGTTCGAGCTGGTGTCACACAGACCTATACATGAAATATAATCTCATTTGGTGTAATAAAATAAAAAATAAGCTAAAATAATTTAAAATATGATTTCTAGGCCATTTCTAGGTCACACTAGTCACAATTGGTCAAACTAGGCCAATAAGTTAATTTTAATTTCATACCCAGCTTCTAGGTTGATTATAAGGTTAACTAGTTGATATTAGGCCATACCTAGATTTCTAGGTTAATAACTTGAAGGTATTAATTAATCTGGCTAATATACAAATTATCTTATATATATATATATATATATATATATATATATATATATATATATATATATATATATATATATATATAGTCATACTTATTATTTAGTATTACTTTAGTAATGCGCCCAAAGTGAAACATACGTATTTCTAAGTCAAAGGGGTTCTCTAGCATACTCTTCACAGAGCACTTTTCTTCTTCTCTAGTAAGCCATTTGGTATACGTATTGTATCAAGTTTAAGCACTGAACTTAGCTGAACTCGAAAATAAGCACGACCAAAAGCAAAGTTACATAAAATATGGTGCTCTACACTCTGAGCAAATTATTTTTATAATACACAAAGTTTTAGGAGATCAATCCTTAAGAATACAAAAGTGAACCCATAGACCCAAACTCTACTCCATGCAATTCCAACCAAGAAAATCAAGAACGACAAGTATTAAAGATGAAGGGGTGCTCGGTCCCAACAACATGTGCTAGAAATCAAAAATAATTATTAAGAATTAAAACATGCATAAATCCATGGTTCTTCTCTTGTGCTAAGATATACTTGCCTACTGAGGGAGAGAAAACCAAATAGAGAGAAATGGAAAGAAAATAATAAGCAAAGAGAGATAAACGGGAATATATATAGGTTTAGGTTTGAGATGGGTGTCGTTGGATCACTAAAACCCATCCAAGCGACACATGCCACCAACCCAACCAAACCCACTCTTCTTCACAAATCACGAGTCTGGGCTAAACAAAGGTCGGGCTAGCAACCAACATGCGCCAAAGTGCGCCAAAAATAACATGCACCACAGTGCGCGAGAAAGCGGACTGAAACCGATAGTCTAGTCGAGTAACCAATTATTGGTCATTCTCATGGAATCTAGCATAATGCACCACAAAGGTCATATTAGGCACAGAGGTAGTCATATTCACTTGGCACATGGTCTATTCCTACATATGGTTGGGTCAGGCACATAGTCAGGTCCAACACATAGTCATTAGTTCTCATACACTTACAATCATTAAGATCACACATGATATCAAAAATCCAATAAAATATCTAAACCAAACAAATCAATAATACGTGAGAATGGGGCCGCATGAAAATCAAGGGCACATGGGATCAAGGATGCATAGAGATAGAGGCGCATGGGATTAGGGACGCATAGGGTCAGAGGCAATGTCCACTCATCGGGACAAGTGATAAATGCTAGTCCGAGAAGTGACTCATGTGACAAGACAAAAGTGTCAGAGAAAAGATAAAACAAAAAAAGTCGTACAAAGTCACGAAAGTTGAGCATTGTTCTTTGTAAATAGAAGAGACGCATGGCACTCTGCCTCATTGCTATCTGGCCGCATGAACTCTGAGTCACATAGATCCTTGGCCTTAGTAATATTTTATGCATTTAGTGTTCTATGTGTCCGAATTTTGAACGCATGCACAAAGCAGTCATGCGCCCAACAAGATAGTTGCATACTGAAATATGCCACATAGAGCTGTGATGAGACTCCTTCGTCCCCAAAAAGCATGAACTCCATGGAAAAATCTCCAGAATCCGAAAAAAAAAATTCTTCATAAAACTTCATTTTAACGCCAAATAAAGTGAACAAAAATCCAAAATGCCTGAAATGAAATGCTTTATCACCTAAGAAAATTGATTTTCTAAAATACCTTGTTTTTGATAGACCAAAACCAAGAAAAACTTATCGAACCCATAAAAACACTAATCTTAAAATATAGATCTACACATATCAATCCATCAAAATCAAAAACTCCAAGTATTAAAATTGCTTAGAATCATAATGTACACATATTAGACTAAAATGCAAGAAAATAGCAAGAATTAAAATCTAAGGGTTTTTCTATATCATGCAAGGTGCACTTGTCTAATGAATGAATGAGACGAAATAAGAGAAATAATGAAAGAAAGAGAAATAAGTGAGCTTATATAACTAGGGCTTGAGGTTTAGACCATGGGTTCAACTCATGACCAAACCAACTCAAACAAATAAACCATGAACCAAATTAAACAAAAGAATGGGTCTATTCTCCATGCAACCTAATAAATATGCAAGCAAAAAATAATACGCCCCAAATACGTATATCAGGAACAGGGAGTTACATTTTTACCCACCTTAGAAATATTATTTCCTTAGAATTCAACCCCAAGGCTAGCTAGAGAAAACAGAAAAAGCACTATGCTAACTGTTTGCCGTTGATTCAAACTTGAACAAGTTTTGTTTATATAACAAACGAAAGAGTACAAAGAACTCGTAGAAAGAAAATCCAAGTACAATATTTTTTTTCTGGGTAGTATGGCGATGGCGATGGAGATCGAGTACTGTAGTGACTCTTTTACTCCGTTGACGGTCCGATGAGGGAATGTGAATGCTTTTCTCTGTCTCTCTCTCTCTTTCTCTCTCTCTCTCTCTCTCTCTCTCTCTCTCCTGTGCCCTCACTGTCTGTGTGTCCCTTCGCGTATGTCTATGTGTGGGTATGAAATATGGTTATTTATAGCTGTTATTATGACGAGCCTATGCGTGCATGGATATTGGAGCTGCTAAGTGTCCATCCTCAACAGGATATAGTTACAACCGTGGACACATGTCATGGCTGTCCTGCCATGTGGAGTCGTTGTTGGAATCTACTGTTGCTAAAAATCTGGTCGATTCTCGTACTTGGTGTGCATGATTTAGTCAGTTTGACATGTGGTCTGCACTTAGTTGTAGAGAATATACTATGTTGCAACATAAAGAGTTTGGCTTGAAAATGTACTGCCATGTTAAATACATGAGGTCTGGAACGCATAGGTCAAGAGAATCATAAAATGGATTGAGTTTACACCGCATAGGGCTAGAGACGCATGGAATACATGGAGTCTGGAATACATAGGGTAAGAGACACATGAACTGCATAGAGTCTGGAACGCACAGGGCCTTTGCCTTGGCACTCACTAACAGAATAACACATATTAGCGACATCAAAAAATGTCACGAATATGTAAACTAACGTCACTAAACTAATTTGGCGACGCAATTACCGATGTTTTTATAGTGTCCCGTATTACATGGTCGCTGACAACAAAAATATCGCTTGACATCACTGTAGCGATGTATATTTGCGACGATAAGACGTTGCAGAATATACGATAATTAGCGATGTATCATCGTTAAATTGGCGACATAAACTTTGGTCGAAGAACGTCGCTATATTATCGTCTTTATCAGCGATATTTTACAATAATAATACTGGCATGGCAAGCTTTGCCATGTCGGCATGCTAGCGACGTATTGCGACATACTAACGACGTCCTTAGTACCAGATAATGTCATTTTGATACTTGTTAGAGATGTAACTATATGTCGCAGAATGTCGTAAAACGTCACAAAATTGAAAAAAAAATTACAAAAAAAATAAGATGCAGTTTGTAAAATATTTTCCAACAAAACTCTATCTGCAGTAATAAAATCATAGTTTATATAAAAAGACCTGGAACAACCATCCATCGAATTCGCTGGGTTTGCTGACCTCTTCGGTGGAACACTCAACATCGGTAAATTTATATACAATTAAAATAAATAATAAACTAAACTCACATAGAAAGAAATCTACAAAGTAATATTACACTAAATATGTTCCAAGAAGTAGATAAATAAATTTAGAATAAGTGTCACATGCATCTCAGAATGTAATGAAATGTATGAAATAAATACATCAAAGACCCAAAAATAGGCTAATAGACACAAATACACTAAAACCTGTCCAAACAAGGATTACTACTGATAAGGAGTAGCACAATCGCGCTTCTGGGATAGAAGGAACTCATACTACTCTTGTAAAAGTGTCACCGATGCCAATGGAGGAGACAGTGATGGAGGTGATGTCGATGTCGACGAACCAGGAGGACGTATCTGTTGCGATGCTAGTAGTCGAGCAATGTATGAATCTATGGCATATACCATCCTCGAAGTACTCTCTACCATATACCGATTAATCACATAATGAGCTACATGTAATCTCGTAAGTGACTCGCTCATAGTCGTATGCGACCCTCCAGCTTCATCTCTCTATGCTCTGCAGATGCGGCCAGAGTCGCTAAGCTGCGCTCTGGCGTCTGGCTAAGAGTCCTGAGCTTTGTAAGGATGTGCTCCTTTGTCTGGATCAGGGTCCTGATCTCCATAAGGATACGCTCAAGTACATCAAAATGTGTCGTAATTGTCGTATTATCGGGCTGAGACAGGGCTACTCCATAATCTACCATAGCAACTCACCACACAGGTCAACAATCTGACGATCAACGTTGTCCTGGGCTCGTGTCGACGCATGCGAAGGCTGCGAGAAATGCACACTGACAAAGGGGACCCTGGATAACTGTGTCACAATAAAGGTGTCGTAGGATCCCATATTGTAGTATGTACCACTCTGAAGACCACCAACGACGGTCATTTATATCTCGTCCACCGACGAAGCAATAGAGGGCTGCGAGGAACTACCATCCCCTCCCTCTGCAGGTGCACTAGTAGTCATCCGCTAACGTAGTTTAAGGTACTCATCCTAGAAAAGTGGTTGCTTATGTCTAAGTTACTTATTACTAACTGTATAGATATTTATTTGCATTTTTCTAAGTTATATAAAAACTAACACAGGGTAGTAAAACATAAATTGGTCTGTGTGTCCTTATCATCTATAAGATTTTTGCCCTTCCAATGGGTGGTCAGGAAGACAGTCACCATGTTGGTGTCCTAATACCTCTGTACCTTTTGAAAATTTTATTGTATGTTATTAAAATAAATATCTTATCCTACTTTTATTAAAATAATATATATTTAATAGAATACATAATAAATGACAAAAAAATTTCTTCACGGGAATCGAGCCACCATACCACTTTTTTGCCTTTGACCTAGCCAAATTTGCCTTCTCTGACCTTTCCATGTACCGGGGTTTATTGAATCTCGCCTTCATCGTAGTCCACTGCTCAAGCATGATCCAACCATGGATCGGTTTTCTGGAGCGATCACGGACCTTTTGATCGTCGATCGCATCATGGATCAGCTTGGCGGCAACGGCAGGAAACTATTCCTCGATCTTCTCAGCCCGGTGTGGTGGATAGAAATAGGTTTTCTATAAGAAGTAAAATAAAGAGTTATATAATATGCATAAATAATTATTAATATTAAAATTAAATATATTTTTACCTTTGAAGTGGGAAACTAGAATGTCTTTCTATCTTCAGGAGTATCTGAGTAGTTGATCAAAGGCCCCCCATAGTTCTGCCTCAAAAAATATCACAATGCTCTATGTACTGCCGAGAGACAATATCTATACAACGATAATTAAATTCATGAATATACAGATATAATTATTTGAAAAATATTAACTATTTAACTTACTTGATAGGTCCATCCGTCTAAATCTTCATCCTTGTCTCGTCCGGAGGCGCGCATGGAGGATCGCTCTGATCATGCGCAGACGGAGTAATCTCGACCTCCTCCATATGTTCCTTTGTCTCCATAGTGCCGTCAGCAGGAGGAAGGTTGGAAGGAGGAGTAGTCTCAGGCCTAGAACTGCTCGTCCCAGGAGTACTACCACGTACCGTCGATGAAGTCGGAGATGTGACTGGTCGGTACACTAGAGTACTCTGTGACAAGGATCCAAAACTAGTAGCCGGTACCGGAGGAGCACTCCGTCTAGAGGATCTACCTCCGAATGATCGCGTTATCCTAACATATCTGATAATAACATATGATAATAAAACAAATACATAGACTTATAAGAGTTCATCAAAATAGACAGACCAGAAGCAACCCTCTCTTGAATTTCCTATGTACAAAATATCACAAAAGTATAAAAAATATCATAATTACACAATAAGCATAAAATAAAAGTATCATAGTTTCACAATAAGCACAATATAAAAGTATCACAGTCACACAATAAGCATACTAAAAGTATCACAGTCGCACATAAGTCTCATTGAAATCCAATCCGCTGGGGTAGAACCCAGTCCCCCAGACACTTCGTAGAAGCAGCGTCTAGGTGATCAATCTTCGCTATAGATGCTGGGTGACTGGAACTTCCCCTCTGAGCTAGTGCCTTCCCTATAGTAGAAGGTACCACTTCCTCCTTAACAGAAGGAGATGATTCTTTCACCTTAACAAACGCTTTCAATTTAACAATAGGAGGTGCCACTACCTCCTTAACAGTCACTTCCTCCTTAACAGTTGGAGGTACCACTTCCTCCTTAACAGTAGGAGGTGCCTCTCTCAAGCGACGTGCACGTGCTTGAGTCATTGGTTCAATCTAATAAGATAAATAAAAAATATATAATTAATAACAAATATAAATATATTTATCTATACAGTAAAAATAGATGTTACATTCCACATTAAAAATATAGTACATGGCTAGAGTTCTAAATAAATTTTATTTTATTTTCAATCATCTTCTGAAAATTTATCTTCTTCATTTTTCTCGTCCTCTTCTTCCTCTTTCTCTTCCTCTTCCTCCCCATCTTCACTTTCATCTACTTCTTCTTCCTCTTCAGATAATTTTACCTCTTCTAGATGATTAGACGTGTAATGAAGAACTTCTATAGAGTCAATATCTACAATAATTGTTACAATAGGTAGCTCTTCCTCCTGATAAGCTATTTTATTAACGTAAAAGGTATTTCTAACTTTTGTCTTGCATACTGCCCACCAGTCCAACCTCATTGTTCCCTGTTTAGGATAAGTTGTGAAGTACACAAGTTTAGCCTGATTTGATAGAATAAATGGATCATAGCCTTGATATCGACGCTAGTAGTTTATATCCACAAAACCATGCTTGTCTATTTTCCATCCTTGATCTTGTATTGGATCGAACCAATCACACCAGAATAACATGATCTTAGCAGGCTTTATTCTATAATTATATGACTGCACAATCTCCCGTAAGATGCTATAGAAATTATTTCCTAGATCGACATCTTTGTAGCTCGAAGATCTGATACACAAAAAACTACTTTTCGTAGAATCGAGATCCAAGAAGTTATCTCTTATTGGGGCTTTTGTTGACTTGAACCTAAACCTATTCACATAGTAGCTTGGCCAGATTTTAACGACATAAATTGGTCCATTGTCTAGAGTTCTAATAGACTCATTCTCGAGTGTTGTGTGGAGACGATCGACATAAATACCAAGGAACGATATTAAATTCAACGTTCTGTTAAATATTGTCCAAGGGCATACACAAAAAGTGTTAACCCAATGTTTAAGTTGAGTTTTTGAATATGGCCACTACTAGAAAAAGTCAAATTAGCGACACCCAAATAAGTCGCTCAATGACAAAAAAACGTCGCTAATCACGTTTAGCGACGTAATTAGCGACGTTTTACAAAAGTCGGTAATCATCACGTCGATGAAAGGAAAAACGTCGCTAAACGTCGCTAATTAGCGACTTATATAGCGATATGACGACGACGTCTTTAATGACCTGGCAGTACTGCCATGTCAGCAATTTGCGACGTACAGCGACGTATATAGCGACGTTTAGCGACGTCATTAGCGACGGCTATTAACGTCGCTAATTAGCGACGTGTATAAATGTCGCTAAATATGTCGCTAATTTTACAGAAAAAATACTGAATTGTTCCAAACTATTATTCCTGCAATTTATAATTTTCTAATTAAAAATAGACCCAGAGCAACCCTCCGTTGAATTCTCTGGGTTCACCGACCCCTTCGGTGGAACACTCAACACCGGTAAATTAACATCATTTAATATGAATAAAAAGTATCACAGTCATACAATTAATAGACATAAATATTATAGACAGACCTGGAGCAACCATCCATTGAATTTTTTGAATACGAAATAACACAAAATTATATAAAATATCACAGTCACACAAAATAAAAGTATCACAGTCACACAAAATGCATAATATATAAGTATAACAGTCACAAAATGGACATAATATATAAGTATCACAATCACACAATAACCACAATAAAAGTATATGAAACATTACAGTATCAATCTCGAGGATATCCAATACGCTGGGGCAGATACCAGTCCCTCAGATACTGCGCATAAACAGCGTCTATGTGATCAATCTCCGCTATGGGTACTGGGTGACTGGAACTCCCCGTCTGAGATACAGCCGCTATAGGTGCTGGATGACTGGAACTCCCCGTTTGAGATACAGCAGGTGGTATCTCTTCCTCCTTAACAGTAGGAGGCATCACTTCCTCCTTAACAGTAGGAGGTGTCTCTCTCTTGGGTGTCATCTGGTAAGATAGATAAAAATAAAAAATATAATTGATAACAGATATTACTTAAGACATACCCTTCATAATACGGAATGGAAGAATTAGATGACTCATAAAGAATATAATTGATAACAGATATTACTTAAGACATACCCTCAACAGCCCTGCCTATAAATTATTTGTTGCAGTATAATAATGATAGTAATAATAAAACTACTTGTTTGTTGCAGTATAATAATGATACGAATCATAAAACATGAGAGTAACTTTAACTAAAGAAAATACCCGAGTATCAATACTCTAACTCTCATACCCTATCTTATCTTAACTCACCTCGTAGCTTGATACTCATATGCACTTACTCCACATCAATACCCATACTAACTATAGGAAATAAAACTTGTCCTATGCCATTTTTTTATATATATAGTAGCATTTAGAGTCGAACCAAAATGTCTCTAAACATATCAAAACAAGCCTACACGTTGTTAAATATCAAAAGTTAGCAATGTTGTAAACCCCCTCCCTATAATTAATATTTTATATATTTGCATACGATATTTTAGACTTTTAGTACTATAAGTTACCTAAATACCATCTAGGATATTAGTTATATTTTTAGTTAATGTGAAAAAAACCCTAACCCTAACCCCAGGTCAAAAATCTAACCCTAACCCCAGGTCAAAAACCCTAACCCTAACCCCAGGTCAAAAACCCTAACCCTAACCTTAACCCTAGGTCACGTGTGTGTGTCATGTCAGTGTGTGTGTCAGTGTCTGTAACATAGTCTCCTCATCAATTTATTGGTTAAATCGGTAACTCTCCATCATCCTCCATTTGGCATCAACGGTTAGGTTATCCCAGTGCACATGTGCTTCGTCAAATAATACTCATCACCTTCTTAGGGACGGCCCAGAGGGTGGACGAGATTTTAGGCACTAATATCAAAATTTTAGGCCCAGAGGGATGATCCATATATCTCAATAGAGATACTAAATAGATATGAATATGTACTCTTCTACTTAGCAAGTTTAAGTTAAGAACATTCCAACAAAATTTTAGGCACTAATATCAAAACCATGAGTGAGGACATGACACTATATACTCTTTCTACTTGGCAAGTTTAAGTTAAGAAATAACATTCCAATAAAATTTTAGGCACTAATATCAAAAGCATATCATCTCCCATGCTGGCTGGCGTGAACCTTAGAACAAGACATGAATACAACACTATGTACCAAGGCAAGGATATTAGATTGTGTCATATTAACTAATTCAAGAAATGATTGGAATCTTGATACGATCAAAGATACCAACCATCATCAATTTCTAATAAGCCTACAAAAGAACGTCACGACAATGTTGATTGACTCAAGCAGTTTATCTTGTCATGGCATCTTCTTGTTGGTGGACGACGTTAATGGCATCTCCTTGTGATCTATATGCCCATTATGATTTGTTTGTAGGGTATTTTCCTCCTCTCTCTAGGGTATCCCCATTTATGTAGTCCCTTACAAGCTTGTAAACTATGAAGCGAAAAAGGACTTCAAGGTTCGAATATTTGTGTTTAACATAACAACAAAAACTAAGAACACGATCCAAATCAATAAATTACAATATGCATCTTAGCTAGGCCAAGCCTCCTAAATTAACTTAAGTTCTTTACACTTAAAAGGGAAAAAATAATGCCTAGACTCCAAACTCAAGTAAAAGTAGAAGGGCTAATCTTGTGAGATTAGCAGTTCCTCATAGGTACAACCTATTATGTCAAATTTATTGCAGCTAAACTGCCGCATCTATTATGTCGACTTTATACATTACATTGCTTTCTTATACATGAACCTACTGTGACAACTAACATTCAATAGTATGCACTGTGTTTAATGCGTAGGATTTTTATCTATGCTTTATCCCTCCATAAATATCCCTCACACATTTATGTAATAGGCAAAATTATTTGTTTTATATCAAAATGATATGGTTGATATTATTACCTGCCTTGGCCTTGGTTTGACTAACATAACCAGTAGAGCATCAGATGCTATCAATTTATATTTACTAAATTCATATATCATTATGATTCTTTCGGTTAACATTTACAAACTAATATACTATTCTGAGTAAAATAAAATTATACACAAACATCACATGCTTATATCTGCATTCTCTACTGTTGAAGAACCTCCTTATGCAATCAATGTTTCAAAAGGTGATGATGGTCATGGTTGATTTGTATAATTAGTTATATTATTAGGATTTTGTTATATTTGGTATCCATGATTAGTTTTATTTTGGTAACTTTTTTTCTACTACAATTAGGACCAATAATTTTCATAGCCAAGGTTCGATTGAATTTACAAACTCATATACTCACCAAATTTTATTCATTCAACTTCTTATTCACCACGACCCTATCACTCGATACTCCATGCCCAACCCTAACCCTAACCCCAGGTCAAAAACCCTAACCCTAACTTAACCCTAGGTCATATGTGTGTGTCGTGTCAGTGTGTGTGTCAGTGTGTGTAACGTGTGTGTGTCGTGTCAGTGCCATGTGTGTCTTGTGAGAGATAGAGAGAGAGAGAGTTAGGGTTTACCTATAGGAGGAGGAGGAGGAGGAGGTGGGAGGACGCTGCCGAAGGGGGAAGGACGCGGCTGGAGGTGGTCGTCGGGAGGGAGGAGGGGGCGCCGTAGGGAGGAGAGGAGCTGAAGGAGGAGGGCACCGCCGAGGGGGGTCGCCAGAGGGAGGAAGGAGGAGCCGGAGCAGGAGAGCCGGAGCGGGTTTGAATTTTGGGAGAGGGAGAGGGAAAGATCGAAGGAAATGGGGGTAATCAGCCCTAAGTAAAAAAATTAGCGTCGATTTAGCGACGCCAATAATGACGTCGCTAATTTAGAATTTGACGACGTATTAGCGACGCCAATAATGATGTCGCTAATTTAGCGACTCCTTGAATGTCACAAATGATGTCGCTAAATATCCAAAATATATACATCGCTAAAAAACGTCGCTGAACGTCGCTAAATAAAATATATTAGCGACGTTTAGCAACCTAAATTGAACTTATAGCGACTAATCTTTTAAAAACTCAATAAAAGTCGCTAAACGTCGCTAAATGTCGCCAATTAGCGACATCTAGCAACATTTTTACATGAGTCGCTAAATTAGCGACGTTTTTACCAGGAGTCGCTAAAAAATGTAGCTAATCCTGCTTATTCTAGTAGTGGGCTAATCGATTAAGTTTAGCATAATGATAATCGATCAATCACTATAGTATATTCTACTTAAACTCAACATTGTCCAGATATGCAATATTTGCTTCTGTATATTTTCTTGTCCGTATAACATGTACATGCAAAAAGTAAAAAGCAAAAACTAGCATGGACATATGCAACGATAAAATGATGATGAGCCAAAGACGGCGTGATACTAGAAGATTTCTTCCAACCCCCTACTACTTATCTAGAGCCTCGCACATGGGGGTTCGGGGGCGAGGAGGGCAGTGCACCTCATGGGGGTTCAAGGACGAAACCCTTGAAAGGTATTCAGATTTCAAGATCTGTTTACCTTTAGACAACTACCATCAAGGGAAAGTGCATCTTCAAGTTAGCGAATATTTCAGAAGAATGGTGTCATCGGTGCTCTTAACTTTCATCCTTGTAATTTTCTATTTTGCCTGAGTATAGAAACATGTACATTGAGTCATACTGTGGCATATCAACCCTCAACATATTTCCTATAGGTCCACCAAACAAACAACCAAGTCCAGAACCAACCAAAACCAAAACCAAACCTACTAAAACCTAGTTACAGAGCTTCTGGTCTGAGGCAGACCAAACTCGGGCCGAACTCGGTGCCCTTAAAATCATCAACCTAATTTTTTTTTCCACCTTATAATGAGCCGTCCAACGTTCGAATTTTTGAACGTTAGGGGACAGAACTCTGGCCGAACTCTACCTACCCAGACTAGTATAAATAGGGCATGAATTCTCTAATTTTAAATCATCCCTCATCTTTCAAGCTCTCAAGCTCTACTCTTCTAATCCATACTCTTCCAAATCTCATTAGCCACAACTTCCTAATCCCCTAAGGCGCCTCGGTGCGATTCAGCTAAAAGTTGTGCAAGAGTTGTAAAGTGTTCTCACATAGAAAATTCTAAGGTTTGCCTCTGCGAAGTTGAAGTAGTCGAGCACTTCGGATCAAAAGATCGTGTTTGTAAAGAAGTGGCAAGCCTTCAGATCAAATCTTATGTTTAACTAAAAGTGGATTCAAACTTCGAGCTAGAGTTCTCAGTCCTGGACTAGTCCTCTACGAGAGAAACAAGGATATATCGCTGTGTTTGCGTTTTTTCTTCCATACTCTATTTACTTTTCTCATTATTATTCTTTAATTATTTTCTTTGTTAGTAGTTGCTTACTAGACTTAGTCTTAATCTATTTTAATTGGTCACTATTGACACATAACTCTATTCACCCTCCCTCTAGAGTTGCCTACATGTAACTTCAAAAAGATCCTTACATATGCACTCAACGAAGAAGGGAAATAAAGTCTCATTTTTTGTTCTACTTCTTCATCGGTTATGTATTATCTCATCGACCTAACCTCTTCATTAAATGTGCTAAAAAATAACAAAATATCTCCTGATTAGTGAATAATATTAGCGTATTATATTACATTAAGATGACTTAAAAATTGACTTATTAATTACTTACCCCTCTAGCTTATCCATTTTATCCTTGTCGTAGTTGAGTAATATATACAACTGAGCATCCCTTAGCTCGTTGTCATTATGATATCTCTTCATCAATTTGCTCGAAGGCTTACCAAAAGTATTGAATACTTTCTGTTTTGCATCATTAGATTCCTGATATCCGTCATCATTTCTCGGAGCTCTGGTTCTATTAGTAGCAACATTCTTCTTGAAATACATCGAGCAAAAGATTGTAATCTCCTCAAGAACATAGGATTCACAAAGAGAACCCTCGACCCTTGACTTGTTTTTTCACCTTTCTTTTTAGGTGGTTCAATTGACGCTCGAACGAGTACATACATCAATAACCGACAGGACCACCAACACGTACTTCGTAGTAAAGATAAATTGGCAAATGCTCCCTTGAGTAAAAAAATCCTTGAGGGAGCACTCTTTCCAGCTTGCACAGTATTACTGCAATATCCTTCTCTTGCTTTTCTAGTCGATCAACGATCAACTTGGTAGAACAAAGATCTTTGAACAATATGATAAGCTCTGTCAAAAGATCCCAAACTACTTGCGGTAAAAATTCCCAAAATGCAATCAGCATTAACCTCTCCATGAATACGTGATAGTCGTGGCTATTCATACCTGTTAATTTATTCTCCTTTGTTCGATGCATCTTCTCAGATTTGACACGTACCCGTCTGTAAATTTTAGCTCCTGAATTCACCTACAATGTCTCATTTTATCCTCCTTGTCTAGTGAGAAAATTTCTTATGCTGCTTATACTTTCTATTTCCTTCCTCTATCAAATGCAATGCAATGTGTCTTCATATTTTTCCAAGTCCAACCTAGCCTTGGAATTTTCTTTTGTCTTCCCCTTTACGTTAATCACAATATTAATTATGTTGTCAAACACATTCTTCTTGATATGCATAACATCAAGGTTATGTTTGATCATATTGGTGCCACAATATGGCAGGTCCTAGAATATGCTCATCTTTATCAAGTTATGAGTGTGACCAAGGTTATGTATGCTCTTCGATAGCACATGGTAAAATTTTAACCTCTTCCAATATCGTGTCTCTGAGCCACCTTGGAGGTGGATTTGCCTTCTCCATAACATCAGTACGAAATGTCTTCATGTTCCTCTGGAACAGATGATCCAACGACAAAAATTATCGATGACAATTGAAGAAGGACCACTACCAGAATAAGTCAAATTAGCGACGTAAAGAAACGTCTTAAATGATCAATAAACGTCGCTAAATAATTTTAGCGACGTAATTAGCGACGTTTTATTGAAGTCACCGTTAAGCTAGTCGCTGACAGGAAAAAATGTTGCCAAACGTCGCTATGCCGATGTTTTCTAGCGACGTAAATGTGTTGCTAGATTAGCGACGTTTAGCGACGCAACGTCTCTAATTAGCGACGTGTATATTTGTCGCTTTATGTCGCAAATTAGCGACATACGTAGCGATGTTTATAGCGGCGTTACTATGACCTGGCAATACAGCCATGTCAACAAGTTACGACGGACAGCGACTTTGTTTAGCGACATTTTTAGCGACGTAATTAGCGATGTATTTAGCTCGCTATACAGCCATGTCAGCAAGTTACGACGGACAGCGACTTTGTTTAGCGATATTTTTAGCGACGTAATTAGCAACATATTTGTAATTAGCGACGTATTTAGCGACGTGGCTAAACGTCACTAAAAATTCACTAATGATACAGTAAAAAAATATAAAAAATTGAATATTGAATTGTTTCCAAACTATTATTCCTGCAGTTTATTAATTCACAATCTATACAAATAGACCCGGAGCAACCATCCATTGAATTTACTGGTTTCGCCGACCCCCTTGGGTTGAACAATAAACACCAGTAAATTAACATATATTTAATATGAATAAAATAATAAAATTTGAAGAAAATAAAATATTAAAATTAAAAACCAAATTAGGAGAAAATATCGTCGTAAAGAATACAACAAATATCCATACAACTGAGTCTCATCCTAAAGAATACAAAGAACACAGCAAATTAAAAGCCTCGTCCTAAAGAATACAAAAAATAATATCTGAAACACAAAAAATCAATAATAAAATGGTCCTAACTAGGACTACTGCGGATCTGCAGGAGGATGACCACCGGCGCACATGAAGGATAAGAACAGATCATACTGCTCCCGTGAAATTGACACCGATGTCGATAGAGAAAGCAGTGACATCGGTGGAGTCTGTGTCGATGTAGGCGCAAGGAGGACGTATCCGCTCCAACTCTGCGAGTTGCTGGTTATAAGAATCCATGGTAGATAACAGCCTCATACTACTATGAACCATTGGATCATACATCATCGTCAGCCTCTCACCCAAGGATAGCTATGATGCATGCAGCTTCGTCACGCTGCGCTCTGTCGAGGCTCTAAGATCAGATATCAAATCCTGGAGCTCCATGATGTTGCGCTCGAGCATATCAAATCGTGCGATGAGCGTCGCATCATCTGCCTGTGGCTGGGACCGGGGCTGCTCCTCCATCTTTCGTAGCAACTCATCACGGAGAGACACAATCTGACGGTCAACGGCCACCTTGACTCAGGATTAGACTATGAGGGCTGTGCAGAATATGCACTTGTTGGGGAGGCCCTAGATGACTACGTCGCAACCAGGGCACCATAGGATCTTGTACCATAGTACGTACCCCTCTGGAGACCACCAACGGCGGTCACCCACAGCTCGTCCACCGACGGAGCTAGAGCGGGCTGCGAGAAAGTACCAGCCTCTCCAGCTGTAGGTACACTAGCAGTCGCTCGCTCACGCAGCCTAAGATACTCGGCCTAGAAAAGTTTTAATACTCTATAATTGCCTAAGTTATATTAAAATTAACACAAAGTAAAGTAATACTTACATAGGTCTGCGAGGCCCTCTCATCAATGAGATTTTTGTCCTTTCGAAGGGTGGCCAGGAATACGGTCACCATGTTTGAATCTTCACCCGTCTATACCTGTTAAAAATATATTATTTAGTACTAAAATTAAATATTTTTTCCTACTACCATTTTATCGTACTTATATTAAAATAATATATCTTAAATAAAATATACCAAATGACGGAAATATTCTGTCATCGGAATCGAGACACCACACCACTTTGCAGCATTCTACCTAGCCGCCTTGGCCTTCTCAGACCTTTTCTTGTACCACAGATCGTCGAATCTAGCCCACATCGCAGTCCACTGCTCAGGCGTGATCCAACCTTGGATCGGTTTTTCAGCACGATCATGAGCCTTCTGGTCATCCAGAGCATCACGGATAAGCTTGGCGACAATGGCAGAAAATATCTTCTCGATCAACTCAGCCCGGTGAGGAGGATAAAAATATGTTTTCTACAATAAATAATTTACTAAGTGAGCATCACGAATAATTTATATAATATGCATAAATTAGAGGATTTATATAATATACTTTTACCTTGAAGTGCGTAAACCAGAATGCCTTTCTCTCCTCCGGAGCTTCAGAGTAGTTGATTCAAGGGCCACCATAGTTGTTCCTCAGAAAGAGGCCCAGGCGTCTCTAAACCGACAATGGATGATATCTATACAGAGATAATTAGTTTGATCAAAAAAGTCAATATATGATGAATAAAGAAATACACGATATATATGATGCTAAACCATCTAATTGACTTACTTTGTACCGCCGGCCCAAATCTCTGTCCTAGTCTCCTCCGGAGGTGCGCATGGAGGATCTAGCTGATGCTGGAACAACATCGGCATGACCTCCTCCATATGCTTATCTGTCTTCATGGTTCCGTCAGCAGGAGGAACGCTGGACGAGGGAGTACTATCAGGCCTGGAACTACTCATCCCAGGAGTGATTCCACGTAACGTTATCGCAGTCGGAGATGTGACTGATCGATATAATAGAGTACTGGGCGACGAGGATCCAAAACCAACAGTAGGCAGTACCAAAGGAGCACTTTGTCTACCTCGGGACCTGCAGAACCCTCTGCGTTGTCCTGTCATACCTGATAACAACTTATAATGAATAAAGAAATACACAAATATATAGTACATTCTACAGTCAAAATGTTATGCATATCTCACAGCATTCATAGAATTGTACAGTAAATAACTAATGGTATCACAAGTCTAAATGGATAATACATTCTACAGTCAAAATATAGTACATTCTACAAGCAAAATATTTTATTTTCAATCGTCTTCAGAAAATTTATCTTGTTCGCCTTCTTCGTCCTCCTCTTCCTCTTCCTCCTTCTCGTCTTCACTTTCATCTACTTTGTCTTTGTCTTCGTCTTCCTCTTCGGATAATTCTACATCTTCTACATTATTACTCGTGTAATGAGTAACTTCTGTTGAGTCCACATCTACAATAATTGTTACAGGAGGTAGTTCGTCCTCCTGATAAGCTATTTCATCAATGTCAAAGGTATTTCTAGCTTCAGTCTTATATACTGTCCACTAATCCGACCTCTCTGTCCCCCGTCTAGGATAAGTTGTAAAGTACACGAGCTGAGCTTGACTTGATAGGACAAATGGTTCATAGCCTTGATATCTACGCTTGTAGTTTATATCCACAAAGCCATGCTTGTCAATTTTCTAACCTTGATCTTGAATCGGATCGAACCATCCACACTTGAATAGCACGATATTAGCAAGTTTTGTGCCATAATTATATGTCAACTCTATAATCTCTCATAAGATGCCAAAGAAATCATTGCCTGGATCGACGTCTTTGTAGTTCGAAGATTTGATACACAAACAACTATTTTTCGTAGAATCAAGATCCAGAAAGCTATCTCTGATAGGAGAAACTTGGCCATATTTTAACGGTAGTAATTGGTCCCTTGGCTAGAGTTCTAATAGATTCAGTCTCGGGTGTTATTAGATGATCGACCTAAATACCAAAGTAGCGATAGTAAGTTATTTATTTTGCAAGTGCAGAAATAAAAAGTAATTACCAAGCTCCTTACATATGCACTCAACCAAGAAGGAAAATAGCATCTCATTTCTTGTTCTACTTCTTCGTCTGTTATGTAAGGTCTAACCGACCTCAACTCATCATTATATGTGTTGAAAAACAATGAAGCATCTGCTGATTAGTAGTATAATAATAGCTTATACTATTACATTGAGATGATATAAACATGGACATATTAATTACTTACCCCTCTCGGTTCTCCACTTCATCCTCATCGCAATTGAGTAATATATACAACTGAGCAGCCCTTAGCTTGTCGTCATTCAAATATCTCTTCTTTATTTTTCTCGAAGACTTTCCGGACGCATTAAATACTTTGAGTATTGCATCATTAGATTCCTGATATCCGTCATCGTTTCTCGGAGCTCTCGTTCTATTAGTAGCAACATAAGGTTTGAAATACGTCGAGCAAAAGTTTGTAATCTCCTCGAGAACATAAGCTTCACAAATAAAGCCCTCAACCCGTGCCTTGTTTTTCACCTTTCTCTTTAGGTAATTCAGATGCTGCTCGAAGGGGTACATCAACCGATAACTGACAGGACCACCAACATGTGACTCATAGGAAAGATGAATTGGCAAATGTTCCATAGAGTCAAAGAATCCAGGAGGAAATACCTTCTCGAGCTTACATAGTATTACCGCAATGTCCTTCTCTTACTTTTCTAAACGATTGACGAGCAACTTAGTAGAACAAAGATCTTTTAAGAATATGCTGAGCTCTGTCAATGGATCCTAAACGACCTACGGTAAGAATTACCGAAATATAATCGGAATTAACCTCTCCATGAATACGTGACAATTGTGGCTCTTCATACCCGCCAGTTTGTTCTCTTTGAGGTTGACGCATCTTCTCAAGTTTGACACGTACCCGTCTGGAAACTTTAGATCCTGAATCCACCTACAATGTCTCCCTTTATCCTCTTTCTCAGTTAAAAAACTGACTTAGGCTGCTTTAACTTTCCATTCCCCTCCTCTATCAAATGCAACGCAGGATGTCTATATATTTCTTTTAAGTCCAACCTGACCTTCGGATTGTCTTTCGTCTTCACCTTTACCTCTATTACAGTATTAATTATGTTATCAAACACATTCTTCTTGATATGTATGGCATCAAGGTTATGTCTGATCAGAATGGTGCTCCAATATGGCAGATCCCAGAATATACTCATTTTTGTCCAGTTATGGGTGCGACCAAATCCGTCACACTTGTACCCCTTAGCAGGCTCTTCGATAGTACTTGGTAAATCTTTTACCTCTTCCCATATCGTGTATCTGGGCCACCTTGGCGGTGGATTAGCCTTCTCCACAATGCCCGTACGATAAGCATTATTGTTCTTCCGGTACGGATGATCCTTCGGCAGAAATTATCGATGACAATCGAAGAAGCACGGTTTGCCTCCATATTTTAAACAAAAAGCCTTAGTACGGTCCATGCAATACGGACATGAGAGACGAACATGAGTGATCCATCTCGATAATATTCTATAGGCCAGAAAGTCGTTGATGGTCCACATAAGTGCTGCCCTCATCTGAAAATTCTGCTTTCTAGAAATATCGTACGTGTTGGCACCTACTTCCCACAGCTGATTCAACTTATCTATCAAAGGCTGTAAATACACATCGATGTTCCTCTTCGGATCGTTTAGACCCGAGATAATAACGGTTAGGAACATATACAGAGTCTTCATGCACATCCAAGGTGGTAGATTATACGGAGTGAGGATCATAGGCCAACATGAATACTAGGAGGCCGATAGTCCGAATGGGGTAAAACCATCAGAGGAGAGATCCAATCTGACATTATGCGGATCCAAAGCAAAATCTAGATACTCTCGATCATAGTGCTTCCATGCTTCTCTATCGGATGGATGATCCAATACTCATTCGATCTATTTCTGCCTGTGCCAATTCATATTTTCTGCAGTTTCCTTAACCATAAACAACCTCTGCAACCGCGACGTCAAAGGCAAGTAGTGCATCGAATCGATAGGCTTTCTTGTACCGACAGATTTTCCTCTACCAATGGCCTTGTAGCGATAAGCACCACATAATCTGCACGCATCTTCATCCTTGTCGTCTTTGTAGTACAACATGCACCCGTTGAGATATGCATCAATTTTCTCGTATTCCATCCAGAGCGATCTCACCATCCTCTTAAATCGGTAGAAGTCTATAAGCAACTTTGTACCCTCAGGCAAGATCTCTATAATCAAATCGATCAGTCGATTATAGCAATCTTGCGACATGTTAAAATTGGACTTGATGCACAAGAATCTTGTAACCACCTCCAACGGTGAATGAACCTCACGACCATAATATAATGGAGTCCTTCCATTCTCCAGCAACTCCATAAACTTTTTAGTATCGGTATTCGGTGCCTCCTCAGCTGCATAATAATTGTCCGGATTGAAACTAGGCCCCGCAGCATCAAAAACCATATTCACCCACCCGTTGTCGTAAGCAGCATGGTCGTGAACATCCATACACGACTCTACATAAGGCTCTGACTTCGATGCTAAAGACACAAGTTCTCCTTGTGTGGTCTACTATTAGTAATTCAGCGTGAAGCCCTTTGAGTACAAATAATATGTGACTTCCACTTCTGGGTGATATTTTAAGTTGCGACATCTCACACACGGACACTTAATTTTGGTACCATCCATGTACTGAGGGAACGCCTTGGCGAACTGCAAGAACTGTTGTACACCCTCAATAAATTTATCCCGCACACCGCACATGTCATCAGGATGACGGTTGTACATCCACGAACGATGATGCAGATAGTAATTTATATCCATTTCTAGATACTACTGGAAAAATGGCAGTATGTGTCCTATAAATCGTTAAATACAGTATGATTCTCTGGAGGAAGGTAAGAACTGCTCTAACTTGATACATAATGCCCTATGTATGTGTGTGTGCATATGGTTGTTTGAGTGATTAAGTGAGCTCGGGTCACTAGGGAGAGCAGTTCATAATTTTCAGTATGCATTATTTGGTAGTGAAGGGCGAGTAGTGTGCCAGCTCTGTGCTAGCAGCTAGCTTTACTGCACAATGCAACAGTGAGGAATCAGTGTGCAGTAATACTGTACAGTGCACAGCAGGAAGGATGCACAACAACAGGTAAACTCAGCAAGTAGCAGCAGAGCCAGTGCACTGCAGAGCCTTCAACATCAGGTTTAGCAGTCTGTAGTAGCCTTCTCGGCACCTATAACATATTGCCTAAGTTATTTACCTCATCAACCTCCTTGAACTCGACATCAACCTCTTCATCATTTACAATACCCATAATGGACTCTACCCCTCCATGTGTCTATCCAGCACATTAATTATGCTACCTCCATAGCCATTTCCCAATCCTTCCTGCCCTACTCATCGTCTTCCTGATCATGGTCATCAGCACCACCAATATCATGTTCTACTGCTCCATCCTCCTTTGTGGTCTCCAACTCTCCCAAGACCTCTTCTTCGACTCAACTTTGCCAAGTACAACAATTATCAGGAGATCTATAAAGTTTATCAGGCCATGTCATGCCCCAGACCAATCTTGAAGGTCAGTTAATCAACCTTTCCTCCCTTCTCTGTCATTCTTTGTCAAACGATAAAGGTAGAGGACATATCGTTGATAAGGTCTATGCCGTATATAATGTCTCACCAATCTCATGCCCTACTGCTTCATCCTCAGAGGGATCCAGCTCTCTTAAGACCTATCATTCGTCTAAACTTTGTCAAGTGCATACATTATTAGCAAGACCTCCAATAGAAAGTTTATCGGACATTGACTGGTAGTACCAGTAAGTTTGGTAGTACTATAGAAAGAGCACCATTAAGTCTGGTAGTAATACAAAGAAGGATCTTGGTGTTCTGATTCCTGAATTGTAAAAGACCAAAGAAAGAAGATGAGGTCATTGTAGTTGGTGCAGAGGATGATATGGCGACAATCAATGGACAAGGGCAAGGCACAGAAGTATACAAGACAAGTGTCAAGATAAAACAAAGTACTACTAGAAGTAGTTTCATGTCGTGTCGTGTCATGTCATGTTGTGTCGTGTTAGAGAGAGAGAGAGACAGAGAAAGGAGACAAAGAGATCTCACCGAGTGAGGAGGAGGGGAGCTGGAGAGAGGAGAACGCTGGAGGAAGGAGGACGCCGGAGGGAGGAGGGGAGCCGGAGGGAGGAGGGGAGCCGGAGGGAAGAGGGGACGCCGGCCAGAGGGGGGTCGCCGAGGTGGGGCGCCGGGAGGAAGGAGTGGACGCCAGAGGGAAGAGGGGAGCCGGACACGAGGGAGGGAGGGTTTAAAAATTTGGGAGAGAGAAAGAAGAAAATGGGGGAAAAAGGAATTCGTCAACCCTAAATAATGAAATAAATTAGCAACGTTTAGCGACACTAGCTTATGACGTCGCTAATCTAAATATTTAGCGACGTCATAGACGTCGCTAAATACGTCACTAAATATTTAATATTTTAACGTCACTAAATACGTCGCTAAACGTCGCTAATAATATAAGTCAGCGACGTTTAGCGACCTTAAATAAACTTATAGCGACTATTCGTTTAAAAAACTGAATTACCGTCGCTAAACGTCGCTATATGTCGCCAAACAGCGACTTATAGCGATGTTATTCTTTGGAGTCGCTGATATCTTTAATATTAGCGAAAATTTAATTTGACGTCGCTAAAAACGTCACTAATCTCGCAATTTTTAGTAGGGGACGATTTTTCTCCATGTTTCAAATGGAAAGCTTTAGTGCGGTCCATGCAATATGGATATGAGAGACGACTATGGGTGCTCCATCCTATTAACATGTCATAAGTTAAAAAGTCCTTGATGGTCCACATAAGTGATGCCCTCATATAAAAATTATGCTTTATTGAAATATCGTACGTGTTGGTACCTACTTTTCATAGCTGATTCAACTCATCTATCAAAGGTTGTAATTACACATCGATGTTCCTCTTCGAATTGTTCGGACCCGTGATCATGACGGTTAAGAACATAACCAAAGATTTCATGCACATCCAAGGTGGTAGGTTGTACGGGTTAATGATCATAGGCCAACACGAATACTAGGAGCCCGAAAGTCCGAATGGGGTAAAACCGTTGGAGAAGAGCCCCAATCTTACATTACATGGATCCGAAACAAAATTGGGATACTCTCGATAGAACTGCTTCCATGCTTCTCCATCGGATGGATGATCTAATACTCATTCTAACTGTTCTCTTCAGTGCCAACTCATGTTTTTGGCAGTCTACTTCACAATAAATATCCTCTGCTACCGTGATATTAAAGGCAAGTAGTGCATCGATCAGTCGAATTCCTTGCACCGACAGGCCTTACTGTACACGTCTTCATCCTTGTTGTCTTTGTATTACAACATGCACATATTGCGACATGTATCAATTTTCTTGTATCCCATCCAGAGTGATCTCACCATCCTCTTAGACTGGTAGAAGTCTTTAGGAAACTTAGCACACACTAGCAAGATCTCTATAATCAACTCCATTAATCGGTTGTAGAATTCTTGCAACATGTTAAAATTGGCTTTTATGCTTAACAGTCTTGTAACCACCTCTAATGGTGAATGATCCTCACAACCAGGATATAATAGAGTCCTTTCATTCTCCACTAACTCCATGAACTTTGCAACATCGACAATAGATGCCTCCTCCGCTGCATCATGATTGTCCAGATCGTAACTAGGTCCCACAGCGTCAAAAATCATGTTCACGCATTGTTCGTCATAATCAGCATGGTCATGGACATCCATATATGGCTCCATATTAGGCTCTGGCTCCAATGCTAGAGATACATGTTCTCTGTGTGTGGTCCACTGATAGCAATTTCTCGTAAAATGTTTTGAGTACAAATGATATATTACATCAACTTTTGAGTGATATTTCAAGTTGCGATATCTCACAAGCCAACGCTTAATTTTGGTACCGTCCATATAGTAAGGGAATGCCTTGGCGAACAGCAGGAACTGTTCCACCTCCTGTATGAATTCATCCTACACACCGCACATGTCATCAAGATGACTATTGTACATCCACGAACGATGACGCAGGTAGTAATTAAGATATATTTCTAGATACTTATGAAAAAATGAATAGATATATTTCAAGTATATTATCCAAAGGGATAAAAAAATGGATACATATGTTCATCAAAGTAACAACTCGGATTATTAACCCTCAATAGCTCACTCATCCCTAACTCAAACACTCAACATATATTTATGTCTACTTCTATAATGTTTGGTCAAAAATTATATACACCTTTATGTACTAAAAGTATTTAGTTAAATCTATTTTCAATCTAATTTTATCCATTTCCAAATTTCATCCAGGGGTGCCTGGGGGCGCGGTCGAAGAGGGCACAGGGTCGCCGGGGTTTTATTTGAACATACGAAACAATGAATTCATATACCTAATTTCAACCATTTCCAAAATCAAAATTCCATACCTAGGTTAACATATCATAATAAGTACAAGTAATAGATTTCAACTCAAAAGTTCATGTAAGAGGCTTTTAAACAAACATGTTATGCACATATATATAAAATCAAGGCTTGCCTTGGGAATACGCACACACACACACACACACACACACACATATATATATATATATATATATATATATATATATATATATATATATATATATATATATATATATATATATATATTACACAACATGTGTGTCGTGTCAGTGTTTGTGTCAGCATGTGTGAGTGTCGTGTCAGTGTGTCAATGTTTGTATGTCTGTGTCATATCGACAAGAAGGAGATAGGGTTAGGGTTAGATTTACCTGACCGAAGGAGGCAGGGTTGGGTTCGGGGTCACCGGGACAGGGTGACAAGGGGGTCGACAATAGGGGACTTGAGCAGTGGCGACGAGGAAGTCGGAGATAGAGGAATGGAGTAGCAGCAACGAGGAGGTCGACGATAGAGGACTGGAGCAGTAGCGGCGAGGAGGAGGGCAATCACCGTAGGGGAGGATGGTCACCGGAGGGATGGAGGTCATCGAAGTGGAGGAGCAGCGGCGTAGGGTGGAGGGGTCCAGAGCGGAGGAAGGAAAGTTTTGGAATTTGGTTTAGAAAATTTTAGAATAGGGGGATAGTGAATCATAATCGGTGTATTATTAAAAATATAGCAACTTTTCAATTAGACGTTGCTAAATGTCGCTACATTTTTAAAATACTCCGACGTATAAGATATGAATTCGCCAAACGTCATCGTTGTTAAAAATATAGCGACGTTCGGCAATTTCTAGGCGACATCATTTTCTATAATACTAATGGTAGTCGGCAGTCGTCACGAAACATCGCTAGCAGTGACACATGTCGACGTCTATTTAATACGTCGCTAATTTCAATAATACTAGCGACGTCTATGTCTAGAGTCGCTTATAACGTCGCTAATATTACTTATTTTGTTAGTGACTGTTCAGCTACGTACAGACAATAGTAATCATGATGGTGACGTGAGCACCGACGCCTACTGTCATCATCATAATCGAGGAATTTAGATCCATTATTGCTGTCAGAGTCATAAATGCTCTGACTTGACTGAGGTGACTTTATATGTCCAAGACGTTATGCGTCTCTTGACTTTTGTTGCATGAGGGCTAAGGCGCATAAGGGCCTTTGACATTTTTCTTACTTCTACAAGACCACCTTCAAAGTTTTCAAACTGATAAGTTTAAAATACTTTGAATAAGAAGCATGGAAAGAGATAATCAGAACGCATAGGATGCTTGTCACATGAAGCTCATTCGGCCTTAACTGAATCTGTTGACTGCATACTCTTGCTGACGTATGGATGAATCTTCCAGGCTGTGAAATCTGTATTTAATGAAGGAGATTTGCCTCGATCTCTTAGAGATCTTTTGGGACTCTGATTCGATAGCAGTTTCCAAGAGATAAAGACAAAAATAATTGCCAACTGTTACGTACATTGAGGCGGTGGTTATCGTTGTCCGTCAATCAGCGATAGAGGGCCACTCAAAGGGAGGGATTCTGGACTTCTAGTGGAAGCACGACCTCACTCCAGTAGGCTAGGGAGAATAATTTACTATTATTCGGCGTCCGAACCATTGTACGATAAGCACAGAGACGTTCACCCAACTTCTCATTCCAGTCGTGCTTATTGGAAGATACAAAGTTCTTCAATAGCTTTATGGTAGTCTTGTTGAATGCTTCTGCTAACCCATTTGCTGCTAGGTTGTAGGCAGTCATAGATATATTCTGGATTGAATTTATCATAAAATCGATAGAAAATATGACTTGCAAAATGTGGACCGTTGTCATGGATTATCCTTCGAGGTAGTCCAAAGCGATATTTAACGTGGTGCTTAATGAAGCTAATCATGTTTGATGTCTTCACCTCAGCGAGTGGTACAGCTTTCTCCCACTTGGAGAAGTATTCGGTGATGGCCAGAATGAACTTGTGCCCCTTAGACGAAGGTGGACTAATCGGTCCGATGATGTCCATTCTCCATACTTCGAACGACGAAGATTCTACTATTGGGTACAGGAATTCTGAGGGCAGGTGGATGAACCTTGCATGAATTTTGCACATTCAGTATTTTCTTGAGTAGTTGACGACAACCGCTACCATTTTTGCCAATAGTAACCCATCCTCCTAAGACGATCATGTATCTTCGAAACTGGTTGGTGTGTGCCACAAATACTGTCTTAAGCTTCACAGAGTGTTTGCTTCACATCTGCATTTGATAGGCATCGTAGAAGAAACCCATCATAGGAACAGCGATACAATATTTTAGTAGTCGTATCATAATAGAACCAGAGGGAACATCTCCTGATGGAAGTATCTTCCTTCAGGTCTTTAGGCAGAATCCTATTGATGGCATAATCGATGAATGGGAGTCTCCGGTCTTAGATGTTGGCATTTGTCTCCACCGAATAGCTCAGGCACGTGCTAAGGCTATTTTTAGGCAGACTAGTTCTTGGCCGACCACAGTGATCAGTTCATAAGTATTGAAAGGAACGGCTTAAGAGGCTGCGAGGTCGTCCAGGACGTCAGCCTCGATATTCTATAGTCGAGATACGTGTTCTATGAAAAACCCGTTGCATGTAGAGATTATACTAAGCGTGTCTTGGTGGTAAGGGATTAACTCCTCATGCCAGACTTTGTACTCACCCGGACTTGGCTTACTATCTGCTTGGAGCTCGATAATGAGAGTGTTGTACTCTGACACATTATTGGACCACGACTCAGTGAGAGAGTTAGTATGGTCGATGACAAAATCGTCTAGGAAAATCAATAATATCCCAACTCCAGCGACAATATCCCTTTGGGCCTTGTTCTTGAAGCACCGACGAAGAACATTCTCCAAACGGCCTTCGTGCTTGTCAGTAGATTTTTGATATTTCTGGCACCAGATGGAAATTCAGGAATTCGGCCAGTGCTTGGCCTTTGAATGCTTTCTGTGGGACGAATATTATGTCATATGGTGATAATAATATCGTCCATGTATCCCAGCGGGAATTGAGTGCCCCAAGTTTAGTCATGAGAACCCTGTGGGGTTGACCAGCAAAACTATATGAATGGTCTCTCCTGACACATAATGTCGGGTTTTCTGAATTATACAGACCAGAGCAAGACAATCCTTCTCAACAGGGTTATATCTGTGCTCCGAACCAAAAATTAGTCTTCTGAGGTAATAAATGGCTTGTTTGTGGCCTGCATCACCTTTATGGGCTAGTAGAGCACCGAGAGAGTAATCCATCACATGTACGTACAGTAAGAAGTGTCTTCCCACAATGGGGGCCACCAAGAATGAAGGATTTGTAGGATACTTCTTGATATCATCAAATGCTTGTTGGCATTCTTCATCACCTTAAATAGGTCCACATGTGACAAGTCTAAATATTGTCTAGTCTCTCTCTAACTAACTAACTAACACAAGTCTCTAATAACTAATTAATACAATTCTAATAATCATAACTCAACTTAACTAAATAAATTATATAATCATCATACAATTATTCAATATTAAAATCTTAAAATAAATACCTATGCCAAATTACCAAACTATCCCTAGCTGAAAAAGTGAGGGTAACAATCCTACCCACCTTAGAAAATTTTGTCCTCGAAATTAAGGAAGAAACTAACTACCAAGAACAATAATTACAAGTAAAAAAGAATTATACCTCACGGCTCAAACAGATAAGGATATCGCTCGCGCATCTCGCCTCTCGCTTCCAGGTACTCTCTCCTTTTGAGTGATGCCTCCACGTGAAGTGCACCAAAAGAATCATCTGGTTTCGTAGCACCTTCTTCCTGCGGTCCAAAATTTTCAAGGGCTGCTCTGGGTAGCAGAGAGTCAGACCAACCTCGATCTCCGAGTAATCTAGTACATGGCTAGGATCTGCCATGTACCATCTCAACTATGACACAGGGAACACGTTGTGCACTTTCTCTAATACAGGCGACAAGTCTAGTCTATATGCCACTGCACCGACCCTTTCAAGATCATCGAAGCGTCTGATGTATCATAGCCTAAGCTTTTCGTCTCCACCAAAGCGAACCATGCCCCATGTCGAAGAAATCCTTAAGAAAACCAGATCGCCAACCTAGCACGAAACAAGGCCTTAGAACTATAACTAAAAGAAGCAATCATAAGCAATACAAAATAAAATCTATACCTAAAACTCCAATGGTCTCCGGTGGCTATCGGTCCAATGCCGTTATCTGTCCTGCGCCACCCAAAGTCTATCCCTGATGAGCTTTACCTTCTCAACTGCATCCATGACCATCTCTGGTCCCAATAAGGCTCTCTCTCCAACATTGTCCCATGATAATGGAGTGCGGCATCTCTGTCCACACAATGCCTCAAATAGTGAGATCTCTATACAGGCCTGGTAGCTGCTGTTATAAGAAAACTCTACAAAGTGAAGATGATCCTCCTAAGAGCCTCCAAAATCTAAAACACAGGTGCATAACATATCCTCGAGAGTCTGGATATTCCTATCCGACTGCTCGTTTGTCTGTAGGTGATATGCGGTACTAAACTTGAGCTGAGTGCCCAAGCTAAGCTACAAACTCCTCCAGAAGTAGGACATAAAGCGACTATCTAGATCCAAGACTATACAATCTGACTATCTGATGCACATACATCTCCGCAAGATTCTCCGTAGACATACCCACTTTGAATGGAAAAATATTGGCTGATTTTGTTAACCTGTCTACGATGACCCAAATCGTGTCTTTACCTCCTGGATAACGCAGAAGTCCTGACACAAAATCTATCATCACATGTTCCCACTTCTACTCTAGAATGAGTAAAGGATGAAGCAATCCACCTGGCCTCTGTCTCTCTGCCTTTATCTGCTGACATACCATGCATTTAGATATGAAGCAAGCTATCTCCCACTTCATACCTTACCACCAAACGTGCTCTCTCATGTCCAAATAGATTTTGTTGGCATCTGGATGCATAGAGTACTGAGATCGATGCGCCTCCTGAAGAATCTTCTCGTACAATGCTCCACTCGGCACACACAACCTTGTACCTTGCCGCAATAATCCATTACCTGCAATACTAAAGTCCTCTTTCAATCCTATCCGGACTTGTGCTATGATGCTCCTCAGATACTCATCCTCGAACTGTGTCGCTCTGATCCGGTCCATCAACTTTGACTGTACCAGAAGTCCCCACATTTGTGCTGTAACTCCATGAACTAATACCTCAAAACCAAAGCTATCAAGATCGGCCAATAAATATCTGTCCCTCATCAAATACAAAGCCACTATATACCTGCTTAAGGCATCCGTGACTATATTGGCCTTCCCTTGATGGTACTCATAGCAATGTCAAAGTCCTTTATCAACTCCAACCACCGTCGTTGCCTCATGTTGAGCCCTTTTTGTGTAAACACATACTTCAAGCTCTTATGATCTGTAAAGATCTCTATCCGTTCTCCATACAAGTAGTGCTTCCACAGTTTAAGAGCAAAAATAACTGCTGCCAACTCCAAGTCATGGGTCGGGTAATTCTTCTCATACGGACGTAATTTCCTGGAAGCATAGGCAATCAACTTCCCATTCCGCTACAACACACATCCCAAGCCCTTACCCGATGCATCAATACATATAAAAAATCCTCATGACCTTGATGGTAATATCAATATGGGAGCTGTAGTCAACCTCTTCTATAGCTCCTCAAAAGCAGACTGACAATCCCCAGTCCAGACGAACTCCATGTCCTTCCTGGTTAGTCTAGTCATCGGCTCTGAAATCTTAGAAAATTTTTGAACAAATATTCGATAATAGCCTGCCAATCCAAGAAAATTTCTGATCTCCGCTACTTAACTCGGGGTAGACCACAACTAAAAAACAAAACTCTTCTTCGGGTCTACTGAGATCCCGTCTCCTGTAATCACATGCCCGAGGAATTCATCCTTATCATAGAAGAACTCACACTTTGAAAGTTTGCCATATAGCTTCTCCTTCCTGAGGGTTTCTAGAACTATCCTCAGATATTTCTTATGCTCCTCCGGTGTCTTCGGATAAATCAATATATCATTAATGAATACTACCACAAACTGATCCAAGTACTAATGAAACACCTTATTCATAAGGTTCATGAATACCGCCGAGGCATTAGTTAACCCAAACGGCATCACCAACAACTTAAACTGCCCATACCGAGTCCTAGAAGCTATCTTTGGAATATCTTCCTTCTTCACTTTCACCTGGTGGTATCCCGACCTCAAGTCTATCTTTGAGAATACCTTCGCTCAGCTCAACTGATCAAACAAATTATCAATATGTGGCAATAGGTATTTAATAATGAGGTTATTGAATGCCCTATAGTCGATACACATATGTCCGACCCATCCTTCTTTGGTACAAATAATACCGGAGCACCCTATTGAGATAAACTGGAGTGGATGAAGCCCTTGTCCTGCAACTCATCCACCTGCTTCTTTAACTTTGCCCTATAGATGTGATGTGATAATGGCTCTATAGATGTGATGTGATAATGGCTCTGCGCCTGGCACCAAGTCTATAAAGAACTCCATATCTCGGTCTGGTGGAAACCCCGGTAACTCCTCTGAAAAGACGTCCATATACTCAGCAATCAAAGAATATGGCGGCTCCTGCTCTTCTACCATATCTCCATAGAAATCTCCTTCACTCTTCTCTGCTGCTCCTCTGACAAACTCAAACTCTAGCTCTCCTAGCGCCTGAAAGAAAACTCTGCCTCCTGGATAATTGATACTACCATAGTGTCTACTTAATCGATCCATCCCGAGTACTATATCGTAGCTCAGAAGTGGCATTACGAGTAGACATACACTAAACTCTCGACCTCCTAAAGAAACTCTTCGGTCCTTGCAAACATCACTGACCAGGATAATGCCACCCCCATTCTGATCTTGCAAGTCCTCGCCAACGGTTCAGTCTCAAGATAATTTTTCAAAGAAAAAGATACAGATAAGAAACTATGTAAAGCACCAGAATCAAATTAAGCATAAGGTAAAAAAGAATCAAGATAGACTGAACCTGAGATAACATCACCGACTAGCTTATCCTCCTCGACGGCCAAGGTAAAAGCTCGCCCCTGTCACTAGGCAGCTCTCTGCTGGTGCTGGTGCTGAGCGACCAACTGCTCTTGATGTAGTGCCCCGCTTCATGGAGGCACTATATATAAGTGATATCGCTTTGCTTGCTCGAGTGAAAGTCTTCTCGGAGATTTTCCAATCGAACAATAATACGATTGAACTAAGTGAGTGGATAGAGCTGCATTCTCTGATTCTTGCACGCCTTAATATTGAATCTGAGTTTTCTACTGCTTGTTCTAGAAGATAGTTTTATAGAAGAATGATAGAACCTGACTCTGCATGCTTAACAAGAGAACTCGTGTAGCTTGTTATTGAAACGAACCTTTGCCATGCTAAAAATATAAGTAAAGAAATTGCTTCAACAAATCCCTTTGTTATATACTAAGAAAAGATAAAAATATTGCATGCTTAGTTACACGGACACCGCTATCGAACGAACAACTGCCATGCTAATAAACAAGAGTAAAAGAAGTTCATATGTTTCTTCGAATGCTAAACAAGAATAGAACTATATACTTGTTTATAGAGATGGTGGAATGACTACTATGCTTGCTTTAATAATAGATTGCTTGCCTGTTCGCTATCGCACTAAAGAGATATAATTACATACTAGATTTATGGAATTGTTCTTGCTTGTTACTTGTTAAAAAAGAGCCAGATTGATTGAACATGTTTCATTGATCGCTTGTTAAGAGATAGAACTGCATGAATAGCTTGAACTTATGCATCTAGACTAATAGTCTGCCCTGAGGCTTGAAGTCCTTACTTACGGGAGGGTGTGGCTATTAGGCAAGAGTATTAAGAGCTTCGGCTCTATAGCATGATAGGTATGCTTGCTTGCTTGTTCTGGATCATGTGCATCATATGGTATTTATCTTATAGAAATGCATTCATGCATCGATCTGACAACTTGTGCACAAGGTTTATCTCTCAAACGGTTCCTGGGGTACTGGGGATCGTTCGGCCTAGGAGAGATCTGGAACACCCTGAGGCTAGAAGTCCTTATTTACGGGAGGGTGTGACTTTTAGTGTAGTATTGAACCATGATTCCTGGCTGCTATTTTGAGTGTATTTTAGTGTATAGCAACCATACATTTTAGCAGCTATTAGCCAATCTGTCATTAGTGAGATGGGATTGTACGTCCCACTTGCTAATCCCGTAGAGGAGACCATCATGTAGTTAGGTCGCATGCTAGGCTAGCCTTCTTGTATACCTAACTGTTTGATGCAGAGACAGACATGGAAAAAGAACCATATTATCTATATGCAATTGTTGCTAACTTATATGTCTGCTGCAGGGATAATCGTTCTACCATAGGTAAGAATCAGTGAATAGGTGATCAATTATATTTCCTACTCAAAAATACTAAATGTGATGTATCTGCTTTACTTGAATATAATGTCGCCCCTGTGCATTGTATCAAATAGCACACTTGAAATACTTGTCTTTATATGAGATGAACAGTCCACTAGAGAACCTTTGTTTCTAAGAGATCGATTATGGCTCATAATACATGTTGCGCACTACACGATAGAACAATGTCTCTATAGTTTGCTTGTATGTTGAATATGCAAACTGGTTTTAATGCTATATTTTCGAAAAGAAGTAAACTGACTCTAATCCTGAGCTGCATGAAATGAACTTAGGTAAAAATAGCAAGATCACTAGTAATATAATATTTTGCCACATGCTTATTTAGTGTGGTTTTCAGGGAGTGTTTCTTCTGTTCGTTGATTTTATACTCACCAGTACTTTCTCAGTGTTGACCGACCAACAGTTTGTATGTTCTTAGGTGCTGGATCGTCCAAGAAAGCGATAGCCGTACCTCATCACCAGGACCAAAAATCTGGAGTCGATGCCTTGAGCGGTATCGAGATTTCTTTGAGCTACTTTTGTATAGAGAGACATAATGTATGGAACTGTGTCATTATAATCGAGAGAAGTAGGTGTGTAAGCGATTTGTAACCTCAGTCAAGTGCCGCTTGTAATACTTTTAAATATCAATAAAGATGCTTATTTTCTTATACCATTGTGTTCTTTACTTTTTTGCAATATATGTGTCGTTGCTCCTATCTTGAATAGCTTACTTGCCCTTGTTCAAATCATTGGCCTTGGACAAGCATAATTTAGGCTTGCACGGTATCGCGCCCAAGCGAGGACGATCGATTCCGTAGGGACCAAGCGAGCACGATCGGCCCCTGCGGGACCAGAGCATGACAGTTGTGGTGGTAGAGGAGGCCCTCTCTGCTGTCCCATCGGTGGTCTCGCGAGTGCTTTCTATGCTTGAGCTCCACCCTGAGCTGGACGAGCTGGAGCTTTAGGACAAGCCCTCAACTGTTGGTCTTCTGATCCACAGAATAAGCACTGGCCATATCTCATCCTGCATGTATCCCATCCATGTCCCTTCTTTTTATAAAATTGGCAAGAAATAGATGGTATTTGGATCTGGTACATCTGTTGTACCGACGCTCTAGCAGGTCCATGATACTCTGCCTTGGCTGTTGAAAGTGCCTCTGGTGCTACTGCTAAAAATGAGGTCGCTTCATTGGACCCATTTTGGTAATGGATCCTCCTATGTCCCTCGGCCTCTTGGAACCAAGCTCTAGATCATCCTCTGCCCACCGTGCCTGCCTCAAGATCTCTTCAAAAGTAGCGGTGGGATCTCCATTCGTATATGATTCGATCTTCCTGTTCAAGCCCTTCTTGAACTTTTTAGCTCTTTCTTTATGGTTCTGCCCCTCTACAAAATGGCCTAATCTGTAAAACACTGTCGCATACTCATCTACCGTCATACCTCCCTGAACAAGGTACTAAAATTGGCTCTCTAGAGATGTCAAAGCCACATCTGGAAATAACTTTTCCTTGAAGGGCTCCTTAAAATCTTTCCAAGTAAGTCCTGGTGCTGAGATTCTGGGGTCTGTCCTGAACCAAGTTAGTGCGATATCGAATATCATGCTCCCTGCGGCCTCTACTTACAACCTCTCCGGAATCTGTGCCAGCTACAGGTTTTACTCAATGTCTTCTATCCAATCATCAGAATAAATAATCCCTCCAATACCTTTAAAGTCCTTTAGCCCCATCCTCTTAAAATATATAATAGTCCCCGGCCTTGGCTGCTTCGGGGTAAATTGAGGGGGTACAGTCTGTGGCTGGACTAAGGCGACTCTCTTGACTGCTGCGAGCATAATCTGGTAAGTATTCTTAATGCCCTGTCTCATAACCTTTGATTGACGCTGCTGCGCCTCCATCATCTGCTGAAAGAGTATAAACATCTGTGTCTAATTGACTACGGATGGTGGGGGTAGAAGATCCCCTGAAACTGTTGGCGCTGCCCTCTGTACCGAAGGTGGAGCACCTCCGAAAGCTGCTGCTGAAACACCCACCTGGATTGGTGAAACGGACCTCTGAAATATAGCTACTAGAGCAGCGTCTGCTGGTTCTGCCCTCATATGCGACGAAATGATCGACCTTGCTGATATTGCACCTACGCGCTGGAAATGCGTCTACGGCGGCATCCTAAAAATAGATTGAAACAAAGGAATCAATATGGTCTAAGATATAATATCATCAATGAATGACATATTTTACTCAAAGTAAAGAAAAAAGTCTAATAGATAAGGATAGCAAAACTGATATTGGAAGTATTTCCTAGTTGTGATTGAGTATACTCTCAGCCTAAATCATATTTCCTAAAGCAGGCTCGTAGTAGTACTCTAGGTGAGTACACTAGGATATCGCTCTAATTGTGACTCTAGAGAGACCTGCATGGGCCACCACTAAAAATGTGTCACGACCCACATCCGGATATTCGGGCACGAGTACGTGGGTACGTCCATCCTACACCGCAGCATCGGTGGTGGAACAATGTCTGGGTCAACTTTATTATCTAATATCTCAAACAATATATACCTGGTACATGTCAATCATCTCAACTTCAAACGGAGGAATAATATGGTATCTGATAAATGTAAACTATACTCAATCATAATGCAAACTAAGGACAATAAAGCACAGGATGGAAAAGCGAAAGAAAGAGTCACAATACATCCACAAGGCTGAAATAATATATACATGCCAATAATCTCAATAAAAGTTCAATAAAAGTCTAAAAATAATCTAAACCTCCTCAGGCTCTGGTACTAAATCCTCCGGCTCTAAAGGAGTATCCTCTAATGGTATGGCGTCCTGTAGCCCGTAGTACGTAGGACACTGGTCTACGAGCCAATCATCTGAAAAATACATCCAGTCAAGGTTAGAACAAAATATATACCTCTGAAAGCATTTTCAAATACATATTCGAGCATATATAACAGATAATAGAAAAGGATAAATGATAACTAAACAACAGAATAAAAATGAACTAGAGTGAACAGGTAATGTACTGGAATAGAGAATATACAATGGAATAGCTGTAATATAATGAAAATAAATAAACTCTAGCTAATGTGCCATGGAATACGATTTCATTATGTGATCGATTTGGGTTTAACAGGAATACAATATGTTAACTCGATTACACGTGTGATATATAATCGACATGTACACGAATACACTGGGGCTTGATCACATAACATACTCGTATTCCCCTATCCCCAACCAATACCAATGGATCCAATCATGATGCATTACGAACACGAATATGGGCATACTAAAAATGAGCAGTATGGGAGCACAAAGTACACTAAATCAATACCTGATACACACGATAAAATACATGTAAAAGAGTACCAGCTAAATACGGTAAGGGATAACATCTTCTGACATAATCCATATAGTACCAGTCCGTGAAACCACTATGTCGGAATCAAGTATATAATTCTCGAACATGAGATATATACACTATTATAAAATAAAAACTAACAGAGAAATATACTCGCCTGAGATCCTGATCAAGTAAAATAGAACAATGCCTGAACCGGTGTCACACAGACCTATAAAGGAATTTACAGGTGTAAACCCCCTCGATTTATTCTATAGATAGTCAGGTTTGGATTTGGAAAATTTTGGATTTAGCAGCAGATGTTGAGGTTTAGAGTGGAGTTAAGTTTGCTTGGTGAATTAATTCATTTAATTAAAACCCTTGGCGTGCCCTATCGTTGCTAAATTATTCGGAGCCCAATATCTGTCCAAAATTCTATCAGATTATTGTACTTCTGACTTGACCCACCATATTAGGCACTGGACTTTTTCGTCACTTAAAATCAGATTTTGTTGTGCTCTAAATTAATTGCACAATTTTCCGTAATTAAATTCCATATTTAATTTCGTATCGGACACCTGTGTCGTTACCCTCAATTTTGAGATCCCAACTTAATCCGTTGAGCCGGACCAACTAAAGGGTCCAAGACTGACTCCAAGCCCACACCATTTTTGACCTTTGTGTCATTTCCGAATTTTGACTCAAGTGCCCCCATTTAATTTAAAAGCGCGGGACACTTTAATTCTATTTAAATTGGGGAAACCAATTTTGCCTAAAACTATTTTAATCCTTAATTAATCCCGATAGCCATTAAATTAAACCCGTGCCAAACCCCCAATACCCCCTCGCCATGCAAATCATCAGCCGCAATTTTCTCCATAATTTTTGCGTTATTTTATGTGTTCGTGCAATTTCCTGAATTTAAGGGCTAAGTTGTAATTTAGTGATTTTAGGTGCCCTGACCCCATTGGCCAAAACCAAATGAAGAGGTTACATATGTGGACCGAATTACACATCTCCCCCACTCCACTTCTCATGAAGAAATGATTTTCTTCATGACATATCTAAGCCCTCCATTTTGAATGGGCTAATCCCTACCACACATCCAATGCACCCCTCCCTATAAAACCATCACCATCACCCTCACAACTCCCCAAGCAGGCCCTAATCCCAAGAGCCTAGAACCCCGCCCCTCACTCTCTCTCCTCCTCCATATTTCTTCATACAAGAAACCTCCTCCCTCCATACTTCTTCTTCTTCCTTCATTCTTCTTCATCCTTTCTTCTCCCTGAAGGAGTTGCTCTCCCGACCGCCCTGACAGAGCAGCACAGCCCCCGACCGCTGGCCTGTGCTCCCCCGACCGCCCCGATAGTGCAGCACAGCCCCCGACCGCCGGCTGTGCATCCGTCGACCGACCCCTGTGCACTTCACCCCCGCCGGCTGTACATCCTCCGCCGGGCTGACCCCGCACCCCGTTCGGCCGACTTTCCCGCTCCTCCCCGTCCGACTTCAGCATCACCATCACCAACATTAGCTTTCACCACCACCATTAGCTCCCATCACCACCACCATCACCACCACCCCCGGCCACCTTCTCCGGCCAACAGCTCCGCGGCGAGGTCAACTCTCCCATCTCTTGTCTTTAAAATTCTAGAATTTAATATCATTTTAAATAGGATTTATTTATATGTATGGATGTGTGTATACTAGCTAGGGTTGTGGTTATAATGTTGATATAAATGGTTAGTGTAGTACTTGAACTATGGGATTAAGGTTTATATTAGCTAAGGCTAAGGATGTTTAATGTGAATGTAGATTTTGATGACTTGAGGTTGGGTTTAATGAGGTTAATATGTTTTTAGGGTTTATGTAGTATAATAAGAATGTACCTTGTGTTTTATGAGGTTGAGTTTGGATGTTGTACTTAGATGGAATTAGGGTGAATACAACTTGTGAGAATATTATTATGATATTGAGCATGTGACGAAGATTGGAGAGGATGATTAAGGACTTGGGGATTCGACTTGTGGTATATTGAGGAGATGTAATTTTGATAGGTGGATTATAGATTAGGGTTGTCTTCTACATGAAATATAATAATTTAATTAAGTTATGTATTCGAGGAGAATTGGGGTTTTGACCTTTAAATAAATAATCGGGATCTATGGTACATGATAGAAAATGTTAATTTAATTACGGAAAATTAAATCGAGGAGAGTGTACAAATGACTAGTTGATTTGACTATCGTACCGATAGTCAACTGTGGTCAACCCCCCTAGTGTCTTGTCCCTGTGAGTCGTAGCTGAGACTGAGTTTAGGTGTAGATGTGTGTCGCATCCCTGCTTGACGTAGAATAGATTATTGATTCTGGTTTGTATCTCATCTTTAGGTACTGCAGGACTTAAGGACTTGGACACGGTACCAGATCCCCGTCATCAGCAGCCGCACGCAGGAAAGTGTACCTTGCCACCCTGTATTTCAGATTTCAGATACTTGTTGTTCTTTATGTTCATTGTATGGGTAATTTTGTTGATGTTCGATACTTCGTGTCCGAATCACAACCGGGTGCTGACATTCGACGTAACATCTTAAAATAATTGATAGATGCTTTATAGCACCCCGATGCACGTACCTGAGTACATAGACACCCCAGGACAAACTTACACACTGTGATCATGCCAGATTCCTGTATCCTGATACTAACATCATGACCAGAGACTGGGACGACCTTAGGGTTACGTCTGTTGAGTTAATTCTGTATGTCGAGTTTGTAGTTAGAGGTTCAGGTTCAGCGCATAATCGCTGACCGCTTGGGAAGGGGAAGACAGTTACTAGACGTTTGGGCTACTCTGTACGCGCTTATATATTTATGTAGTATTTTGTAGTGATTCCTGTATCTAGTGTAGTGGTATCACCCGTGTGACTCTTTGCCTGGAGCTGCGGTACGTGCCGTGTGTTTCCGTGTTCGGAGCTACGGTTTTATTTTAGAAAGCCCACGCGTCGAACATTGTCTTTAAATTGTGTCATACTTGTTTGGTTATAATAAAGTACCATGTTGTTGCACTTGTACTTTTTTGTATACTTGGCATACTGTATTTTGTATCTTGTTACGTCCCTCTGAGGACCTGGTTCCCTGTCAGTTTTGCAGCATAGATGATTACGGAACACTTGGAGATACTAAGGGAGTGGCATATCTTGCAGGCACTGTACCAGGTACTCATATCATTTCTACCGGCATTATGGTTACTTATTTTACATTGATTATTCATCTGATGTTGTAGCCTAGTTTTTATAGACTCATACTTATTCTCGAGTCTATTCGAGTTAGTGTGTTATTGGGCGGCCGACTTTAGCACACATAGCTCTTTCTTGTATACTGATTTACATTATGGATTGAGACATAGAGGTTTACATTTATGTAATATCTAGATTGTGCCCTTTATATTATAGCTTATACGTATTCGAGTCAGACCAGAGTCTGGTCGAATGCGTAGCTGGCATGTCACGTATTCTTGGTCCTACGTATTTGGGGACTGGGGCGTGACATATTTTGTGGTGGCCTATGCAGGTCCGATTTAAATCGTCTTGGTCACCTGACTCTGCCAAGCGAGCCTGCAAATTAGGAAAAGGTATTATGATTGTTGAATAGGATCTCAATCCATAATTGATTTTTAAAAACTCTTTTTATGTGACTATCGCCCTTGGACTTCTAATTTGTATTCGTTCAATCTTCTTCAATATCGCTATCCTTGTTTCTCGTCCCCTATTGTTCGGGGAGATGAATGCTTGTGACTGATGATTTTCCTCTAGAAGAAGATCGAAGACCAGACGATGGAAGACAAAATTCGTATACCTTTCTCGAAGAAGATTGTTACCTTATCAGGATAGATTGATGGGTCCTAGGGATTATAGAACTAGTGTGGAAGGTTGGCAAGAGAGTTGGACCCAGTAGTACCCTACCCTTGCTCGAGGTAGCAGTGATCTTGGAAGTACTGAGAGATGGAAGGATTGTTGATCATGACCTAGAATAATTTATGGAAATCAATAGCTTGATGATGAAAACTAGTAGTTTTATATGATAGCAATGCTTGTTACGATGATTATGAGCTAGAGGAGATAAAATTTTAGGATCTCACTTGGAAGATAATGATCGAATTCCAGGAATTCTAGTATGTGCTTGAGTGATACCATCATTGTACTTGTGACTTGGAGAGATGAATAACGAAAAGAAGAAATTCGAGGAATAAAATTTTTGGGAAAACCTTGAGGAGAAGAGAAATTATACATTAGGCAAGAAAATATTTTCTTTTGAGGATTGATGATGAAAATAGAACAGGAGAATTTATCTTGAGGTTAAAGTCTAGACTATGACATTATCTTAGACATGGATTGGTTGAGCCAATACCACGCAATGCTTGATTGCCGTCGTGGTTGTGTCATCCTTAGACCACCGGATTATCCTGAGTTTGAGTTTCTTCAGAGAGCTTGGGAGCATGGTGCCCATCTACCTTAGGGGTATACAACGCAGGAGGTGAACCAGTGTACCGCCATATTATATCAGGGTTGAAGATGTGTTTCTAGAGAATCATTTAGGCCGCCAACTGACAGAAAGAGTTTGTTACAAAGTTGACTCCAAGAGCCGAGCCAGTTATTCTCCCATCTTCAGACTAGCACCGATAGAGTTGGCTGAGTTGAAGGTCCATAGTAGAGGATCTCTTAGACAAGGGTTTCAGTCGGACGAGTATTTCTCCATTGGGAGTACCCAACGTATGGTGCCGAAGAAGGACGAGACGGTACGTTGCATATTGATTTCAGGGACGGTACGTTTGTGTATCGATTAAAGGGTTTAATGTAGTAACGATAAAGAACAAGTACCCATTGCCGCATATCGATGATTTGTTTGATCAGCTTAGTTGTGCATATGTATTCTCGAAGATCGATCTCAGATCCGGTTATCATCATATCAAGGTACGGAGAGAGAAAATCCAGAAGACGGCCTTTCAGATGAAGTATGGCCGCTATGAGTTTTTTAGTCATGCCATTTGGTTTAACCAACGTGCCAGCAGTATTAATGAGTTTGAGGAACAATATTTTTCACCAGTACTTGGATAAGTTCGTGGTGGTAATTGTCGACGATATCTTGGTTTATTCCAAGAGTCATGAGGAGCACGGGAGACATCTTAGGATCGTGTTGGAGACGCTGAGACATGAGAGGCTGTACGCCAAGCTTAGCAAATACGAGTTCTGCCTGGATAGAGTACCATTTCTGGGGCACATAATCATCGGAGATGGACTATCAGTTGACCCGGAGAAGATAGCTGCAGTTGAGACATGGCCTACCCCTACATCAGTTACAGAGGTTAGGAGTTTCCTCGGACTTGTCGGATATTATCGGAGGTTCATGGAAAACTTCTCGAGGATAGCTGCGCCTATGACACAACTGACGTGAAAAGGCGAGGAGTTTATCTGGGCCGACGAGTGTCAGGCGGCTTTCGATGAGCTGAAGAAGCGTCTGACATCAGCACTGATTTTGATACTACCTTCAGGATCAAGAGGATTTGTAGTGTACAGTAACGCGTCAGGGAGCGGATTAGGGTGTGTACTGATGCAATACGGCAAGGTGATAGCCTACGCATCAAGACAGCTGAGAGTTCAATAGAAGAACTATCCGACGCACGACTTGGAGCTAGCTGTAGTGATATTTGTACTAAAGCTATGGAGACATTACCTTTATTGTGAGCGTGTTAAGATTTATACAGAGCATAAAATCTTGAAGTACGTCTACATGCAGAAGGAGCTCAACATGAGACAGAGACGCTGGCTGGAGTTGATGACAGATTATGATATTGAGTTACAGTACCACCCTGGCAAGGCGAATGTCGTAGCAGATGCCTTAAGCAGGAAGCCCATGGCATACTTTTTGATGATGCAGCGACAATTACTAGAGGATATCAGGAGCTCGGGATAGAGATTGTAATGCCAGGCATGGATGGACCGATGGCCAGTCTTGAGGTTCAGTCTATATTGATTGAGAGGATCAAGGCAATATTGCCTACAGATGCGAGATTTCGACGTCTACGAGAGAGGACAGAGGCCGGCATGTAGACTAGACTCAGGATTCATGAAGATGGAACTTTGAGGTACGGAGATTGCCTATATGTTCTGAGTGGCGAGCTATGCCAATAGTTGATGACCGAGGCACATAGCTCGATTTATTCCATTTATCCTGGGGGTACAAAGATGTACCAAGACTTGAGCCAGCATTTCTGGTGGCATGGGATGAAGTGAGAAATTGCAAGATTCATGGCGAAGTGTTTAGTTTGTCAGCGAGTCAAGGCTGAACATTAGAGGACTGCAGAATTATTGCAACAACTTCCCATTCCCGAGTGGAAGTGGGAACACATTACCATTGACTTTGTCACTGGATTCCCGTGGAGCCCTAGCAGGAAGGATACAGTTTGGGTTGTCGTAGACAGACTCACCAAGTCTGCACATTTCTTGTCCTTCAGAGTTGGACAATCCACAGAGATATTAGCTGACATATATATGAGGCAGATAGTACGATTACATGGAGTGCCTGTCCGCATCGTATCGGATCGTGATTCCATATTCACGTCGCATTTTTGGCAAAGTATGCAGGAGAGCCTAGGAACTCGTCTCAAGTTCAGCACTGCATATCATCCATAGACTGATGGTCAGTCAGAGCGCACGATACAGATATTAGAGGATATATTGAGAGCATGCATGATTGATTTTGGAGGATCTTGGGAGGACCACCTACACTTGGTGGAATTCTCCTACAATAACAGTTACCAGGCCAGCATACAGATGGTACCTTATGAGGTACTGTACGGCAGGAAATGTAGGTCGCCAGTTTATTGGAGTGACGTGGGAGAGCGTCAGATACTTGGTCCAGAGTTGGTGACACAGACAGTGGAGAAGGTTAAGCAGATTCAGAGCCACCTGCGTGCAGCACAAGACAGACAGAAACACTGGGCAGATGTGCACCGCAGACCATTGGAGTTCAAGGAGGGTGACCATGTGTTTTTGAGGATATCGCCCACTCGTGGTACCATCAAATTTGGAGGCAGAGGCAAGCTGAGTCCGAGGTACATCGGACCTTTCGACATCTTGGAACGAGTTGGCCAAGTGGCTTACCATCTTCATTACCTCCATCATTAGAAGGAGTACATGACGTATCTCTCGTATCGCAGCTGAAGAGATATATCGCAGACCCTAGCAATGTGCTTGATCATTCGGAGATTACAGTCAGACCCAGTCTGTCTTACGTAGAGCAGCCAGTCGAGATCCTCGATCACAGCGAGTAGACTTTGAGAGGGCAGACGATTCGACTGGTCAGAGTGGCATGGAAGCACCATTCACCAGACGAGTCTACTTGGGAGCACGAGGATTCTATTCGACAGTGGTTTTCGTTCTTATTTGAGGACCAAGGTACGAATTTACGTACGAAATTTGATTACTAGTTGTTTTTAAAATTCTTTTAGATATTGTCGTGCCTTACTTTTAATTTTGGGGACGAATTTTTTCTAAGTTGGGAAGAATGTAAACCCCCTCGATTTATTCTATTGATAGTCAGGTTTGGATTTGGAAAATTTTGGATTTAGCAGCAGATATTGAGGTTTAAAGTGGAGTTAAGTTTGCATGGTGAATTAATTCATTTAAATAAAACCCTTGGTGCGCCCTATCATTGCTAAATTATTCGGAGCCCAATATCAGCCCATAAATTTCATCGGATTACTGTACTTCTGACTTGACCCACCAAATTAGGCACTGGACTTTTTTGTCACTTAAAATCAGATTTCGTTGTGCTCTAAATTAATTGCATAATTTTCCGTAATTAAATTTCATATTTAATTTTGTGTCGGACACCTGTGTCGTTACCCTCAATTTTGAGATACCAACTTAACCCGTTGAGCCGGACCAACTAAAGGGTCCAAGACTGACTCCAAGCCCCAACCATTTTTGACCTTTGTGTCATTTCCGAATTTTGATCCCAAGTGCCCCCATTTAATTTAAAAGCGCGGAACACTTTAATTCTATTTAAATCGGAGATACCAATTTTGCCTAATCCTATTTTAATCCTTAATTAATCCCGATGGCCATTAAATTAAACCCGTGCCAAACTCCCAATACCCCCTCGCCATGCAAATCATCAACCACAATTTTCTCCATAATTTTTGCGTCAATTTATGTGTTCGTGCAATTCCTTGAATTTAAGGGGCTAAGTTGCAATTTAGTGATTTTAGGTGCCCTCACCCCATTGGCCAAAACCAAATGTAGAGGTTACATATGTGGACCGAATTACACATCTCCTCCACTCTACTTCTCATGAAGAAATGATTTTCTTCATGACATATCTAACCCCTCCATTTTGAATGGGCTAATCCCCACCACACATCCAATGCACCCCTCCCTTTAAAACCATCACCATAACCCTCACAACTCCCCAAGCAGGCCCTAATCCCAAGAGCCTAAACCCCCCCACTCTCTCTCTTTCTCCATATTTCTCCATACAAGAAACCTCCTCCCTCCATACTTCTTCTTCTTCCTTCATTCTTCTTCATCCTTTCTTCTCCCTGAAGGAGTTACTCCCTCGATCGCCCCGATAGTACAGCACAGCCCCCGACCACCGTCCTGTGCTCTCCCGACCGCCACGACAGTGCAGCAGAGCCCCCGACCCCCGGTTGTGCATCCACCGACCGACCCCTGTACACTTCACCCCCGTCGGCTGTACATCCTCAGCCGGGCTGACCCCGCACCCCGTCCGGCCGACTTCCCCGCTCCTCCCTGTCCGACTTCAGCATCACCATCACCACCATTAGCTTTCACCACCACCATTAGCTCCCTTCACCACCACCATCACCACCACCCTCGGCCACCTTCTTCGGCCAACAGCTCCGCGGCGAGGTCGACTCTCCCCTCTCTTGTCTTTAAAATTCCAAAATTTAATATCATTTTAAATAGGATTTATTTATATGTATGGATGTGTGTATACTAGCTAGGGTTGTGGTTATAATGTTGATATAAATGGTTAGTGTAGTACTTGAACTATGGGATTAAGGTTTATATTAGCAAAGGCTAAGGATGTTTAATGTGAATGTAGATTTTGATGACTTAAGGTTGGGTTTAATGAGGTCAATATGTTTTTAGGGTTTATGTAGTATAGTAAGCATATACCTTGTGTTTTATGAGGTTGAGTTTGGATGTTGTACTTAGATGGAATTAGGGTGAATACAACTTGTGAGAATATTATTACGATATTGAGCATGTGACGAAGATTGGAGAGGATGATCAAGGACTTGGGTATTCGACTTGTGGTATATTGAGGAGATGTAATTGTGATAGGTGGATTATAGATTAGGGTTGTCTTCTACATGAAATATAATAATTTAATTAAGTTATGTATTCGATGAGAATTGGATTTTTGACCTTTAAATAAATAATCGGGATCTATGGTACATGATGGAAAATATTAATTTAATTACGGAGAATTAAATCGAGGAGAGTGTATAGATGACTAGTTGATTTGACTATCATACCGATGGTCAACTGTGGTCAACCCCCCTAGTGTCTTATTCCTGAGAGTCGTAGGTGAGACTGAGTTTAGGTGTAGATGTGTGTCGCATCCCTGCTTGACGTAGAATAGATTATTGATTCTGGTTTGTATCTCATCTCTAGGTACTGCGGGACCTGAGGACTTGGACGCGGTACCAGATCCCCGTCATCAGCAGCCGCACGGAGGCAAGTGTACCTTGTCATCCTGTATTTCATATTTCAGATACTTGTTGTTCTTTATGTTCATTGTGCGCATTATTTTGTTGACGTTCGATACTTCGCGTCCGAATCACAACCGGGTGCTGACATTCGACGTAATATCTTAGAATAATTGATAGATGCTTCATAGCACCTCGATGCACGTACCTGAGTACATCAATACCCTATGACACACTTACACACTGTGATCGTGCCAGATTCCTGTATCCTGATACTGACATCATGACCAGAGACTGGGACGACCTTAGGGTTGCATCTGTTGAGTTAATTCTGTGTGTCGAGACTGTAGTTAGATGTTCAGGTTCAGCGCACAATCGCTGACCGCTTGGAAAGGGGAAGACAGTTACTAGACGTTTGGGCTACTCTGCACACGCTTATATATTTATGTAGTATTTTGTAGTGAATCCTGTATCTAGTGTAGTGGTATCACCCGTGTGACGCTTTGCTCGGAGCTGTGGTATGTGTCGTGTGTTTCCATGTCAGGAGCTACGGTTTTATTTTAGAAAGCCCACGCGTCGAACATTGTCTTTAAATTATGTCACACTTATTTTGTTATGATAGAGTACCCTGTTGTTGCACTTATACTTTTCTGTATACTTGGCATGCTATATTTTTGTACCTTGTTACGTCCCTCTGAGGACCTGGTTCTCTGCCAGTTTTGCAGCATAGATGATTACAGAGCACTTGGAGATACTGAGGGAGTGGCATGTCTTGCAGGCACTGTACCAGGTATTCATATCATTTCTACCGACATTATGGTTACTTATTTTATATTGATTATTCATCTGCTATTGTAGCCTAGTTTTTATAGACTCATACTTCTTTTCGAGTCTATTCGAGTTAGTGTGTTATTGGGCGGCCGACTTTAGCACACATGGCTCTTTCTTGTATACTAATTTACATTGTGGATTGATACATAGAGGTTTACATTTATGGGATATCTAGATTGTGCCCTTTATATTACAGCTTATACGTATTCGAGTCAGACCAGAGTTTGGTCGAATGCGTAGCTGGCGTGTCACGTATTCCTGGTCCTACGTATTTGGGGACTGGGGCGTGACAACAGGTTACTAGGTGTAATGAAAGATAAATGAATTTAAAAATAAAAAAATGGGTAATCTCTAGGTCATTCTAGGTCACTCTGTCAAACGAGGTCAAACTAGGTCAATGTTGACTTTTAAAGTCAAACTAGGCAATATTTGTCAACTCTAGTCAAGCCGAGGTCAACCCTATTGTCACTACCACATTTTCTAGAAAAGAGTATTTTAGTCATATGGTAATTAATTAAATATTGTGCATATTTATTTATTATTTATGTATAGTTAGCATGTTGGATTTATTTTTGGAACTGTGTTAGTGGACCTAACTAGTTTAGTTTAGACTCGTGGACCAATATTTAATTTTAGTTAAAATTGAGCCCAATAATTAGAAGCCCAATCATTAGGAGGATGATTAATTATGTTAAACTCATTAGACTAGAAGCTTCCCTCCTTAATTATTTTTTTCATGAGAGGTCCCGAGGGGTATTTTAAACTTTACATAGTAGCTTGAGGGAGGGGGCAAGTAAGGCATATATAAAGGGGATAAAAACTTTCTCTTTCTTTATTTTTATTCCAAATTTAGATCTAAAATTTCTCTCAACCAAATTCTATCGAATTTGTACCAAATTTCCACCCAATTCCTTCCCAAATCACTATTTGAGACTAGTAGAGCAAGGATCTACAAGGAGGAAGCATGGATCTACAAAAAGGAGTAAGGATCTACAAGTTGAAGGACAATTTTACCAATTTTGGAGGTTCCATTGAAAATCCATCTTCCAATAGGTACAATTCAGTTTTTTCCCTTAATTTAGGTTCTAAATCTGAGATTTAACCATGAGAAATTAACCCATATACATAGGCTACCCATAGGATTTGGTTTTGTGTTCATAGGAGGCCGATTGAGAAAGTTTTGGTATTTTTTGTGTCAATTTTGAAAGAATTTTGGGAGTAACATTTGTTGTGTGTGTCAATTGGTCCTATAGATCAATTTTGCATATGCTTGTGTCTTTGGCGCTAGTATCGTTTCTACAATTGGGTACGTGTAGGTCGTATCCCAATAATTTGGTGATACATATTGATTTGGGTTTTTCTCCTACACGGGTCTTTGTGCATGTCATATTTTGACACGGATACGTAGATTTGTGTTTGACTCTGCGTATTGTTCATAGATAATATATTAGATTTATGTGTGTCCTTCGGGGTACGTTTGGATGTGTGGTGGACTCGTGTCGTAAGCGTATCCTAGATCAAGTGGGATACGGGAGCGATGCACTACATCTGTTTGTGCATTTTAATTCTAGATCTATTTTTTCATTGTTCTTAGTCATTATAATATGTAATTATATGCCTATATATATATAGTTATGTATATATATATTTATATGTGTTAGTGTATCGTTTACCTATATACCTATGTATTATATATGTATGTAGTAATATTTTTAATATATAATAGCTACTTGTATAAGTTATGTTATACATATATATGTATGTTATATATATGTATATATATGTTACATATATATTTGAGTAGGTAGTACTTGATATTGTATAGATGTGTGTATGTATGGATATATGTATATATATGCATGTAAGGATATATTATCTATATGTATGAGTGTATATATATATAGCTATACCATATGTTTTATATATATATATATATATATATATATATATATATATATATATAGTGGAGAGAGAGTATATACTTATATTAGAGATTGTTGGGATCTATGGGATACATATATTTGTTGGGCTTTTGTTTGTGTGTTGTATAAAGGGGGCTCGACAAGAACCTGGCAGCAGCAGCAATATGAATGAACCGGCAGCAGCAGCAATATGAATGAACCGGTAGCAGCAGCAACATGAATGTACCTGGCAACAGCAGCAATTTGAATGAACCTGGCAGCAACAGCAATATAAATAAACTGGCAGCAGCAGCAATATGAATGAACCTGGAAGCAATAGCAATATGAATGAACCGGCAGCAGCAGCAACATGAAGGAACCTGGCAACAGCAGCCGTGGCACAAATGAGCCGCAGTAGCAGCATGAATGAGCAGCAGCAGCAGATTCACAAGCATAGCAGCAGCAGCATTTCGAGCTGCAGCAGTGGTGTTCACAACAATAGCAGCAGCAACTACTTCAGCAATAGCTAGGAGAGGCAGCGTAGGTAGCAAGCCAACAATAGTTTCAGCAATGTATCAGCTTGTTAAGGTTTGGTCAGTCTGTTAGTTTAATGGTTAGAAGTTAGTGAGTTCCTAGCTTCTTAGTTTCAGTAGTTAGTATAGTTAGTTAATGGCTAACTAGTTTAGTTAGTTATTGAGAATTTAACTAGTTAGTAGTTATATACAGATGCATTTTTAGTTAGTGATTACTTGATTATATATATATAGGTAGGTATGTATGTATAAATGTATTAGTTGTTCTTGTGTAGTTGGTAGTTAGTATTTATAATTCTATTAGTACATACTAGAAGTTATATTGGATTGAAATATGTATATATATAGTTGAGAGGTAGTTAGATATATACTAGGTATCATAATTTCCTTGAGATAACTGTTAATGTATAGTTGAGTAATAAACTAGTTATGCTCTTTATAGCTAGTGGTTCAGTTAACGATTGAGGTATTGTCTAGATGGTGAACTTTGGTTAAGAGGCTATTGATACTAAGGTAACTAGTAGTTACAATTAGAAATTTGGTAGATCATACAGTATGTGTATAAATATATTTGATGTTTTGATTAGTATCTATGTGTGATAGGTATTAGTTAGATTCTTAACTATAGGTATATTATAAGTATTGCATTGTAGGTTAACTATCTAGGTATTAGTATGTTATATAGTTAGTTGTTTTGCATATAGTTATTGATGGATAGTTAGTATATATATATAAAGTTTTGGCAATTACCTTGAGATACCAATGTAAGTATCAAGGTATTGGAGGATAATCAAGGTATTAGGTTTGGATATCAAGGTAGAGGTTTAGTATTACGATACCAAGTTGGTTCGAAATCAAGGTATCCATTTAGGATTTATATATTTAATATTGCTTTATTATAGATATGTAATATTTATCTATTGTTTGTGTATCCTGAGATACGGTATCTTAGTATCTTAGATTTATCTTTTTTGACCTAGATTCATAGTGTATGAACCTAATATCTTTGAGATAGACTCATGCAACATAGAAATAGCTAGTTTGACCGATTTGACTTAGACTTGACCTAGTTTGACTTTTTGACTTAGAAATGGCCCTTTGGCCTAGATGTTGACTAGTTTAACTTATTTCTTTCCCGAACTTTGTATTAATGCAATATTCCATATATAGGTCTGTGTGACACCAGTTCGGACCCAATTTGACATTCATTGCTCTGGACCGTAGGCGAGTACATTCTATGATAGTTTCTCATTTATGATATCCTCTATGTTCATTGTATCTAGTGTAGATATCAATGTCTCTTGACAAGATGGTTACACAGATTGGTATATTCGGATCTTCTCATGAGATATTATTCCTTGGTATATGGTGTATCTTATGAAAGCCTTGTTTCATTTATTATCTTGTACATATACATACACTGATTCTCGAGAAGAGTCACTATCTTTTGGGAGAATCCTGTGCCATAGCATACCATGGTTGGATCCACTATACCAGTCGGGGTTGGGGAGTATGTAGTATAGATATGTGATCATACCCTTCTTATATCAATTCTTGTTCTTGAATAGTATTAATCATACACTACCCGGTCCATAGTGTGTGGTACAAAAATCCTCAAGATCCTCTGAAAAAATATCCAATAAAGATTGGAATGAAGTACAAGCACTAACAGCAGTTCCACTTATATTGACAAAAATTATAGCACAGTGTAAAGAAATACAAGACAAATATGAATACTGGCAATAAGAGATACTGGACATAATGAAGTACTGCAAGAAATGCTGGAATAAAGAAATACTGGAACATCATCATCAATGTACATCTAGCAATAAAATAGAAATACAAGTGCATGCTAGAACAATAATCTAGAATATAATGAGTACTAGAACAATAACTAGAACATGTAGAGATGCTAGATCAATATACTAGAGATACATGTATAGATTATCTGGCTATGTGTGTGAAACATCAGCATATCATGAGATCGGCTTGGGACTGATCAGGCTTGCTATGTATGACTAGCTATGATTTATGTAAGGTCAGGCTAACCATCCGGATAGCAATGATGCAAGCAATAGTCAGGCTAATCATATATAATAGGCTATGAAGCATGTAATGGTCAGGCTACACCGACGTGAGGTGTGGGTGAGCTATGATATAAGTAGAGTTGGGTATGATCACATAAGCTACTAATATTTTCCCGTTTTCCCTAGCTAGCACGATGGATTCTAAATTATGACTCCTCGTGACAGGTCTCGATAATGCCAACTCGTGTAAACAACAGTGTCAGAGTCATATACGCTATATAACTAGAATTATAGAGATAATCAACATAATAGAAACTGTTAGAGAATGTACTCGCCTGTGGTCCTTAGCTGGCAATACCAATATCCTGGTTCCAAAGTATCGTCTGAGTGATCCAACTGTCCTATAGACATATCATATAATACAATATTGCATCAGACATTACACTAACACACACAATCAAAACACAATGATCTCAGAGACTACGCTAAGGGTGTCATGTCTGTAGTTGCTGTGCATAATAGACCGTCAATGATACGGTCTTGCCAGTACGTCGGTATATATGTAGCAGTCTTCTAACATGCTACGTAGTCACAGGTCAATGTAACTGCGGGGTAACCGTAGTTACACTAGGGTCATCTAGTACATAGACATATTATATATATTATTATCTAGCATATATATTAATACTCATTAATTATAATATAATAGGTATATGTATATATACTTAATAAATTTTATACTACATGTATATATATTAAACATATACTAGAGAGTCATATACAATACTTATACATATATATATATACCAATTGAGAAATATACTATATATAAGCATATACCAATATTAATATTTATTATATACTAATACACATACCAATACCAACTACGAATACGTATGAATACAATAAAAACTACGCATATGCGTGTTCGTGTACATCCATGCGAGAGAGGACTCGAACCTGGCTACGTAGAAGAGAGGTGCGTGTCGAGGTCGTCGCAAAGGTGTTGCTCGTTTCAGTCGAGCGGGTCGACTCCGGCGGTGCGACGGTTCAGCAGTGGTCCCCGATCGAGTCTCAGGCGAGCCTCCGGCGCTGTGCAGGTGATTATCGACTCTGTGCAGCAGTTCGTCGTCGGTCCGGTCGAGTGCAGGCACGGACAGCGGCTCGGTGCAGCGTCGTGCAGTGGTGTTTGGCTTCAACAACGGTTCGTCAAGTCGTCGGGGAAATCGACGAGGGTAGGGGTTGTTCAGGCGGAGATGGCGACTTGCTCTGGCGTCATGCAGGCGGGGATGGGCAAATCGCTCCGACGTCGTACAGTGCACCGGGTCGGTGGCAGCAGGATGATGTCGGGCTCCTAGTGTAGCGGGAAGTTTGTTCGTGTGGAGGCGGTAAAGTATGCGATGGGGTGCTGGTTGTGTACGTGGAAGGGAACGACGGTTGTGAGTTCAGGCGAGGGGTTTTCCGGCGGTGAAGTAGGTCGGGGAAGATGGGTGAACAGGGAAGGAAGAAAGGAAATCGGCTGTGTATGGTTTTGAGAAAAGAGAAAAGGAAAAGTAGAAGAATACTATTTATATATAGGTATAGAGTTTGGGTTGACCTAGAATTAGGCTTGGTCAAAATATTAGAGGATGAGTTGCACCAAGTATCAGATAGAAAAAGACACCCTAGTAACAAGAGACGGAGTACCTCAAGTATTATGAAAGTTTAGGCAAGCATTTTAGTAACTAGTAAAATAATAGAGGAGAGACACGAGTAACTTGGTATGAGGATGTCATCTAAAATTACATAAGAGAGCTGGTGCCTTGTGTAGACAGTAACAAGATTTAAGTAAAGAATCATATTGGGAGTATTAAAGTTGGACGAGGGTGTGCTAATAAAATACATGATTGAAATGGGTATACAAGTATTCCTAACAAAAGAATGATTGAGAAATTTGGTAATTAAAATAAAACAAGGAGGTAGTATCTTAGCAGTGTTTTGTATAGTATCCTAAGTAGCAAGTTCCAATGAGTTAAGCATGTCCATGACCTAGAATTAGAGTATATCACTAGTATTTGGTAACCCTTAGTATTAAAAATATTATGACTAGGTTGATAAATAGTGAATGCCTAGTGTGTGATGGAATAGGCCATAGGTGGCATAGCAGATTATTCTGTACCAATAGACGGAGACACATAGCAGGATAGAGACTGAATTTAATGATAGTTAAGAGACTATATCCAGGTATGATTTCTCTTTCAGTAGAATGGTAGGATTGTATGTTATAGGATATATATTATTTAGACCATAATTGATGGGCTTTGACCATAGTAAAATTTGTATGAATAGGATATGACTGGCCTAAGAGAGAGGGGTGCGAGTTTTAATTTTAAGGACAAAATTCTTCTAAGGGGGGTAGATTTGTCACTACCACATTTTCTAGGAAATGGTATTTTAGTCATTTGGTAATTAATTAAATTTTGTGCATATTTATTTATTATATTATTTATTTATGGTTAGCATATTAGATTTATTTTTGGAGTTGTGTTAGTGGACCTACCTAGTTTAGTTTAGACTCATGGACCAACATTTAATTCTAGTTAGAATTGATCCCAATAATTAGAAGCCCAATCATTAGGAGGATGATTAATTATGTTAAACCCATTAGAATAGAAGCTTTCTTCCTTAATTATTACTTTATAAGAAGCCCTAAGGCATATTTTAGACTTTATATAGTAGCTTGAGGGAGGGGGCAAGTGAGGCCTATATAAAGGGGATGAAAACTTTCTCTCTCTTTATTTTTTATTACAAATCTAGATCTAGAATTTCCCTATACCAAATTCTATCAAATTCTTACCAAATTTCACCTAATTCCTTTACAAATCACTATTTGAGACTAGTAGAGCAAGGATCTAGGAAGCATGGATCTACAAAGAGGAGCAAGGATGTACAAGTTGAATGCCAATTTTACCAATTTTGGAGGTTTAATTGGGAATTCATCTCCCAATAGGTATAAATTAGTTTTTTCCTTAATTTAAGTTCTAAATCTGAGTTTTAACCATGAGAAATTAACCCATATGTATAGGCTACCCATAGAATTTGGTTTTGTGTTCATAGGAGGCCTATTGAGAAAGTTATGGTATTTTTTGTATCAATTTTGGGGGAATTCCGATATTAACATTTGTTGTGTGTGTCAATTGGTCCTATAGATCAATCTGGCATGTGCTTGTGTATTTGGGGCTAGTGTTGTATCCACAATTGGGTACGTGTAGGTCATATCCTAACAATTTGGTGATACGTGTTGATTTGGGAGTTTTCCCTCCGATACGGGACTTTGTGCATGTCATATTTTGACACGGACACGTAAATTTATGTTTGACTCTTCGTATTATTCATAGATAATATATTAGACTTGCTCGTGTCCTTTGGGGTACGTTTGGATGTGTGGTGGACTCGTGTCACAAGCGTATCCTAGATCAAGTGGGATACGAGAGCGATACACTCGATGTGTTTGTGCATTTTAATTCTAGATCTATTTTTCCATTATTCTTAGTCATTATAATATGTAATTATATGCCTATATATATAGTTATGTATGTATATATTTATATGTGTTAGTGTATCATGTACCAATATACCTATGTATTATATATGTATGTAGTAATATTTTTAATATATAATAGCAACTTGTATAAGTTATGTTATACATATATATGTATGTTATAAATATGTATATATATGTTATATATATATTTGAGTAGGTAGTACGATATTGTATAGATGTGTGTACATATGGATATATATGTATATATACATATAAGGGTATATTATCTATATGTATGAGGGTATATATATATAGCTATACCTATATGTTATATTTGTATATATGTTTTGATATATATATATATATATATATATATATATATATATATATATATATATAGTGGAGAGAGTATATACATATATTAGATATTGTTGGGATCAATGGGATACATATATGTGTTGGGCTTTTGTTTGTGTGTTGTATAAGGGGGGGCTCGACAGGAACCTGGTAGCAGCAGCAATATAAATGAACCAGCAGCAGCAGCAGCAACATTAATAAACCTGGCAGTAGCAGCAATATGAATGAACCTAGCAGCAGCAACAATATGAATAAACCAGCAATAGCAGTAAAAAGAATGAACCTGGCAGCAGCAGCAATATGAATAAACTGACAGCAGCAGCAATATGAATAAACCTGGCAGCAGCAGCAATATGAATGACCGTCAGCAACAGCAACATAAAGGAACCTGGCAGCAGCAGTAGTGGCACGAATGAGCCGCAGCAGCAGCATGAATGAGCAGCAGCAGCAGCAGCAGATTCACAAGCATAGCAGCAACAACATTTCGAGCTACAGCAGAGGCAGTTCACAGCAATAGCTGCGGCAGCAGCAGCTACTTCAGCAATAGCTAGGAGAGGCAGCGTGGGTAGCAAGCCAACAACAGTTTCAGCTGTGTATCAGCTTGTTAAGGTTTGGTCAGTCTGTTAGTTTAATGGCTAGTAGTTAGTGAGTTCCTAGCTTCTTAGTTTCAGTAGTTAGTATTGTTAGTTAATGGCTAGCTAGTTTAGTTAGTTATTCAAAATTTAACTAGTTAGTAGTTATATACAGATGCATTTTTAGCTAGTGATTACTTGATTATATATATGTAGGTATGTAGGTATGTATGTATATATGAATTAGTAGTTCATGTGTAATTGGTAGTTAGTATTTATAATTCTATTAGTATATACTAGAAGTTATATTGGATTGATATATGTATATATATAGTTGAGAGGTAGTTAGATATATACTAGGTATCATAATTTCCTTGAGATAACTGTTAATGTATAGTTGAGTAATTAACTAGTTATGCTCTTTATAGCTAGTGGTTCAGTTAAGGATTAAGGTATTGTCTAGATGGTGAACTTTGGTTAAGAGGCTATTGATACTAAGGTGACTAGTAGTTACAATTAAAAATTTGGTAGATGATACAGTATGTGTATAAATATATTTGATATTTTGATTGGTATCTATGTATGATAGGTATTAGTTCGATTCTTAACTATACGTATCTTATAAGTATTATTTTGTCGGTTAAGTATCTAGGTATTAGTATGTTATATAGTTAGTAGTTTTGCATATAGTTATTGATGGGTAGTTAGTATATATATAAAGTTTTGGCAATTACCTTGAGATACCAAGGTAAGTATCAAAGTATTGGAGGATAATCAAGGTATTGGGTTTGGGTATCAAGATAGAGGTTTAGTATTGCGATACAAAGTTGGTTTGAAACCAAGGTATCCATTTAGCATTTGTAATTAGGATTTATATTTTTAATATTGCTTTATTATAGATATACTATTGTTTGCGTATCCTGAGATACGATATATTAGTATCTAAGATTTATCTTGTTTGATCTGGATTCATAGTGTATGAACCCAATATCCTTGAGATAGACTCATGCAACCTAGAAATAGCTAGTTTGACTTAGAATTGACCTAGTTTGACTTTTTGTATTAGAAATGGCTCTTTGGCCTAGATGTTGACTAGTTTAACTTATTTCTTTCCCGAACTTTATATTAATGCAATATTCCATATATAGGTCTGTGTGATACCAGTTCGGACCCAGTTTGACATTCATTGCTCTGGACCACAAAGGAGAACATTCTATGATAGTTTCTTATTTATGAGATCCTTTATGTTCAATATATCTAGTGTAGATATCCATGTCTCTTGACATGATGGTTACACAGATTGGTATATCCGGATCTTGTCATGAGATGTTATTCCTTGGTATATGGTTTATCTTATGCAAGCCTTATTTTATTGATTATTTTGTACATGTACAGACACTGATTCTCGGGAAGAGTCGCTATTTTCTTGGTGAATCCCGTGCCATAGCATACCATGATTGAATCCACTATTACCAGTCGTGGTTGGGAGTATGTAGTATAGATATGTGATCATATCCTTCTTGTATCAAGTCTTGTTCTTGAATAGTGTTAATCTTATACCGAACTTATGATTAGCCAGGCCGTAAATCTTATATCAAGTTTCCAAGTCGATCACATGTTAAAGCTGGTACTCACTCACTTAGTCATTAGTATTTCTTGTTCATTTCTATATAGTTTATATTATTGATTTAGAACTGCTGTTAGAGATGTACTTCGCTCCATTCCTAACTGAAAAATATTTTTCAGAGGATCCAAGAGATTGGTGTCCGATATACTATGGACTTTAACTTATAGATGGTGCAGACTTGGACCTACTAGTTCTGGAGTGACTGTCGGGAGTTTTAGCCGGATTCACTTGGTAGCATAGTTAGTTCTCTTTAGCATTTTGGTACCGGATTTATTTTCGGCTTATATTTTAGTTTTGATTATTATTTCTATTGGTGTTATTATATTTGAATGGATAGTTATATTAGACTTCTTTGATATCTCCTCGTGCTTCTAGAATTGTGATTGAGTTTTATAATGAGATATTATTGGCAGATTTTATATTATTGTCAAATGTTTAGATAGCATAGTTAAGCAAGGCAGCGTTCTACCGCCGATGCTGCGGCGTATGCTGGACATTGCTCCCGACTTGCATCCCTACAGCGGGTGTGGGTCATGACACATTTTTAGTTGTGGCCTATGCAGGTCAGACTTTGTAAGTTGTGCGATATCGTGGTAGTGCGACGCCTTAGTTGTACTACTGTGAGCCTGAGATAGGATATAGGCTATAGGATAAATTCTTGGTGATCAGTTGATTTAAATTCTTGGTGTTCGTTATTGAGTTTGATTTCATATCGAGAGAAATTTTAAGGACTAAATTACGGTATCATCTGATGACATATGTTGATGAGGACAGTAAGAAAGGTAAAATGTCTGCTTTGGTTATGGAGCATAGAGTTTATCGCAGCCATATTAGCTGGCATAGCAGAAATGTAGGGACCTGACTTTGAATGTACATATTATAGTTATGAAATTTAGAGTTTCTCGCAGCCATACCGGTTGGCGGAGTGAGGATTCTAGATGACATAATTAAAGAGTTGCATACCCTAGTTATGGAATCTATCGTTTATCACAGCTATGCTTACTGGCATGGTGAGGATTCTGAGTATCATGATTTCGGACAGACGTGTATGATTATCAGATTATATCTTAAATTGGTTCTTAAAGTATCATCTCAATACTTATCCACTTTTATTATTTTAGGACCTTGTTCCATCATTCTTTAGCTTAGAAATAGAGATACCTTCAGTTCTTTAGTCCAGTTCCTTATAGAGCTTCTTTCCATTAGAATTTCTTATCAGTACGTTAGTTGGTGACTTACAATTAGGTCTGTGTCTTGAGTATTAGTATCGACTATTGAGAATATGACTTGTGAGTCTGTAAGTGGTTCTTGGTTGGGCATGGGGGCAATAGGTATAAATCTAGAGATAACCCATAGCATACTAACTTGTAGCAATAGTATTTTGATAGGTGTCATTATAAGTTAGTATTGCTACTATAGGTAGAAGCGGGAGTAATGAGTAGAAGATAGTTGTGTATTTATTGTGATAATAATGTACAGATGAGAACTTTAAGATGATTAAAAAATATTAGAGGATGAGTTGCACCAAGTATCAGATAGAAAAAGACACCCTAGTAACAAGAGACGGAGTACCTCAAGTATTATGAAAGTTTAGGCAAGTATTTTTGTAACTAGTATAATAATAGAGGAGAGACACGAGTAACTTGGTATGAGGATGTCATCTAAAATTACATAAGAGAGCTGGTGCCTTGTGTAGACAGTAACAAGATTTAAGTAAGGAATCCTATTGGGAGTATTAAAGTTGGACGAGGGTGTGCTAATAAAATACATGATTGAAATGGGTATACAAGTGTTCCTTGCAAAAGAATAATTAAGAAATTTGGTAATTAAAATAAAACAAGGAGGTAGTATCTTAGTAGTGTTTTGTATAGTATCCTAAGTAGCAAGTGCCAGTGAGTTAAGCATGTCCATGACCTAGAATTAGAGTATATCACTAGTATTTGGTAACCCTCAGTATTGAAAATATTATGACTAGGTTGATAAATAGTGAATGCCTAGTGTGTGATGGAATAGGCCATAGGTGGCATAGCAGATTATTTTGCACCAATAGACGGAGACACTTAGCAGGATAGAGACTGAATTTAATGATAGTTAAGAGACTATATCCAGGTATGATTTCTCTTTCAGTAGAATGGTAGGATTGTATGTTATAGGATATATACTATTTAGACTATGATTGATGGAGTTTGACTATAGTAAAATTTATATGAATAGGATATGACTGGCCTAAGAGAGAGGGGTGCGAGTTTTAATTTTGAGGACAAAATTCTTCTAAGGGGGATAGATTTGTCACTACCATATTTTCTAGGAAAGGATATTTTAGTCATTTGGTAATTAACTAAATTTTGTGCATATTTATTAATTATATTATTTATTTATGGTTAGCATGTTAGATTTATTTTTGGACTTGTGTTAGTGGACCTAACTAGTTTAGTTTAGACTCATGGACCGAAATTTAATTCTAGTTAGAATTGAGCCCAATAATTAGAAGCCCAATCATTAGGAGGATGATTAATTATGTTAAACTCATTAGACTAGAAGCTTCCCTCCTTAATTATTTTTTTCATGAGAGGCCCCGAGGGGTATTTTAAACTTTATATAGTAGCTTGAGTGAGGGGGCAAGTGAGGCCTATATAAAGGGGATAAAAACTTTCTCTCGCTTTATTTTTCATTACAAATCTAGATCTAGAAGTTCCCTCAACCAAATTTTATAAAATTTCTACCAAATTTTCACCCAATTCCTTCCCAAATCACTATTAGAGACTAGTAGAGCAAGGATCTACAAAGAGGAAGCATGGATCTACAAAGAGGAGCAAGGATCTACAAGTTGAAGGCCATTTTTACCAATTTTGGAGATTTCATTGAGAATTCATCTCCCAATAGGTATAATTTAGTTTTTTCCCTTAATTTAGGTTCTAAATCTGAGATTTAACCATGAGAAATCACCCCATATGCATAGGCTACCCATAAGATTGGGTTTTGTATTCATAGGAGGCCTATTGAGAAAGTTATGATATTTTTTGTATCAATTTTGGGGGAATTCCGATATTGACATTTGTTGTGTGTGTCAATTGGTCCTATAGATCAATCTAGCATGTGCTTGTGTGTTTGGGGCTACTGTTGTGTCCATAATTGGGTACGTGTAGGTCGTATCCCAATAATTTGGTGATACGTGTTGATTTGGGAGTTTTTTCTCCAATACGGGACTTTGTGCATGTCATATTTTGACACGGACACGTAAATTTATGTTTGACTCTTTGTATTATTCATAGATAATATATTAGACTTGCTCGTGTCTTTTGGGGTACGTTTGGATGTGTGGTGGACTCGTGTCACAAGCGTATCCTAGATCAAGTGGGATACGAGAGCGATGCACTCCATGTATTTGTGCATTTTAATTCTAGATATATTTTTCCATTGTTCTTAGTCATTATAATATGTAATTATATGCCTATATATATATAGTTATGTATATATATATATATTTATATGTGTTAGTGTATCATGTACCTATATACCTATGTATTATATATGTATGTAGTAATATTTTTAATATATAATAGCTACTTGTATAAGTTATGTTATACATATGTATGTATGTTATATATATGTATATATATGTTATATATATATTTGAGTAGGTAGTACGATATTGTATAGATGTGTGTACATATGGATATATGTGTATATATACATGTAAGGGTATATTATCTATATATAAGAGTGTATATATATATAGCTATACCTATATGTTATATTTGTATATATGTTTTGATATATATATATATATATATATATATAGTGGAGAGAGAGTATATACATATATTAGATATTGTTGGGATCAATGGGATACATATATGTGTTGGGCTTTTGATTGTGTGTTGTATAAGGGGGGGCTCGACAGGAACCTGGTAGTAGTAGCAATATGATTGAACCAGCAGCAGCAGCAACAACATTAATAAACCTGGCAGCAGCAGCAATATGAATGAACCTAGCAGCAACAATAATATGAATGAACCGGCAGCAGCAGTAACAAGAATGAACCTGGCAGCAGCAATAATATGAATAAATCGGCTACAGCAGCAATATGAATAAACCTGGCAGCAGCAGCAATATGAAAGAACCGGCAGCAACAGCAACATGAAGGAACCTGGCAGCAGCAGTAGTGGCACGAATGAGCCGCAGCAGCAGCATGAATGAGCAGCAGCAGCAGCAGATTCACAAGCATAGCAGCAACAACATTTTGAGCTACAGCAGAGGCAGTTCACAGCAATAGCTGCGGCAGCAGTAGCTACTTCAGCAATAGCTAGGAGAGGCAGCGTGGGTAGCAAGCCAATAACAATTTCAGCAGTGTATCAGCTTGTTAAGGTTTGGTCAGTCTGTTAGTTTAATGGCTAGTAGTTAGTGAGTTCCTAGCTTCTTAGTTTCAGTAGTTAGTATAGTTAGTTAATGGCTAGCTAGTTTAGTTAGTAATTCAAAATTTAACTAGTTAGTAGTTATATACAGATGCATTTTTAACTAGTGATTACTTGATTATATATATGTAGGTATGTAGGTATGTAGGTATGTATGTATATATGTATTAGTAGTTCATGTGTAGTTGGTAGTTAATATTTATAATTCTATTAGTACATACTAGAAGTTATATTGGATTGATATTTGTATATATATAGTTGAGAGGTAGTTAGATATATACTTGGTATCATAATTTCCTTGAGATAACTGTTAATGTATAGTTGAGTAATTAACTAGTTATGCTATTTATAGCTTGTGGTTCAGTTAAGGATTGAGGTATTGTCTAGATGGTGAACTTTGGTTAAGAGGCTATTGTTACTAAGGTGACTAGTAGTTACAATTAAAAATTTGGTAAATGATATAGTATGTGTAAAAATATATTTGATATTTTGATTGGTATCTATGTATGATAGGTATTAGTTCGATTCTTAACTATAGGTATCTTATAAGTATTGTATTGTAGGTTAAGTATCTAGGTATTAGTATGTTATATAGTTAGTAGTTTTGCGTATAGTTATTGATGGGTAGTTAGTATATATAAAGTTTTGGCAATTACCTTGAGATACCAAGGTAAGTATCAAGGTATTGGAGGATAATCAAGGTATTGGGTTTGGGTATCAAGATAGAGGTTTAGTATTGTGATACAAAGTTGGTTCAAAACCAAGGTATCCATTTAGCATTTGTAATTAGGATTTATATTTTTAATATTGCTTTATTATAGATATATGATATTTATCTATTGTTTGCGTATCCTGAGATATGATATTTAGTATCTAAGATTTATCTTGTTTGATCTAGATTCATAGTGTATGAACCCAATATCCTTGAGATAGACTCATGCAACCTAGAAATAGCTAGTTTGACTTAGAGTTGACCTAGTTTGACTTTTTGTATTAGAAATGGCTCTTTGGCCTAGATGTTGACTAGTTTAACTTATTTCTTTCCCAAACTTTGTATTAATGCAATATTCCATATATAGGTCTGTGTGATACCAGTTCGGACCCAGTTTGACATTCATTGCTCTTGACCACAAACGAGAACATTCTATGATAGTTTCTCATTTATGAGATCCTCTATGTTCATTGTATCTTGTGTAGATATCTATGTCTCTTGACACGATGGTTACACAGATTGGTATATCCGGATCTCGTCATGAGATGTTATTCCTTGGTATATGGTGTATCTTGTGCAAGCCTTGTTTCATTGATTATCTTGTACAGACACTGATTCTCGCGAAGAGTCGCTATCTTCTTAGGGAATCTCGTGCCATAGCGTACCATGGTTGGATCCACTATTACCTGTCGGGGTTAGGGAGTATATAGTATAAATATGTGATCTTATCCTTCTTGTATCAAGTCTTGTTCTTAAATAGTGTTAATCATATACCGAACTTATGATTAGCTAGGCCATAAATCTTGTATCAAGTTTCCAAGTCGATCACATGTTAAAGCTGGTACTCACTCACTTAGTCATTAGTATTTTTTGTTAATTTCCATATAGTTTATATCATTGATTTAGAACTGCTGTTAGAGATGTACTTCGCTCCATTCCTAACTGAAAAATATTTTTCAGAGGATCCAAGAGATTGGAGTCCGACATACTATGGACTTCAACTTATAGATGGTGCAGACTTGGACCTACTAGTTCTGGAGTGACTGCCGTGAGTTTTAGCCGGATTCGCTTGGTAGCATAGTTAGTTCTCCTTAGCATTTTGGTACCGAATTTGTTTTCGGCTTATAATTGTGTTTTGATTATTGTTTCTATTGGTGTTATTATATTTGAATGGATAGTTATATTAGACTTCTTTGATATCTCCTCGTGCTTCTAGAATTATGATTGAGGTTTATGTTGAGATATTATTGGCAGATTTTATATTATTGTGAAATGATTACATAATTTAGTTAACCAAGACAGCGTTCTATCGTCGATGCTGTGGCGTAGGCTGGGCATTGCTCCCGACTTGCATTCCTACACTGGGTGCGGGTCGTGATACCTATTATTCTAAGTTAAAACTATCTAAACTAGTCTATCTCCCAAGTGTATTGCTATTTATCTATTAACACTAAGTATTGGTTAACACCAATTATAAATACACTAGTTAAATATATATGAACTATATTACCTATGGATATCAACTAGCTAATACTTATCTAACTAATACCTTAGTTCAAACCCTTGACACTTAACCATTCCTAACATCTAATATTAAGACATCAACTCTTATTCAATATCCATACTTAAACACCATATCAACTAACACTAACTACCCTCACTGAATTATATACTAACTCATAGTATTTAGGCTATAACTTATCTACCTAACTGCTACTACTTCAAGGTGAAGCCATTACCTAAATAGCCATGTACAAGCATCTATGAATTCATCCTTATCTATTTCCAACTCAAAAACTAATTACAATGCTTCACATGGTATCCTAAATATAATTATATTTAGAGATACCTATAATACTACTAGATACTCAAGATACTTAGTATCACAAGAGTGCCTATACTCTAACCTTAACACTTAACAAGTTTACTAAGTTAAAACTATATAAACTAGTCTATCTCCCAAGTGTATTAGCTATTTATCTATTAACACTAAGTATTGGTTAACACCAATTATAAATACACTAGTTAAATATACAATAAACTATATTACCTATAGATATAAACTAGCTAATACTTATCTAACTAATACTTTGGTTCACACCCATGACACATAACCATTCCTAACATCTAATATTAAGACATCAACTCTTATTCAATAACCACACTTAAACACCATATCAACTAACACTAACTACCCTTACTGAATTATATACTAACTCATAGTATTTAGGCTATAACTTATCTACCTAACTGCTACTACTTCAAGGTGAAGCCATTACCTCATAGTCATGTACATGAATCTATGAATTCATCCTTACCTATTTCCAACTCAAAAACCTATTATAATGCTTCACATGGTATCTTATATATAATTATATTTAGAGATACCCATAATACTACTCGATACTCAAGTTAATTAGTATCACAAGAGTGCCTATACTCTAACCTTAACACTTAACAAGTTTACTAAGTTACCAATGATAACTTACATACCCAAGTATCTAGACAACTCTTAGATACTTAACTCATGATACATAACTTGGTATCACAACCTGACATGAATCACTGATACTCATACTCATATACTTCTAGCTTCTACACTCCATTACCAATCATACCTACACTCCACCCTACCACACTTGTGTCACGCCCCGATCTCCCGCAGGCAAATCGGCCGTTCCCGCTAGGCGGGAATCACCCTCGCCAGCGCTCCCGCGGAACGATCGCTTAACCTATCCGGGCGTGATGCCGCACGAGCGTGATCCACGCCCGTGCAAGGCCATGGTTCATTGGCTGGCGGCAAGAGTTCTAAGCCACAGAGTCGCACAGATTGTCCGAGTGCAGCGGAGTTTAGGAACGCATAGCGATCGGTAACAGGTTTACTGAGTCGACAATATAGCAGAAGCATCGAAACAAGTAAAGTAATCTCTTTATTGATATAAAACATGTATTACAGGCGGCGTATAGCCGAGATTACAAGTCGCTCAAGCCTCTCTCTCTCTGAAACAGTAAAAGCGTGCCAAGTGGCTAAAGTTTGGAATGATTGTACAGGCGATGGTCAGGCGATGTTCACAACTTATGTCTTGTATATGTATTTCAGTCCCGGACGCACCGTTGCAAGGCTTCAGAGGCAACTCCTGGCCTTAGCACGCACGAAGGAGGCATCCGCACCGAACGAGGTTCTCCCGCACCCTGCAAGCAAACTGGTGGATTATCAGTACATTGGATGCACTGGTGGGGAAGCTACTCGCCCGCTCGACAAATCTAAACACGTAATACAGGTTCCTTGCACAACTATTCAGTTATCTTTCTAGTTGCCTTCGGATCAGTTTCATGCAGATATTGACTAGCCTAACGTGTCGGCAGTGCGCCGTGCGATGTTAGAGGAAACACGACGAGACTTACCAACTTACCATCTCCTTCTCTGTCCAAGGCAACCATTTAGGCAAACAGTATAAATTCGAGCAGAGGCATGTATAAACATTCAGGAGGCAAGCATATGCAAACAGGAGGGTCATTTTAACATGATCGTTCAGGTATTTAGTTGTTCTTGATGCGATGCAGTGACTCGCACGCGGATAGCCGCTAAGCGAGGATGACTTATCTATATAAACACGGTCGCTGGCAAAGCCATTATGGACACTAGTCTTAAACGAGAGTAGTTTGCAACGAAAGTACAGTGGGTGCTACAAGCCATCTCGTTTAGTACAGTAGACTATACAGTAAGTTCAGCCATGGAGCGGATGGTATGCAGCGAAAGAACGGTAGGTGCTGCACACTATCTCGTCCAGTACAGTTGGCTGAAACAGTGGAGTTCCATCCGGATCGGAGCGGCCCCAGTGCCCCGGAGACCGTCCGTGGAACTATGCCTCGTTTCCGAGTTGTCCGCGACATGCAGGTCAGGGTCAGGGTCAGTTTCCCCTTCACTAGATACTCGAGTACTGTAGAACAGGAGTACAGTGGTACAGTAGAACAGTAGTACAGTGGTACAGTATTACAGAAGATGTTTGAATCATGATTCTGTACAGTGATTACTTGTCTTGATGCATTCCCCTAGTTCGGGGATGCCTTGGGTGACCTAGCGGTCCCGGATACTTGCAGGAACATTCAGGCACGGAACGACTACGTAGTAGTCTTCCGGGGTTTGGATGCAAACACGATAACATTCAAGCAGACAAGCATGCGTTTCTATGTACATAAGCAGGCACGTTGCTCGGGCCCGAAGGTAGTCCGAGAGATGAAACCGTTAAGGGACTTAGCATACGAGGGTCTGAATATAAGCAGTATTTCTTTTTCCATGTTCTAGCAAGCAATATTAGTTGGGATTATTCCCTTAGCTAGGTGTGTTGGATTTATTAGCATGCAGGGGGTGATTCACCTAGCGACTAGCATAAACATTCCAGATTTTATGTGTGCTGGCTAAGCAAAGACAAGTTCACCGTAGCCACCCACCTTAGCGATGATTCACCTCGGTAGAGCGATACGTCTGAGCGAGCCTCTGAAAGTCCAAGCCGGATTCCTGTAGGGGCAAGTCTGGATATCCTTTGCTTCTTGATCGAGGCAAAGCGGGTCGGGACAGCTGCACGATTGCCGTTTGAGACGGTAGTCCGCTTGAGTAGAACGGGGTGTTACATCCTATCCAACTTAGAAAAAGTCTCGTCCTCGAGACTTACTAAGGACAAGCAGTAATCTAGAGTTGAGGCAATCCTAGACAAGTTGTTTGTACTTGTTCATTTGGATCTTTACTTGCACAAGCTTCGAAATCAGCATATCACTTAGACTGGATCGTGCGCACTTTGAAGGTACCCTCTAGCGTGAACACGTCAACCAGCTCAGTGATAGCGAAGTCTTAGCACTCGAGTTTCACCTTTTTTTTAAGTCTTGGATGGTGTACTAGTTCAAGGCGTCCCTCGAATAGATGCATTCAACCAAACTTAGGGTTAGTGAAAATTGGACAAGCTACTAGCGATACTCTCAAGGGTTCGCACAGGTTGGCTCAAAGGCCACTCGCAGCATACAACCAGACAAGCAAGCATATCATTCAAAACGTATTTTGAAAGTATTTAGACTTATTGTTGGAACATTCCATCGAGGCATTGAGAGAGAGCGTGCACATAACCCACGAACGAGCTTTCAAAACAGAGATATCGAATTGAAGGCCAAAGGCGTAGAAGCCAGGCTCTGATACCAACCTGTCACGCCCTGATCTCCCGCAGGCAAATTGGCCGTTCCCGCTAGGCGGGAATCACCCTCGCCAGCGCTCCCGCAGAACGATCGCTTAACCTATCCGGGCGTGATGCAGCACGAGCGTGATCCACGCCCGTGCAAGGCCATGGTTCATTGGCTGGCGGCAAGAGTTCTAAGCCACAGAGTCGCACAGATTGTCCGAGTGCAGCGGAGTTTAGGAATGCATAGCGATCGGTAACAGGTTCACTGAGTCGACAATATAGCAGAAGCATCGAAACAAGTAAAGTAATCTCTTTATTGATATTAAACATGTATTACAGGCGGCGTATAGCCGAGATTACAAGTCGCTCAAGCCTCTCTCTCTCTGAAACAGTAAAAGTGTGCCAAGTGGCTATAGTTTGGAATGATTGTACAAGCGATGGTCAGGCGATATTCACAACTTATGTCTTGTATATGTGCTTCAGTCCCGGACGCACCGTTGCAAGGCTTCAGAGGGAACTCCTGGCCTTAGCATGCACGAAGGAGGCGTACGCACCGAACGAGGTTCTCCCGCACCCTGCAAGCAAACTGGTAGATTATCAGTACATTGGATGCACTGGTGGGGAAGCTACTCGCCCGCTCGACAAATCCAAACACGTAATACAGGTTCCGTGCACAACTATTCAGTTATCTTTCTAGTTGCCTTCGGATCAGTTTCATGCAGATATTGAATAGCCTAACGTGTCGGCAGTGCGCCGTGCGATGTTAAAGGAAACACGGCGAGACTTACCAACTTACCATCTCCTTCCCTGTCCAAGGCAACCATTTAGACAAACAGTATAAATTCGAGCAGAGGCATGTATAAACATTCAGGAGGCAAGCATATGCAAACAGGAGGGTCGTTTTAACATGATCGTTCAGGTGTTTAGTTGTTCTTGATGTGATGCAGTGAATCGCACGCGGATAGCCGCTAAGCGAGGATAACTTATCTATATGAACACGGTCGCTGGCAAAGCCATTATGGATACTAGTCTTAAACGAGAGTAGTTTGCAACGAAAGTACAGTGGGTGCTACAAGCCATCTCGTTTAGTACAGTAGACTATACAGTAAGTTCAGCCATGGAGCGGATGGTATACATCGAAAGAACGGTAGGTGCTGCACACTATCTCGTCCAGTACAGTTGGCTGAAACAGTGGAGTTCCATCCGGATCGGAGCGGCCCCAGTGCCCCGGAGACTGTCACGCCCCGATTTCGTCTAACCGATAATCGTCCCAGGGGCGCGATGCCGTGCACGCGTAGGGCGCGCGTGCACCAGGCCTTAGGCATAAGGATATTCTTTAGATCAATGCAACAGAGTATACAAATAAGATAACACAAGTTTGAGGCATAGAAAAGTTTCTCTTTTATTTATAATGAACATCTTGTTACATTGCTTGACTCAAAAGTATAAAATGCCCCACGGGCTTACAGACTTGGACGCAAAATGAGATAGCCGATCCATACATTATGTCCCTTTACATAGCTTCAAAAACACAAAACACCTTGGGTGCGGGTAAGCACCATCGCCTTAGCGTTATTTCCGCAACGGGGGAGAGAGGCAGACTTCTAGCTTGAGCCTCCAAAGTCTTGGCCACGACCCGCCAAGAATCCCAAAGGGTCCGGAGAGAGAGCTTCAGCTCCTCGCCGCGTTGCCTTGCGCCGGGGAACCTGCTACAACGAGGGTCAGTACTTTGAAAAGTACTGGTGAAGGCTAGCTGCTCAACTTTACCAAGCTCTTTAGATGAGTTTAAATGAACATGCAACATTTATGTTCTTAGGTGAGTTTCTATTCTTGCCTAGTTCAGATTTCATTTAGCAGGTATACAAGAACAAAATAACATAACTTCACATGCCACCGTTCGGTGACTTTACCTGTACCGTCTGAACCACCTGTACAACTTACCATAGCCTTCCCTGTCACGAAGACATAGTTAGTCTGCACAGTTTAAATATACACAACATCTTTCTTTGTTGTTCTACCAGCCATCATGGGTTTAGTCTGGGCTGGCGGCGACGCTTGCAGCGCGGGTAGCTAGCCCCGCTACAATTCCCCGCTCCCAGTACTAAGAAAGTAGATTCCGCCCGGGTCGAAACGGCCCGGTGCCCCGGTAACCGCTCGTAGGAACCTGGATCCCTTGTGCACAAGAATTCCCATGACCATTCCTATGAACTCTACATCATAGATTTACTTACTAGCCATGTAAAGAACATCATGAACGAAACTGCTTTACTGTACTGTCACCATTAACCAACAGTTATATAAAATAACATGCAGCAGTTTATAGAAGAACACTTTGAACTTATTGAAGAGCACTTTGAACTATCAATAAATACCAACCCATTAAACATCCAACGACCATGCATGCATCAATGAATTTATGCAAGGTTTTATATGACAAGCAATGGGTGTTCCAAGCCTACTTCTTATCTTATCTTGTTATTTATGCAAGATTTGTATGACAAGCAATGGGTATTCCAAGCCTACTTCTTATCTTATCTTGTTATCCAACTTATTACTTAAGTGGTATCGTTTGATTGAATGCACAACTGAGTCAATTTTATTATGAACGGAGCCCTTGGAAAGAAGGTGCTTATCGAAATAGAGCCACTCACACGTTGGTTGCATAGGAAGAAGAAGTAGAGATCCCTAAGACTCCGCTCGCGCGTCGTCTACCCGATCACCTGCACGCACCAACGGATGATCAATACCTCCTGCTTCGGTCTCCAAGGCTCGATACGAAATGCGAAATCCTAAGAACGAAAGCAATAAAATCCATCAAAACCGTTCAAGAAAACGCAAGTCCTAAAACCAACAAGTACGCAACCAAACGGCAATCGAAAACGGGCAAGGAAAACCAACACAACGGAAAGGCCTCTCTCTACTCTACCGCCGAGTCCTTCCTTGAGGCACGATCCATTGATTATGGGACCTGATTCCGAAGAAACCAATCCATAACGAGGAAAGGATCTTGATTCAATCTGTCCCATTCGGACGGTCGTAAGTATTTCTTGGCCGCGCTCCCCGTATAGGGGGAACGGGATGAACGGGGCGTTACATCATAACCATCTAATAGGAAGTTTCGTCCCGAAACTTAAGAATAGAGCCTACCACTAAGGAATAATGAGAGAAATTTTCCCCTCATATCAGATTCAAGTTCCCAGGTCGACTCCTCGACCGAGTGGTTTCGCCACAGTACGCGCACTAGCGAGTAAGATTTCCATGTTCTATACGATAATAAAGCGGGGTTATCCCCATAGCTATGTGCGTTCATCTCTTTTATTAGCATGCAAAGGTTATCGCCTATAAACTAGCACGTATCATTCATCTTCTTAGTGTGCAGCTAAGTAGAGACAGGTTCACCGGGGTCACCCACCTTAGCGATGTATCGCATCGGTCGAGCTAGACTCCGGACGCGCTTCTGATAGCCTAAGTCTGACTCCATTAAAGATCCCCGCATGAAAGCCTTTGCATCGAACGAGCCATCTCGCTGAGCAAGGCGGTTGAATAGCTACACTTGTGCCATTTGAATTGGCCCTCCGGGTTGAGTGGAGCGGGTTGCTACATCATATACCACTCAGAACAAGTTTCGTCCTCGAGATTTCCTGAGGGTAACTCGTGCTATCGCATAACTTCTAAACTTCCCTATACATCTCGTCTTATCCTTCAAGGACTGTCTCAATAATACAATCCTCTATTTTCTCACCATGCGTTACGCTAATGTTGGCCAATTCTCATCGAACGACTCTATCGTTCAATGCTATCGAGTTATACTCAACTCGATCGTTGCACTTCCGTCTCAAAATCTACTGCACCTAGCGCAGGGCTGTATTACCCAAGCACATGGTATTCTATAACTCAACGGGCACTTACAACTCACAATTGGGTGGACTTGCCCAACCAGTTATGTTATCACCAAAGGAACCCAACACAATTGAGCCTATTTCTTGACGTCGCCTATCGAAACCCGTCGTTACGCCTAACCTAAAAGCTCGAATCTCGACAATCTTCCAATCTTGTTTTTGCATCAAATCTCTCTGAGTCACCGTCCAATCTCACTAAATAAATTCGCACCCAATCACCAACGTTTTCTGACTCAGTCTATATTGCGCCTTAGCGCAGAGCTAAATTGCCTACCTGGGGTACGCTCAAGTCCTCCGCACCTTTGGCCCAATCGAACTTAACTTTCTATTCGTTTTTACTCGTTCTGTTCGCCCGAGTGCTTAATCATTTTATCCGAATGATCTATTAGTTCAACTATTGCATTCCCAAACTCAGTCTCGTACTGCGCCTTAGCGCAGAACTATCCCGGTAGCACGAGGAATGATACAATCCTTCCTCTATGAAAATTTAGGTTGAGGCTAAATCATTTCAGTTGCCATACTCATCCATGCGAATCCGAATATTTTCCTTTGCAGCTGCATCCGAGTTATGCATATCGCTAAGTCTGGATCATACCCATATTCAAGGCGTCCCCCAAATATGTGTATTTCAACCAAGCTCAGTGACAGCTAAGTCTGACAAGCTACTAGTGAAAATCTTTCAAAATGCGGATCATCCTGCTATATGAATGACCGAACTCTTGTTCGATCCAGCTATCGTCTTATCCTTTACCGTCGCTTAAACTTATCCAACTAAATCAATTATCACCCGAGTCCTATCTTGCCTTACGTTTGTTCCAACGCGAACGTTGCTAGTGTATATTCCCAAATTCCAAATTCTAACTCTAAGTCTTGTTGCCCAAGTTCTATCATTCTTCCCGAACGATACTCTGAAGTCAGCCACTCCAGTTTAACTCAAGGCATAGGGTCGTCTGCCTAGTCTCTAGGCCAGCACACACAGTCATAGGTACAACTTAAATTTGTGACTCATTGCGCAACCGTGTTGCACAACGCTCGCCCCAAACACCCTAAGGTCAAACCATTGTTCCTTTACACGGGTATTCTATCCAAGCTCGTTTCACTCAGATTTCTAAACATCGAGCACAGATCATCCTATCATACCAACACGCTCGTTCAACTGAACCCACGATACGCCCATGTTTCAGGGCTAACCTATCGATTCACATACACTATCTCTTTCATCTCGTTTAATAGAATTCTCCAATCCATCCCTTTCTACACCTGTATCATCAAGCCACATTTCTATTATAAACCATCGATGTATATCATGAACTCTAAGTCGTACAGCACAATCTACGTATCCGTTCATAAAAATGTCCAACACCTCTTACTTTACGTTTCTAGACTAACTCCTCAAGAGAAATCCATAGACTCATTTTCTTAGTCTACTCTTAGCATTCCTCAAACAACTAAGATCAATTCCCAAACCCAAGTCTATCCCATTGATACGTTCCATTCATCGAGTTCATTTTGGGAATAATCACCGAATCTATTCTCTTGAGTTTGCTCATCCCTACCGTACGTGAAATCACCACGTCGACGCTCTCGCAGGATAATCGTTCTCGCTTGGGACAGATTTCGAATATTTTCTTTCTGAACTTGATTTCAAGATCGTTCTTCCAAACTCCAAGCCAAATCTATTACCGCTTAACTCAATCCATCAAAATCATAATTCTTTCCACTTGCATCAATCCATACTACTTTCCGACCATTGTTATGGTCTAAATCTCCCAAAATATGAAATCATCGCATTCATACTCAAACCGAATTTTATCGAGCGATATCCTACTCAAATCCAAGTTTTCCATGCACGCTATCATTCGTTCACTCCATTATTTCTAATTGCACTTACTTCGATCGCATCTCAGATTATTCAATCTCGACTCAAGTTTGTAATTTGCTTGTTTCAACTCAAACTCGCTCGTACAATCCTCTAAGTCTTTTCCGATCATGATATCGATTCCAATTGCCCTGAATTTCTATTCGATGTAAGCCTTATCCCTTATTCAACTCATTGTAACTCGTTCAAACTAAACATTGCATGCTTTCTTCGAGTTCGTTTACTTGCTAGGCACTGTTTGTTTATACTAAGGCTTTACCCAATCTCGTCGCTTGTCGCTAGACTCGCTTAACTCTTCGAATCCACGACTTCGTTCAAGCATTTTTAAGCCAACGAATACACCACTCAGGTTCGAGTCATACTCCCTGAATCTTTACAACTCATTATATCCACATATTGCATAATCGAACAGGGGACTTATCGCATACACTACTCAGAAATTGGGTCGTCCTAATAACTCCTGATTCGCGTTCGCATCCTTCACTCGTATGCCCAATTCGTTCCTTAGAACTCCAATACAGTCCCTATTTATCGCCTTAGCGATCTTAGACTCGTACATACCTGTATTCATAGCCCTCTATACAGACTATGCTTCAAATCATAACTTATCGCTATGAATAACCGTCCAACTATTACCAAAAATTCCTTACACGATTCCTGTTATTCGCCTTAGCGGCAATCCGATAGCGTCTCTATCGATTTTCCTCCAAGTCAACTTTATTCTCATCCCAACAATACCCAATTCTCGCTGCAACTCACTATCACCAAGGGTCTTGGTGCACGATACTTAACACAAACTGGCCAAAAGGCCATGTGCATAGACCACTGTCTGAACGATATTCTTATCTCGCACTCTACTCGTTTGGTGTTTTCATATAGACATATAACTTGCCGATTATAATACGAGTCTCCTCTCACAACATCCTCTATGAGTTGGGACAAAAGCCCTCACATCATAATCCCGTCCAAGCAATCGTATAATTCTCACGCACTTTTTCAAAAATATTCAGACTTATTGTATGGAACGCATCTCATTTTGGCCAAGCGAATTCAAGGGTCTACTCGAAAGGAACAAGGTCCTCTTTAGAAACTTTCTATTTGAGACCAAAGGATCTGAAGCATGCTCTGATACCAATATGTCACGCCCCGATTTCGTCTAACCGATAATCGTCCCAGGGGCGCGATGCCGTGCACGCGTAGGGCGCGCGTGCACCAGGCCTTAGGCATAAGGATATTCTTTAGATCAATGCAACAGAGTATACAAATAAGATAACACAAGTTTGAGGCATAGAAAAGTTTCTCTTTTATTTATAATGAACATCTTGTTACATTGCTTGACTCAAAAGTATAAAATGCCCCACGGGCTTACAGACTTGGACGCAAAATGAGATAGCCGATCCATACATTATGTCCCTTTACATAGCTTCAAAAACACAAAACATCTTGGGTGCGGGTAAGCACCATCGCCTTAGCGTTATTTCCGCAACGGGGGAGAGAGGCAGACTTCTAGCTTGAGCCTCCAAAGTCTTGGCCACGACCCGCCAAGAATCCCAAAGGGTCCGGAGAGAGAGCTTCAGCTCCTCGCTGCGTTGCCTTGCACCGGGGAACCTGCTACAACGAGGGTCAGTACTTCGAAAAGTACTGGTGAAGGCTAGCTGCTCAACTTTACCAAGCTCTTTAGATGAGTTTAAATGAACATGCAACATTTATGTTCTTAGGTGAGTTTCTATTCTTGCCTAGTTCAGATTTCATTTAACAGGTATGCAAGAACAAAATAACATAACTTCACATGCCACCGTTCGGTGACTTTACCTGTACCGTCTGAACCACCTGTACAACTTACCATAGCCTTCCCTGTCACGAAGACATAGTTAGTCTGCACAGTTTAAATATACACAACATCTTTCTTTGTTGTTCTACCAGCCATCATGGGTTTAGTCTGGGCTGGCGGCGACGCTTGCAGCGCGGGTAGCTAGCCTCGCTACAATTCCCCGCTTCCAGTACTAAGAAAGTAGATTCCGCCCGGGTCGAAACGGCCCGGTGCCCCGGTAACCGCTCGCAGGAACCTGGATCCCTTGTGCACAAGAATTCCCATGACCATTCCTATGAACTCTACATCATAGATTTACTTACTAGCCATGTAAAGAACATCATGAACGAAACTGCTTTACTGTACTGTCACCATTAACCAACAGTTATATAAAATAATATGCAGCAGTTTATAGAAGAACACTTTGAACTTATTGAAGAGCACTTTGAACTATCAATAAATACCAACCCATTAAACATCCAACGACCATGCATGCATCAATGAATTTATGCAAGGTTTTATATGACAAGCAATGGGTGTTCCAAGCCTACTTCTTATCTTATCTTGTTATTTATGCAAGATTTGTATGACAAGCAATGGGTATTCCAAGCCTACTTTTTATCTTATCTTGTTATCCAACTTATTACTTAAGTGGTATCGTTTGATTGAATGCACAATTGAGTCAATTTTATTATGAACGGAGCCCTTGGAAAGAAGGTGCTTATCGAAATAGAGCCACTCACACGTTGGTTGCATAGGAAGAAGAAGTAGAGATCCCTAAGACTCCGCTCGCGCGTCGTCTACCCGATCACCTGCACGCACCAACGGATGATTAATACCTCCTGCTTCGGTCTCCAAGGCTCGATACGAAATGCGAAATCCTAAGAACGAAAGCAATGAAATCCATCGAAACCGTTCAAAAAAACGCAAGTCCTAAAACCAACAAGTACGCAACCAAACGGCAATCAAAAACGGGCAAGGAAAACCAACACAACGGAAAGGCCTCTCTCTACTCTGCCGCCGAGTCCTTCCTTGAGGCACGATCCATTGATTATGGGACCTGATTCCGAAGAAACCAATCCATAACGAGGAAAGGATCTTGATTCAATCTGTCCCATTCGGACGGTCGTAAGTATTTCTTGGCCGCGCTCCCCGTATAGGGGGAACGGGATGAACGGGGCGTTACAGAGACCGTCCGTGGAACTATGCCTCGTTTCCGAGTTGTCCGCGACATGCAGGTCAGGGTCAGGGTCAGTTTCCGCTTCACTAGATACTCGAGTACTATAGAACAGGAGTACAGTGGTACAGTGGTACAGTAGAACAGTAGTATAGTGGTACAGTATTACAGGAGATGTTTGAATCATGATTCTGTACAGTGATTACTTGTCTTTATGCATTCCCCTGGTTCGGGGATGCCTTGGGTGACCTAGCGGTCCCGGATACTTGCAGGAATATTCAGGCACGGAACGACTACGTAGTAGTCTTCCGGGGTTTGGATACAAACACGGTAACATTCAAGCAGACAAGCATGCGTTTCTATGTACATAAGCAGGCACGTTGCTCAGGCCCGAAGGTAGTCCGAGAGATGAAACCATTAAGGGACTTAGCATGCGAGGGTCTGAATATAAGCAGTATTTCCTTTTCCATGTTCTAGCAAGCAATATTAGTTGGGATTATTTCCTTAGCTAGGTGCGTTGGATTTATTAGCATGCAGGGGGTGATTCACCTAGCGACTAGCATAAATATTCCAGATTTTATGTGTGCTGGCTAAGCAAAGACAAGTTCACCGTAGCCACCCACCTTAGCGATGATTCGCCTCGGTAGAGCGATACGTCTGAGCGAGCCTCTAAAAGTCCAAACCGGATTCCTGTAGGGGCAAGTCTGGATATCCTTTGCTTCTTGATCGAGGCAAAGCGGGTCAGGACAGCTGCACGATTGCCGTTTGAGACGGTAGTCCGCTTGAGCGGAACGGGGTGTTACAACTTGCACACTGCCCGAGCATGCTGCTGTTGCAAATTGCTTTCTTATGTTGCTGCTGCAATCGCTGATACTTTTGTTGCTGCACTTACTATAATTGCTGCTGCTGCTGCAGTACTATGCAATTGCTTCTGTTGTTGCTGTACTATGCAATTGATGTTGCTGCTCTACTCAATTGTTGCTGCTGCTGCTGAACTATGCAATTGTTGTTGCTGCTCTATGGAATTGTTGTTGCTGCTGTTATACTATGCAAAACCCGACCCCCTCATCTCAGTCCCTACATACTCACAGTATTAATACCCTACTGTTAGGCTACCCGATACACTCATCCTCACAGACAACACTTACAAACACCTCACACAGTCACTAATACACACACACACACACACACACACACACACACACACACACACACACACACACATATATATATATATATATACATACATACACAGATAACTATATCTAGACATATATATGTTGAGACATTTAAACAAATATTATAGTGCACAAAATAGAATATCTATGATACTCAACCCATTGAGGTGCCAAACTCTTTATTCTCCATAATTGATCATTCCCACAAGTTATATATATATAATTACAACTATTAGAACTTATTACAACATATAATGAAGAAAATTCATGTAAATCATCCAAAATTGGCCCTTTATCACACCGTATCATAAAATACCGTGATACGACCTATACGTATCCATTTATGGACATGTACCTAGTCCCATAACCCCAATCTAAGTTTAATTAGATCTGTCTCATAACACACAATTGATGTGTCAAATTCTTAATTCTCCCAATATGCACACAAAATATCACATAGAACTAACATTACATAATCAAATAGCCTAGAATATATTCCTATAGGTAGTCCTATGCCATAGGGTCATTCCTAACGGTCAAATGCATGACTAAGAAGCTATAATGAGAGAGAAATTCAGGAATTACCAATTGGGAGATGGATTTCCAATAAAAATACAATTGGATACGATTCAGACATGATCTCTAGCTCCAAAGCTCCTCCTTCTTGTGCCCCTTGCTTCTTCAATCTCTAAGGCTCTAAGAGTGATGAATTTGAGAGGAAATTGGTGGTGAATTATGTAGAAAATTAATGGAGAAAAATTAAAAAATTGGGTATCTAGAATTTGGATCAATATAAAATACAAATGAGGAAGAGAGAGAAGAACCCCATTCTTAAGTGGCCGGCCTATTCCCCCTTCCCCAAACAAATTCAAATATCCAAGTTACCCTATATGTTGCATTATGAGGAATAATTAAGGATGAATATATTTGGAATTCTCTAACTAATTATAATTAAACCAATCCTTCTTAATTTAATTAGTGATTGACTAATGGACTTGGGTCCAAGTTGGACTTACTAATTGTCATAACAAATCTAAATAGGTCCACATGTGACAAGTCTAAATATTGTCTAGTCTTTCTCTAACTAACTAATTAACACAAGTCTCTAATGACTAATTAATACAAGTCCAATAATATAGCTCAACTTAATTAAATAAATTATACAATCATCACACAATTATTCAATATTAAAATCCTAAATTAAATACCCATGCCAAATAACCAAACTACCCCTAGCTGGAAAAGTGAGGGTGATACCCGCATTAGCTCGAACACAGACCTCAGGTCTTGGAGGTGGTTGTCTTGGAAGCAATTTTTGATAGCAATGTCATTAACATAAAAATCAACTGTCCTACACAAATATTCGTGGAAGATGATGCTCATAGCTCGCTGGTACGTAGTACCTGTATTTTTTAGGCCAAATGACATGACTGTGTAGAAATACACCCTTATCGATATTCAGAACGACGTATGCTTCTCGTCGTTTAGAAATATCTTGATTTTGTTATCGCTCGAGAATCCATCCATAAAAAATATACACTCGAAGCCACAGGTGTTATCGATCATTATGTTGGTGATCGAAAGTGGAAACCCTTCCTTTGAGTATGCTGCATTTAGATCACAAAAATCTATACAGATTCATATCTTTTTATTCTTTTTTATAACGAAAACAATATTGGCCACCTAACCCAGATGTTGTTCTTCTCGGATAAAGCCACTGGCTATCAATTTGTGAACTTCAGCTTCGATGATGTTCATTATGTCCAGGCAGAATCGTTGTAGCTGCTGCTTCACTGGCTTAGCATCTGGCAAGATCTTAAGTTTCTGGACTGCGATCTGAGGGTCCAACCCTGGCATGTCTTCATAGCTCCAGGCAAAGACGTCTATATTCTCCCTTCTAGGCTATAATAGGGATTCACGATCTTCATCGGATAGACTTTTGTTGATGAAGATAGGTTTAGGGGCAAATTCATCGCCTAGATCAACTTGTACGACTTTGTCTTCAGTAGGAGGGTCTCGTTGCTCGAACCATAGCTCCCACTGTGTGTCTGGGCGTTGGGCCTATGGCTCAACATCGAAGGGTTTAAGTGGGTCCTCGTCGTCTTCTTCCGGATGTCTGGATGCTATATTGACTGATAGTGTCTTCTTGATCATCTCTCCAATGCTTGTATCGGAGTCCCAAGTGGAGGACTCTAAAAACTGAGAACATAATTCGTCTTCCTCCTCCAAATTTTTGGGAGTTGATGGAGACATGACGTATCCCAGACCGTGTCGAGTCTTGTGGTAGTAATTCTCAAAATTGCCTGCAGGTGCGAGAAGACGCAGAGGCAATCATCAACCTCTGCCATAATTTAGGCCTTGGTTTCTTTTAAGATCATAAGCCATGTTCTGGATAATGCACTTGGCTTGTGAACTATAGGGAAGACAAGAGTTCGTTCTGTTGTGCCTTCCTTTTTTTAGGGCAGTATATTTGCATTCTTTCTTCTTCAGTTTTTGGTTCTTGCTCATCCGGGATGAATGACTGGGGACATTCTATTCTATCGAAGATAATGGATTTGTCTCCCCTTCTTCTTGCTAGAACTATAAAGTAGTACTTTTGACTAGGGAGAATTTGGTTCACTACGTAGGTGGTAGTCAACTTTGTATGCAGTTGCAGGCCTAGCCTGTGCTCTGACGAATATATCGTATTTGGACGTACAATATCAGTATAATTCAAAGATAATCCTTTATTGATGAAGTAAAAAATCTTCTCCATGGGAATTACCTCATTAAGAGAAGGTACATCAATATGATCGGTCACATATTTTCCCAGTTCGTCCTCCCCGTGATCTACCACCAATGCGAGTGACAGTTTCTGAGGTCTCCTACAAAGTTTTACCACCAGTGGCTCTAAAGTAGTGACGAGTACTGGACTCGGTCTTCGTAGGTGAACGACTAGAGGTTTTGGTTCCTTCTTATGAAGTTTTACCACTAGAGGTTCTGGAGCAGTAAGAGATTCTGGCACTTTCTTACGAAGCTTCACCACGAGGGAAGGAGCCATGTTATGAGATCATCCTTTGAGATGGACCCTTAAAGATTTTTTTTCTGTTGTACCCGCCTCTATTTCATTATCGGTATCGTTACCAACTTCATCTTGGTGGACTTGTTTGTACAGGATTGAATCTGAGTAATATGCCTCTACCCCTATAAATGCATCGACATCGATGAACTATGTTCTGACAATGCCATAATCATCGACGTACTTCAAGCACTAGTACAGATTTGACGGTACGATCATGTACTCATGTATCTATGGACGTTCCAATAAGATACTATAGGATACGTCCACGTCTATGACATAGAAAGTGACCTTTGTTCATAGATCGTCAATTTGACACTTCAGCCGAATCTTTCTAGAGGGTAGCTCCTTCCAACATTGAAGCCGATGATGTTAGTATTGGTTGCTGTCAACCGATGAATTAGAATTCCTATTATCTGAAGTAGACCCTGTGGGATGATATTGATAGATGATCCGAGGTTAATGTACATTAGGTCTACCTTAATGGCTCCAATATACCCTGTGTAGTACAAAGGGCGATTATGCCTATTATTCTTTAGCATTATGTCATATTGTGAGAACATAATATTGGGTATCGCCTATATCATATTATTGTAATGCACACATGCTGAAGGATATTCGGTCGGTGCCTTGACCTGGGCCAGGTAGGTATCAGCGTTTTGCAATGCATCATTTAGATCATCGCAGGTGTCTTTGGAGAGACGATGAAGTTCAAAGAGTGACAACTTTGCTGGTGTATTGGTAAGTTGTGCCAATATATCAATGTTGTAAGACCTCTCCATTCCTTGTGTTGCATCCTTCCGTAAAGGTTTTTTGAAGTGAGTCTCCTTCTTCTTCTATTTGTCTATCATGGGAGGTTAAGACTGACCTGGGTCGGATGCAACAGGTGTCATGGTTGGAGAAATGATATCTTCGGGAGCAATATAATAGCGTTGGTATGCGAGGCCCAACCTTGTTGCTCCTGCTAAGGCTTCTTCGGTAGTAAAAGAAACCATATGCCAGGCTTTTGACTTCTTCTTCTTAGACTTGGTGGCAGAAGGCGATGCTTTCTGCGTCATATCCTGAAAAAGATCTAGGTGAACCCATATGACCTTGCCCCGTGGTATGCTAACCGGTACCAGTCCAGCTGCTTGGTTGCAAGCTGAAGGGAGGTTTACAGCCTCCACTGTTACCTTCAGAATCGGGACAACACCGTCTGGGGCCTCCGCCGCTGGAAAGTCACCAAAATAGAGGGATATCATATTGGCAACGACGATTTTGTTTTAACATGTGGCAATCTCGTGTTGGATGATGGACATACCGACGATAGTGGCGGTATTTAGGATTATCTACCTTATCATCCTCATCAGGATATTTTCTCTCAGGCAACTGGAGCTTACTGCCCTTCATCAACACGTAAAGATAGCCATGATGTCATCGTTGTCGAACGAGTAGGTCTATATCAGTTTTGAAGCTTCTACTGGCTTTAGTTCCAGTGTAGATGATTTCTTGCAGTAATTTACGATAAGGGGTGCTTTCCTTTGCTATCATGACCACCATTGCCATTGTTGTTGTTGTTGTTGTTGCTGCTGTTGTAAGGGTGCTTTTCCCTGTCATTAGTAATGAGCATCTGGATTTCGAGCATCCCGAACGTCCTTCATTTTTTTCTCAGCAACGACACTAATGATAAATGCCCTCCAATTGTTTAATTGAGCAGCGTCGGTCCAGAGCCTTACTGTTGGAATTAGATTTCTCTGACACATTTCCATTATTATAGATTCTGGATTATCGGGGGACAGCTTTAGCGCAGCTTGCTATATCGTTCCATATACTCCCGTACAGGCTCTTTTTCTTTCTCGGCGATGTCTGTCAGAGAGGACATCGTCTTATCATTTCCCCCGTCATAGAATCGGGCAAGGGAGAGGCTCTTAAGGTCTTCGAATGATGAGTTATAATTGTCTTAGAGACTACAAAAACAGTCGAAGGCTACCCCGGTCAGTGCCCAACAAAAACTTAGTGATAAGAGTGTCATTGCGGGGTAGATGCACCGTTACGGTCTCAAAATAACTTATGTATTGACAGAGAGATGTCTTCCCATCAAATGGATTCATGGTGAAGGACTTTTACTTTGGTATATACGACACATATTTTTACTTAAGAATATATAGTTGGCATATTAGCAGCTCACGTAGTGTGTCCCGATTGCCCATCGAGGCCAGGCGGGCTCGATGTTCTCGAATTTTCTGCATGGCCTCACGGGCTTCATCTACTTTGGGAGGAGCAGAGGATCCTAACATAGTATGAGTTCCATTAACAGGCAGGGCAGTTGTGTTCGAGTCTCCGTTGGTCCCAGGGTCCTGGCAAGCTTGTACCAAGGTCCTTGGAGCTTGTGAGACCATGTTTTCTTTGATCTCTAGTATTGTTTGGGACAAGGCTTGCATTGAGGCACTCATAGTGTGTATCATTTCCTTTAGAGTATCGATGTATTGATGGTCGCTAGTGATTTCGACGTCCTTCCCTACCATATATACTGTCCTGACATGTGGAGAGACAGACGGGATAGTGGACCTCTCACTTTTTGCTTTGGACCCTTGCATCGAGTAGTCCTCGGGAAAGGTTGGAAGCATTGTATCTTCCTCGAATTAAGAGGGAATACTTGCCCTAGTGTCGGGTGGTGCTTCATTTAGCTGATGGTCACTACCCCAGAGATTTACATGTATGTTTCTTGAGAATCGTTGTCTTCGCAGAACGACGAATTATTATAAACTTCTAGAGGCCTGCTTCCACCAGTTTATGGAGTTGTCTTGGGTCTGGTTGAAGTACCACCCCTAGTTGTTGACAATTTTATCTTCGAGAAGGTGCCCAAGAAAACTTTTTTTGTAGGTACGGCTGCTTGCCTGTGCCTCTGTCACGACCCGCACCCAAAAATCGGGAATGAGCCGTGGGTACGTCCAGCCTACGTCGCAGAATCGGCGGTAGAACGCTGTAAGGTTCCTTCTAGGTCAACCAACTATCCATATAACTCACAAAAAATTTGACAATAACCTCTCCAAAAGGAGGGCAACCACGCAATATATATAATCTCTCAATCACAATAACTAGGGAAAGAAATAAAGCACGATATGATATCAACAAAGAAATAGAACCAAAGAGAGCAAGACAATATCCAAAATACAGTCCAAGGCCATAATGGTCTACAATATCTCACAGCATCAAAAGAATATGTACAATCATCCAAAAATAGCTGGGAACAACCCAGGAAACCCACCTAGCTAACTAGGGCGCTAACGGCGTCTCCTCGGCGCATTTCTCCTCGATCTCGGGGTCACAACCCTCGTCAACACCCGGCCCATAGAACGTCGGGCAGTAATCCTCAGGATCCTCTGGAAAAAATATGCCCAGTCAGGACTGGAGTGAAGTACATAACTCTGAAAGCAACTCCAAATACATGGTAAGGTGTATATGACGAGCAATAGAAAAATATACAAGATGCACAGGAAATAAATATATGCTGGAGCAGAATAAGTAGTTGCAAGTAAATTGGAGAACAATACAAGTAGTGGAAAAGTAACTGCAGGTGAGGAAACATGAATACTAGCTAAGTTCCTTGAGCACAAGTTCGTTATGTGATCGGCTTAGGTTGCACATGAAAAATACTACGATAACTCCGTTATGCGTGAGTTGCATAACCGACATACACATGAATACTGTTTGGCTTTGATCACATAACCAACTCCTACTCCCCTCCCCCACTAATACTCTTAGATCCAACCACAACACACTGCGTACATGATAATAGCTCGCGCACACGAAGGCGAGAGCACAAGAAGCACATGATAGCACATGAAAATCAATACCCGAAGCACATAATGAAATACACGTGATAGAGTACCCGCTGAATACGGTAAGGGGGATAGCATCTCATGACGGGATCCACTAGTACCAGCTCGTGTAACAATGTATCAGAATCAAGTATCACTTGATATAAACGCTATCATAAAATAGAAACTATCAGAGGTAGGTACTCGCCTGATGTCCTGAGCAACTGATGAGGATCGAGATCCGGACTGGTATCGCAAGAACCTATTGTGAAAAGTAGAATTAAATAGGGTTTTAAGGAGTTAAACTAATATAAAATAATTAAAAATAGGCTTCTATGGCTATTCTAGGTCGAACGGGTCAAACGGATAAAATTCGGATCAAAAAGTCAACCCGGGGTCCAAAAAGTCAACTCTAGGTCAAAACTAGGTCAAACGTTGACTTTTACGGTCAACAAGGACAATTATGGTCAAAGCTAGGTCAAACTAGGGTGCCCCTGAAATTCTAGGTCAAACCGAGCTCATTAAGCTAGAAAACTCTCAAACTCGCCTCCTCGAGATACCGGGATACCCTCGGTATCCGATACCTCGCCCTAGGCCACGCGCCCCGCCTAAACCCGCTAAAACCTATTCTAGCATGCGTAAATATATACACATAAGCATATAAAAATCACTCTAATACTATTCCTATGCTATTGCTCAAATACCCCGCTCGAAACTCAATACCTTGGATATCTCAAGGTATTGAGATACCTTGATATTCACAAGGTATTGAGATACCGCTCTCATACCCCTCTAACTAGCTATTAGGTATATAGATATATTCTTAGTTATTAATCTAGGCTAGAAAATATATATATAGCACATATTTATATATATACACCTAGATATCTATATGCATATACATATATATATATATATATATATATATATATATATATATATATATATATATATATATATTCACAACACATACACATACCCATATACCTCACTTACCTATACATATATATATAACTATATGTATATAAATATCTATACAATTAGATAGATATATATCTAATACCTAGCTATCTATCTATCTACATATCTATCTAACTACCTATTATCTATCTAACTATCTACGTAACTATTTATTTATCTTATATCTAATCTATTAGACTAACTAGCTATCCATCTATCTATCTAGCTATCTATCCGTCTATCTATTCAATAATCTAACTATCAAACTACCTCGCTGCATGCTTGCTTGTACTGCTGTTGCTGCCCTTGGCTTGTACTGCTGCTGCTGCCTGCTTTACTGTGTTGCTGCTGCTGCATACATTACTGCATTGCTGTGCAGCTGCTGCTGCTCTTGCTGAGACTGCTGTTGTGTTGCTGCTGCAATGCAGCAGCTGCTGCTACTGCTGCTTGGCTGGGCTGCTGGTTGCTGCCCCCCTCGCTCGCCTCGCTCGCCTCGCACACAACACAAGGACACACACACACGTATATACATATATATATAACTCTCTCTCTCTCTCTCTCTCTCTCTCTCTCTCTATATATATATATATATATATATATATATATATATATATATATATATATATACACTAACATACTAACATATATATATAAACACACACTAACATATAGGTATTAACACACATCTATATATACATAGACACACTCTAATCTATATACATATATAAACACCTATTTATATATATATGCACACACACACAGATATATATACATATACACACACACTCAAAGATATATATATATATACATACATACACATTTATACATATATATATACATTCACACACACGCACACTGGTACATATATATATATATATATACACTAACACATAGACATATACATACACAAGCACATATATATATAAATACACACATATATATATAAATATATATACATATATAGACACATATATATATATATATATATATATATATATATATAGACACATAAACACAGCTCAACCACAACACACAACCACGCACACAACACTCTCCAACGCTCGCCCAACGGCCCCGACATGCACAAACACCTATATATATATAAAATATAACCTGATAATTCTAGCACACACTCTCCGATGCTAACCCAACGTGCGCACAAGCCCGAAACTAGGAAACCAAGTCAAAATGGCCGTTCGGTCATTTCGACGAACATGCGGTGTGCGGTTCAAAAAACCTCCTGGAACGCACACCAAACCAACTCGGAATCGGCCCAAAATTTACCCACGGGTTCTAAACGATGCCTAGATCCTAGAAAAAATGCTACCGCATCAATTCTAGGCCCATGGCGGAAATGCGTACGCACTTAGAATCGGCGACGACGAAAACCCCAAATTCGCCCGAAATACCCGTTTCTCCGTGACACGACTCCCCGTGTCTGAACGGAGACACGCACTCACCATCAAGACACCCGACAACGTCTACCTAGGTCCGTCTAACCTAGGACATCACCCAAAATTGGGCCAATTTGAGATTCCACCCGAAATTGACACAAAACCTAGTGTCAAAGTCTCCAAACTCAACCAAACTAGTTCCAACTTTCTTCCACGGGTAGGCTTAGGGTCTAGGAAGGTTCAAAAATACTAATTACACTACATAAAAGTAATTAGCAAGGGGAAAGTTAGGGTTTACCTCTTGGGAGTTAAAATCCCAAGGCCAAAGTCTCCGATCTACTTGAAATCACCTCCCTCAAGCTCCAAGCCTCCAAATCTAGCCTCCACACTAAATCTAGGCTCCACACACCTAGGTTAGGGAAAATGCAAGGTTAGGGTTCACATAAAGAAGAAGGAATGGAAGAAAGAAGGAAAAAAAATGAAGAGAACTTACTTTGGAAGAAGGAAGGAAGAAGAAAGAAGAAGTGGAGAAGAAGAAGAAGTGAAGAAGAAGAAGAAGTAGGGGGCTGGGGCTGCTGGTGTGCGGGTGTGGGCTACTGTTGGGGGCCGGCCAAGCAAAATATAGGTCGCATAAAATCTCCAACTGACCAAAATACCCTCCTCCCACTTGGTTTTGGGTTTTGGGTTCCAAAAGCACTCAAACTAACTCCAAATCTCTCCAACTAACCTACTAAAAATATAATAAATATTTCTAAGCTCCGAAATAATCCTCACAAGGGTGTTGGTCGGGTCGGACATGGGTCCACTAGGGTCTGACATGGGTCCAGGCTAGACAAAACCCTAAAACAATTATTAAAAAATAATACAATCACTATTTAAATATAAATATAATTAATTAAATACAATACAATACACAATTTACCAAAATAAAAAAAATCCTATTTTCTAGAATTGGGTAGTGACAAGCCTACCGTCCTTAAAATAATTTCGTCCTCGAAATTAAAAGACGAAACTATGACAGGAATGCAAGAAAAGAACCATACCTCAAGGCTCGAAGAGATAGGGGTATCGCTCGCGCATTTCATCCTCCCTCTCCCAGGTCGACTCACCTGGAGAGTGATGCCTCCACGCGACGCGAACCAAGGGAATAGTCAGGTTTTTTAACTCCTTCTCCCGCTGATCCAAAATTTCCACCGACTGCTCTGGATAGCTAAGAGTAGGGCCCACTACGATCTCAGAGTGATCCAATACGTGACTGGGATCCGCCATGTACCGTCTCAACTACGACACGTGGAACACATCATGAACTCCCTCCATCGTAAGCGGCAAATCGAGCCTATACGCCACGGCGCCAACCCTCTCAAGAATACGGAAGGGTGCGACGAAACGTGGGCTAAGCTTTCCGCCTCCACCGAAGCGAATAGTGCCCCACGTCGGAGAAATCCTCAGGAACACCAGATCTCCAACCTAGCACAAACAAGGTCTCTGCACTTAGTCTAAAACAAGCAATCACAAGCAAACACAAGAACAAAATCTAGATTCTAAGCTATACCTCGATCTCCAAAGGTCTCCGGTGGCTATCGGCCCAATGCCGCTGCCTGTCCTGCGCCACCCGAAGTCTATCTCTAATGATCTTGACCTTCTCCGCTGCATCAACCACCATCTCCGGGCCAAGCAAAGCTTTCTCGCCTACATCATCCTATGATAACGGAGTGCGACACCTCCGTCCATACAACGCCTCGAAAGGTGATATCTCGATACTGGCTTGGTAGTTGTTATTGTAAGAAAACTCTAGCAAGTGCAAGTGATCCTCCCAAGAGCCTCTGAAATCCAGAACACAAGTGCGAAGCATGTCCTCAAGCGTCTGAATGGTCCTCTCTGACTGACCATCTGTCTGTGGGTGATACGTACTACTAAACTTGAGCTGGGTGCCCAAGCTAGCCTGCAGACTCCTCAAGAAATGCGAAGTAAAGCGACTGTCCCGATCTGATACTATGCTCACAGGAACTCCATGCAGTCTGACTATCTGGCACATATATATCTCTGCTAGTCTCTCTGTAGACGTACCCACTTTGAATGGTAGAAAGTGTGTCGATTTGGTCAACCTGTCCACGATGACCCAAATCGCATCCTTCCCGCCTGGAGAACGGGGAAGTCCAGAAACAAAATCCATGGTCACATGCTCCCACTTCCACTCCGAAATGGGTAACGGCTGGAGCAAACCTCCTGGCCTCTGCCTCTCCGCCTTCACCTGCTGGCACACTAAGCATCGGGATACGAAGCATGCTACCTCCCGCTTCATCACGTTCCACCATATATGCTCTCTCAGATCTCTATACATCTTGTTGGCACCTGGATGCATAGAATACTGGGATCGATGTGCCTCCTGAAGAACCTCCTCGCGCAACGACCCACTCGGCACACACAACCTGGTACCATACCGCAAAGAACCATCATCAGCAATGGTGAAGTCGTCTGATAATCCCATCTGAACCTGCGCCCTGATGCTCCTCAGGGACTCATCCTTAAACTGTGTAGCCCTGATCCGGTCTACCAACTCTGACTGAATCTGCAGTCCCCACATCTGCATCTCAACTCCAGGCACTATCACCTCAATGCCCAAGCTCTCTAGATCTGCCTGAAGATAACGATCTGTAGTCAGGCACATAGCTACCGGATACTTGCTCAACGCATCCGCAACTACGTTCGCCTTCCCTGGATGATACTGCAATAATATATCGAAGTCTTTTATCAACTCCAACCATCTCCTCTGCCTCATGTTCAGCTCTTTTTGGGTAAACACATACTTCAAGCTCTTGTGGTCTGTGAAGATCTCCACACGCTCTCCGTATAAATAGTGTTTCCACAACTTCAGAGCAAAGATGACCGCTGCCAACTCCAAATCTTGGGTAGGATAGTTCTTCTCGTGAGGACGTAATTGCCTGGAAGCATAGGCAATCACCCTCCCATTCTGCTGCAACACACAACCCAGTCCCTTCCCCGATGCATCACTATAGATAGTGAATCCTCCATAACCTGATGGCAACGTCAACACTGGAGCTGTCGTCAACCTCCTCTTCAGCTCATCAAAGGCGATCTGGCACTCCTCTGGCCAAACAAACTCCACGTCCTTCCGGGTCAGCCTGGACAACGGCTTTGCAATCCGGGAAAAATCCTGAATAAATCTCCTGAAGTAGCCTGCCAGTCCCAGGAAACTCCTGACCTCGGCTACTGAACTCGGAGCACTTCATGCCTCAACTGCCATGATCTTTCTCGGATCTACCGAGATACCTTCTCCAGTCACCACATGACCAAGGAATTCCATCTTGTCAAGGAAGAACTCACACTTCGAAAGCTTTTCATAAAGCTTCTCCTTCCTGAGAGTCTCCAGCACTATCCTCAGGTGCTCCTCGTGCTCCTCTGGGGTCTTCGAGTACACCAAGATATCATCTATAAACACCACCACAAACCTGTCCAGATGCTGATGGAACACCTTGTTCATCAGATTCATGAACACTGTCGGGGCATTAGTCAACCCAAACGGCATCACCAAGAACTCATACTGTCCATATCTGGTCCGAAAAGCTGTCTTCGGAATATCCTCCTTCCTGACCTTCACCTGGTGGTAGCCTGTCCTCAGATCAATCCTGGAAAATACCCTCGCTCCGCTCAACTGGTCAAAAAGATCATCAATACGCGGCAGCGGATACTTGTTCTTGATTGTGAGGTTATTCAGAGCCCTGTAGTCGATACACATCCGTATCGACCCATCCTTCTTCGGCACAAAAAGTACCGGAGCACCCCACGGAGAAGAACTATATCTGATAAATCCCTTGTCCTGAAGCTCATCCACCTGCTTCTTCAACTCTATCAGCTCACTGTTGCTGACTCTATAGACGTGCTGGGATATCGGCTATGCGTCTGGCACCAAGTCTATAGAGAACTCCACATCTCTGTCCGGAGGTAACCCTGGCAACTCCTCCGGAAAGACATCCATGTACTCCTCTATCAGTGGATGTAGCAACCTCGGCTCTACCACCAGGGCTCCGCAGAAGACTCCCTCGGTCTGCTTCGCTGCTCCTCTGGCAAACTAAAACTCTGGCTCACCCGGCGGACTAAACAAAACTCTGCCTCCACGACAATCTATACTAGCACAATGCATACTCAACCAATCCATCCCGAGTACAATATCGTAGCTCGGAAGTGGCATTATGAGTAGGCACACACTCAACTCCCGGCCTCCCAAGGTAACTCTTCGGTCTCTGCAGACATTACTGACTAGGATGATACCACCCTCGGTCATGATCTTGCAGAGTCTAGCTAAAGGTTCAGCAAAAAGATGGTGTCTAACAGCAAAAGATACAAACACAAAGCTATGGGAAGCCCCGGAATCAAATAAAGCAAGTGCTGGAATGGAATCATGAAGAACACAGATAAAAAGAAGTCAATACGGTACAAAATACGATATCATCAACGAAGGACAGTAATATTTCAAAAGAAAACAATTCCAGGAAAATTAAAGATAGCAAAAGAAATCAGGAATGGTCCTAGTTGTGATTGAGGACACTCTCTCTCAGCCTATATCCTATGTCCTATTGCAGGTAAACCTAAAAATTAGACCTGCATGGGCCACCACCAAAAATGTGTCACGACCCGTACCCAAAAATCCGACATGAGCTGCGGGTACGTCCAGCCTACGCCGCAGAATCGACGGTAGAACATTGTAAGGTCCGTTCTAAGTCAACCAACTATCTATATAACTCACAAAAAATCTGACACTAATCTCTCCAAAAGGAGGGCAACCACGCAATATATATATGAATAATCCTTTCCAAAAGAGGGCAACCACACAATATATATAATCTCTCAATCACAATAACTAGGGGAAGAAATAAAGCACGATATGATATCAACAAAGAAACAGAACCAAAGAGAGCAAGACAATATCCAAAATACAGTCCAAGGCCATAATGGTCTACAATATCTCACAGCATCAAAAGAATAAGTACAATCATCCAAAAACAGCTGTGAACAACCCAGGAAACCCACCTAGCTAACTAGGGCGCTAACGGCGTCTCCTCGGCACACACTTCCTCGATCTCGGGGTCACAACTCTCGTCAACACCCGGCCCGTAGAACGTCGGGTAGTAATCCTCAGGATCCTCTGGAAAAAATATGCCCAGTCAGGACTGGAGCGAAGTACATAACTCTGAAAGCAACTCCGAATACATGGTAAGGTGTATATGACGAGCAATAGAAAAGTATACAAGATGCACAGAAAATAAATATATGCTGGTACAGAATAAGTAGCTGCAAGTAAACTGGAGAACAATACAAGTAGTAGAAAAGTAACTGCAGGGGAGGAAACATGAATACTAGCTAAGTGCCTTGAGCATAAGTTCGTTATATGATCGGCTTAGGTTGCACATGAAAAATACTACGATAACTCTGTTATGCGTGAGTTGCATAACCGACATACACATGAATACTGTTTGGCTTTGATCACATAACCAACTCCTACTCCCCTCCCCCACTAATACTCTTGGATCCAACCACAACACGCTACGTACATGATAATAGCTCGCGCACACGAAGGCGAGAGCACAAGAAGCACATGATAGCACATGAGAATCAATACCCGAAGCACATGATGAAATACACGTGATAAAGTACCCGCTGAACACGGTAAGGGGGATAGCATCTCATGACAGGATCCACTAGTACCAGCTCGTGTAAAAATGTGTCAGAATCAAGTATCACAGTTCTAGAACAGGTAATATAAACGCTATCATGAAATGGAAACTATCAGAGGTAGGTACTCGCCTGATATCCTGAGCAACTGGTGAGGATCGAGATCTGGACCGGTGTCGCAAGAACCGATTATGAAAAGCATAATTAAACAGGGTTCCAAGGAGTTAAACTGATATAAAATAATTAAAAACAGGCTTCTAAGGCTATTCTAGGTCGAACGGGTCAAACCGATAAAATTTGGGTCAAAAAGTCAACCGGGGGTCCAAAAAGTCAACTCTAAGTCAAAACTAGGTCAAACGTTGACTTTTATGGTCAACGAGAACAATTATGGTCAAAGCTAGGTCAAACTAGGGTGTCCCTGAAATTCTAGGTCAAACCGAGTTCATTAAGCTAGAAAACTCTCAAACTCGCCTCCTCAAGATACCGGGATACCCTCGGTATCCGATACCTCGCGCTAGGCCACGCACCCCGCCTAAACCCACTAAAACCTATACTAGCACGCATAAATATATACACATAATCCTATAAAAATCACTCCAATACTATTCCTAGGCTATTGCTCAAATACCCCGCTCGAAACTCAATACCTTGGATATCTCAAGGTATTGAGATACCTTGATATTCACAAGGTATTGAGATACCGCTCTCATACCCCTGTAACTAGCTATTAGGTATATAGATATATTCCTATTTATTAATCTAGGCTAGAAAATATATATATAGCACATATTTATATATATACACCTAGATATCTATATGCATATACATATATATATATATATTCACAACACATACACATATCCATATACCTCACTTACCTATACATATATATATAACTATATGTATATAGATATCTATACAATTAGATAGATATATATCTAATACCTAGCTATCTATCTATCTACATATCTATCTAACTACCTATTATCTATCTATCTAACTATCTACGTGACTATCTATTTATCTTATATCTAATCTATTAGACTAACTAGCTATCCATCTATCTATCTAGCTTTCTATCCGTCTATCTATTCAATAATCTAACTATCAAACTACCTCGCTGCATGCTTGCTTGTACTACTGCTGCTGCTGCTGCTGCATACATTGTTGCATTGCTGTGCAGCTGCTGCTGCTCTTGCTGAGACTGCTGCTGTGCTGCTGCTGTAGTGCAGCAGCTGCTGCTGCTGCTGCTTGGCTGGGCTGCTGGCTGCTGCCCCACTCGCTCGCCTCGCACACAACACAAGGACACACACACGTATATACATATATATATAACTCTATATATATATATATATATATATATATATATATATATATATACACACTAACATACTAACATATATATATAAACACACACTAACATATAGGTATTAACACACATCTATATATACATAGACACACTCTAATCTATATACATATATAAACACCTATTTATATATATATGCACACACACAGATATATATATATATATATATATATATATATATATATATATATATATATATATATATATATATATATATATATATATATACACACACACACAATCAAAGATATATATATATATATATACACATACACATTTATACATATATATATATATATATATATATATATATATATACATTCACACACACGCACACTTATATATATATATATATATATATATATATATATACACTAACACATAGACATATACATACACAAGCAGATATATATAAATACACACATATATATATAAATATACATACGTATATAGACACACATACATATATATATATATAATATATATATACACATAAACACAACTCAACCACAACACACAACTACGCACACAACACTCTCCAACGCTCGCCCAACGGCCCCGACACGCACAAACACCTATATATATATAAAATATAACTCAAGAATTTTAGCACACACTTTCTGATGCTAACTCAACGCGCGCACAAGCCCAAAACTAGGAAACCAAGTTGAAATGGTCGTTCGGTCATTTCGACGAACACGCGGTGTGCGGTTCAAAAAACCTTCTGAAACGTACACCAAACCAACTCAGAATTGGCCCAAAATTTACCCACGAGTTCTAAACGATGCCTAGATCCTAGAAAAAATGCTACTGCGTCAATTCTAGGCCCGTGGCGGAAACGCGCACAAACTTAGAATCGGCGACGATGAAAACCCCAAATTCGCCCGAAACGCCCGTTTCTCCGCGATACGACTTCCCGTGTCCGAACAGAGACACGCACTCACCCTCAAGACACCCGACAACGTCTACCTAGGTCCGTCTAACCTAGGGTATCACCCAAAATTGGGCCAATTTCGGATTTCACCCGAAATTGACACAAAACCTAGTGTCAAAGTCTCCAAACTCAACCAAACTAGTTCCAACTTCCTCCCACAGGTAGGCTTAGGGTCTAGGAAGGTTCTAAAACACTAAGTACACTATATAAAAGTAATTAGCAAGGGGAAAGTTAGGGTTTACCTCTTGGGAGTTGAAATCCCAAGGCCAAAGTCTCCGATCTACTTGAAATTACCTCCCTCAAGTTCCAAGCCTCCAAATCTAGCCTCCACACTAAATCTAGGCTCCACACACCTAGGTTAGAGAAAATGCAAGGTTAGGGTTCACATAAAGAAGAAAGAATGGAAGAAAGAAGGAAGAAAAATGAAGAGAACTTACTTTGGAAGAAGGAAGGAAGAAGAAAGAAGAAGTGGAGAAGAAGAAGAAGTGAAGAAGAAGAAGTAGGGGACTGGGGCTGCTGGTGTGCGGGTGTGGGCTGCTGTTGGGGGCCGGCCAAGCAAAATATAGGTCACATAAAGTCTCCAAATGACCAAAATGCCCTCCTCCCACTTGGTTTTGGGTTCCGGGTTCCAAAAGCACTCAAACTAACTCCAAATCTCTCCAACTAACCCACTAAAAATATAATAAATATTTCTAAGTCCCAAAATAATCCTCACAAGGGTGTTGGTCGGGTCCAACATGGGTCCACTAGGGTCTGACATGGGTCCAGGCTATCCAAAACCCTAAAACAATCATTAAAAAATAATATAATCACTATTTAAATATAACTATAATTAATTAAATACAATACACAATTTACCAAAATAAAAAATATCCTATTTTCTAGAATTGGGTAGTGACAGCCTCCTTGCCATACTTGCTGAGAGTGACAGATTAGAGGTATCGGACTTTCGACCTCCCCTTGTAGAGGAAGACTTCCAAGCAGAGCAATATGAAGTGAAGGGCAACTCCTCCTCCTCTGCCCTTGGTTGTAATCGTTGAAATGTGGGCTACCTGTTTGCAGGTACTGCTAATTTAGCATAACAATAGTTGATGATGATATGGGCACAACTGATGATGTGGGCACAACGATGCCCAGTAGGGGATATCTTACATGCCTTTGTTACATCCCTTGACATGCGCTTGTGATTGATCACGTCAAGCAAGTCAGGCGAGGGATGACTCAACTTTGCACCCTCTTTATGAACACGGGTAGACCGAGCACATTGGTGTGTAGGTGAGATTTTTTTTCCTTGCCTGGGGTTCGTACAAGAACTTTTTCCAAGTCGTTAGTAGAAGAATTTTGAGACTGATCCTCTGTCACACCCCAGTCCCAAAATACGTAGGACCAGGAATACATGACACGCCAGCTACGCATTCGACCAGACTCTGGTCTGACTCGAATACGTATAAGCTGTATAATATAAAGGGCACTATCTAGATATCCCATAAATATAAACCTCTATGTCTCAATCCACAATATACAGAAGTATACAAGAAAGAGCTATATGTGCTAAAGTCGGCCAGCCAATAACACACTAACTAGAATAGACTCGAGAAGAAGTATGAGTCTATAAAAACTAGGCTACAACAGCAGATGAATAATCAATGTAAAATAAGTAACCATAATGCCGGTAGAAATGATATGAGTACCTGGTACAGTGCCTGCAAGATATGCCACTCCCTCAGTATCTCCAAGTGCTCCGTAATCATCTATGCTACAAAACTGGTAGGGAACCAGGTCCTCAGAGGGACGTAACAAGGTACAAAAATACAGCAATGCCAAGTAAACAGAAAGTATAAGTGCACGATAGGGTACTCTATCATAACCAAACTAGTGTGACACAGTTTAAAGATAATGTTCGACGGGTAGGCTGTCCAAAATAAAACCGTAGCTCCGAACACAGAGACACACGGGGCGTACCGTAGCTCCGAGCACAGAGACACACGGGTGATACACTACTCTAGAATACAGGATCACTACATATACATATATAAGCGCGTGCATAGGAGCCCAAACGTCTAGTAACTGTCTTCCCCTTCCCAAGCGGTCAACGATGGTGCACTGAACCTGAACCTCTATCTACCGTCTCGACATACAGAAATAACTCAACAGACGCGACCCTAAGGTCGTCCCAGTCTCTGGTCATGATATCAGTATTAGGATACAGGAATCTGGCACGATCACAGTGTATGAGTGTGTCCTGGGGTATCGATGTACTCAGGTACGTGCATCGAGGTACTATAAAGCATCTAACAATTATTCTAAGACGTTACGACGAACATCAGCACCCGATTGTGATCCGGACATGAAGTATCGAATGTCAACATAAATATGCGCACAATGTACATAAAGAACAACAATATCTATAATCTGAAATACAAGCTGGCAAGGTACACTTGCTTGCGTCCGGCTGCTGATGACGGGGTTCCGGTACCGCGTCCAAGCCCTCAGGTCCCGCAGTACGTAGATATGAGATACAAACCGATAATCAATAATCTATTCCATGACAGACAAGGATGCGACACACATCTACTCCTAAACTCAGTCTCTGCTACGACTCACAGGGACAAGACACTAGGGGGTTTGACCACAGTTGACTATCGGTATAATACGTCAAATCATCTAGTCATCAGTACGACATCATCAAACCATCCTCAAAAATACAATTAATGATTATTAACCTTTTGTTTCATAACATTGTTACTAAATCACAAGAGTGCTACTTTAGCTTAACCCATCATTAATTTTCAGTCCCCATATTACCGATCAATAGTTTTTATACTACACACTAGCTCACAATCCAACACGTGCTCCTCAGTGTTCATCTATGTTTAAAATATCATCATCTCATTTCATAATAAATTAATCTTCATTATTTGATTTAGTATTCCTCCCTCCATGTATTGTATTCATAACATCTCGTAAAAAATCAAATTCCAAACCTCCATGCAAATCATTTAAGTTCATTTTCATTTATGTAGACATAAACCCTAACCTACATTAAACCCTATTCTCAAGTCCTTATAATCAACATTCACCTTAATCATCATTGGCCTTAGTCAACATTAACCTTAATCACATTATTAACACATGATTATTTATACTACACCACAACTACACAATATTATTAAACACCAACCCTAGCTATGTACACAACCCATATATAACAATACCCTACCTAACACAATACAATATATAACAATATCAAAAAGGAGAGAGGGAGAGTGGTATACCTTGACGGCCGAAGCGAGGTGGCGGTAGTGATCTCGCGGTGGTGGTGGTGGTGGTGATGATGGGAGCTAACGGTGGTGGTGGTAACAGGGAGGAGACGGGGAGTCAGCCGGACGGGTGTTCTCAGGTGCAGGCGGGTCAGGGGGTGGTCTGGAGTCAGACGGGGTGCTCGAACTGGCCGGAGGAAGAACAACAGTCGGCTGCTCAGCAGGCCGGACGGGTCACGAGGTTGTTGCACGCCGGAGTCGAGGGCTATGCGGACCGGAGCTGCACGGGAATCAGTCGGATGGGGAGAACTGCTCCGCCGGAGTCGAGTGCAGCCGTGGAGTCGGGTGCAGCCGTGGGGTCTGGAGCAGCTTGGCCGGCGCTCTGCTTGAGCTGAGCTCGCCGGTGCGCTGGAGGCGGAGCGGGGTCAGCCGCCGGAGTCGGGCCAGTCGTGGGCTGAGTTGCTCCTTCAGGGAGAAGAATGAAGAAGAATAAATGAAGAGAAAGAAATTTGCATGGAGAATAAAGTGGAGGAGGTAGGAGAGAGAGAGAGGGGGGGTTTTCCACACCTAGGGATTAGGGCCTACTTGGTTTGTTGTGAGGGTGAGGGTGATGTTGATATTTTATAGGGGAGTGTGTGTAGATTGGATGGTGGAGATTTGCCCATTCCAATTGGAGGGCTAGGATTTCATATGAGTAAATTTATTTCTTTATGAGAAATAGAGTGGGAGAGATGTTGACTACGGTCAACAATTGGTAACCTCTCCATTTGGTCTTGGCCAATCGGGTGAGGACACCTAAAATTAATAAATTGCTACTAAGCCCCTTAAATTCGGGAAATTGCACGAACACATAAAATGATGCAAAAATTATGGAGAAAATTGTGTTTGGTGATTTGCATGGTGAGGGGGTGTTGGGTGTTTGTTACGGGTTTAATTTAATGGCCATCGGGATTAATTGGGGATTAAAATAGGATTAGGCAAAATTGGTATCCTCGACTTAAATAGAATTTTAAGTATCCCGCGCTTTTAAATTAAATGGGGGCACTTTGGGTCAAAATTCGAAAATAACACAAAGGTCAAAAATGGTGGGGGCTTGGAGTCAATCTTGGACCCTTTAGTTAGTCCAGCTCAACGGGTTAAGTTGGTCTCAAAATTGAGGGTAATGACACAGGTGTCCGACACAGAATTAAATATGGATTTTAGGATACGGAAAGTTGTGCAATTAATTTAGGGCACAACGGATTTGATTTTTGTGTGACGGAAAAGTCCAGGGCCTAAATTGGCGAGTCAAGTCAGAAGTACAATAGTCTGATAGAATTTATGGGCTGATATTGGGCTCCAAATCATTAAACAATGCTAGGACGCACCAAGGGCTTAATTAAAATAAAATAAAATAACTGTTAACACTACTCTAAACCTCAACATCTGCTGCAAATCCAAAAAATTTCAAATCCAAACCTGACTATTTATAGAATTAATCGAGGGGGTTTACACCCTGTCCACGTGCCACTACAGAGAGGGCGCATGGGTCAGTCTTGTATAACTTTCTGTCAGTGACATGCATAACAGTTAGCGGCGCACACTAACGTTCATCTAACTGAGAAGTTGATTAAACTTGGTGAGCCCGCACTGCCCTAGAATTTCTTGTCGTAGTACGTACAGGTTCGTAGTACGAGGAGTCCAAGTTTGTCCCCTCATCAGGGTGGCACATAGAGTCAAGACCGCATGAGAGTTTGTCAAAGATAGAACCTTTGATACTATCAGGAGCTTATGCAACTACCTGTTTGTGGTTGTATTTGGGTGCCGTATAATTTTGATCCCTTCGCTGTAGGCACATGGACCATGCCTCAGCCCCCAAACTTTTGGCATTTCCTCTGCCAGAGTTCAAGTTATGAGCAGCCTCTTCCCTAGACGCAAGCCTCATGGACAGGGACGGCCTGGATAGATGCATGACGTGGCTCCTCAGCAACAGGGAGAGATATAGGTAGCGCATGCTTAGTAGTGGGCGAGGCACAGAGGCCTTTGTTACCCATGTCCTGCGGGTCTTCTTAGGATTTGCTCGCCTTGGCCTAGGACTCACACTACCCTTAGAAAGCATTCCTTTAAAATCTTGCTGTTCGAAGCGTATAACTAGCATCTTCATGGTTGAACACAGTTTCGCCATGTCAGATTATGCTACGACCTTCTCATTAGAAGAGAATGATATCCCCAGCAGAGTCGCCATCTTGTTTGCTTTTGATTCAAACTTGAACTAGTTTGGTTTATATAACAAATGAAAGAGTACAAAGAACTCCTAGACATAAAATCTAAGTTCAATATATTTGATACTGGTGAGTGTGGCAATAGAGATCGAGTGCTACAGAGACTCCTATACTCCGTTGACAGTCCAACGAGGGAATAAGAATGCTTTCTTCTGCTCTCTCTCTCATGTTCCCTCTCTGTCTGTGTGTCCCTCCATGTGTGTGGGGGTATAAAACACTGATATTTATTATTGTTATGTTGAGGGTCCTATGCGTGCATGTGCTACACGCACATGGATGCTAGAGTTACCACGTGTCCATCCTCAACGGGATGGACTTACAACCGTTGACACATGTCATGGTCGAGCTGCCACGTGGATTCTTTATTGGGATCTTCTTTTGTTGAAAATTGGGTCGATTCTCATACTTAGTATGCGTGATTTGGTCATCTTGACACGTGGCCTACACTTAGAAAATTTCCTCTATTACAAAAAAAGGATTTTGGATTGAGAATATACTGCTATTTTGAATACATGGGGTTTGGAACGCATAGGGCCAGAGATGCATGGAAAGCATGTAGTCTGGAACGCATAGGGCCAAGGAAGCATGGAAAGCATTGAGTCTAGAATGCATAGGGCCAGAGACACATGGAACACATGGAGTCTAGAACACATAGGGCCTTTGCCTTGGCACTGTTCATCTACATACGGACAAAAGTAACCATGATGGTGACATGAGCACTGATGCTTACTGTCAGTGTCAGAATCGAGGCATTCAGAGCCATTATTGTTGTCAGAGTCATAAATGCTCTGACTTGACTGAGGTGAATTTATGCGTCCAATACGTTATACATCTCTTGACTTTTGGTGCATGAAGGCTGAGGCGCATAGGGACCTTTGAGATTTTTTATGCTTCTATACTAACTACAAGCACCTCTACACATGCAATCAATAATCAATCATATAATAAAGAAAAGAAATATAAAATAGCATTGGTGAACGAATCACGAGATTCGAGATATGAAGGGATAAGGACAAATATATCTTCCGAGTCAAATAGATGCAAATATCAAGCTCAAATATCTTTCTCGCGCTCCCATGTTGAATCTTCCAAATGGTGATGACCCAAAGCCTGAGGAGATCTAGTTTATTTTTTGTAGACTTGTATTAAACTTTTATTGAGACATTGGCATATATATTTTATTTCAGATTTGTGGTTGTATTGTGATTCTTTCCTTCGTTATTCTATTCATGCTCTATCTTCCTTAGTTTGCATTATGATTAAGTATAGTTACATTTATGAGATACCATATTGTTTTTCTGTTTGGAGTTGACATGATTAACAGGTACCATACATATATTGTGTGAGATATTTAGTTAGTATAGTTGACCCAGACAGCGTTCTACCCTCGATGTTGTGGCATAAATTGGACGTACCCACGTACTCGTGTCCAAATATTCGGATATAAATTATGACACCCAAACTGTATCACGACTAATAGGTGATCTAGGTAAACCAGTCACAAAGCCCATCTTGATATGCTTTTATTTCCACTCTAGGATAGGAAGTGGATGTAATAATCCAGTCGGTCTATATTGGTCGTCCTTCACTTGCTGATATACCAAACATCGAGAGACGAATCGGGCTATCTCCCTCTTAATTTTGTTCTACCAGAAATATTGTTTGATATCTTGATACATATTCGTACCTCATAGATGAATTGAATATTGGGAACTATGCACCTCAGTCATAACTTTCTGTCGGATATCTTTGCTCGGTACACATATATGATTTCCAGATCTAAGTGTTCCATCATCGTGTATTGTTATCTCCTTTCTTATACTAGACTCGCATTCTGCCCGAAACTTCTAAACTTTCGAATCATCTAACTGAGCTGCCTTAATCCACTCAACCAAAGTAGACTGTATTAGAAATCTAGCCAAAAAATTTACATCCTGAAAAAGCACTATATCGTTACCCATCTTTTGAAGATCCTCTAAAATATGTCGCTGCGATGTCAACATATATGTACTATCTCTCCTACTAAGAGCATCTCTCCTGCTAAGAGCATCTGCTACCACATTCGCCTTGTCTGGATGATACTGGAGTTCCACGTCATAATCCTTCAATAATTCAAACTACCTTCTCTGTCTCATATTTAGTTTCTTCTAGGTGAATACATACTTCAGGCTCTTATGATCTGTAAATATCTCCATCTGATCACTATATAAGTAGTGCCTCAATAGCTTAAGTGCAAATACTACCGTCGCCAACTCCAAATCGTGAGTCGGTTAGTTCTTCCCATGATCTCGAAGCTAGAGAGATGCGTAAACTATGACTCTTCCATGTTGCATTAGTACATACCCAAGTCCCTTGCCAAACGGATCACAATATAAGGTAAACCCTCTGGAACCTACTGGAAGGGTGAGAATTGGTATCGAAATTAGTTGCTTCTTCAATTACTTGAAGGCTGCCTAATACTCTGCTAACCAATCAAACATAGCCTCCTTATGCGTCAAACAGGGTCAATGGTGCTAAAATTCTTACAAAATCTTTCATGAACCTACTGTAATATCCCGACAAGCCCAGGAAACTACGCACTTCTGCTACTGTCTTAGGAATTGGCCAACTCTCTAGGGCCTCAACCTTCTTCGGATCTACTGCCACTCCTTCTCCCGAGATAATGTATCCCAAGAATGATACATGATCTAACCAAAACTCATACTTGCTGAGCATTGCATACAACTAGTGTTCCCTCAAAATCTGTAAGTCCTTTTGAAGATGCTCTTCATGTTCCTCTTTACTACTGGAATAGACTATAATATCATCTATGAAAACTACCACGAACTAATCTAGGTATGACATGAAGATGTGGTTCATCAAATCCATAAATACCGTCGGGGCATTAGTCAGTCTGAATGGCATAACTAAGAATTCGTAATGCCAAAATCGTGACCTAAACACTGTCTTAGGTATGTCTTTCTCCCGAACACTTACCTGATGATATCCAAATAGGAGATCGATCTTGGAGAAAACCTTAGCCTTGTGATCAAACAAGTCATCAATTCTCAGCAATGGGTACTTGTTCTTCATCGTTACTGCGTTCAGCTGCCTGTAGTCGATACACAATCGTGTTGATCCATCCTTCTTCTTTACTAGAACTACTGGCGCTCCCTAGGTTGATCACTGTTTCGGATAAACTTCTCTGCCTTCAGCTCTTTTATGTGTTGATACAGCTTATCTAGCTCTGTTGGTGCCATTTGGTGAACCTAACAAGATATTAGTCCTATTCCAGAAAATAATTGTATACAAAACTCTATATCTCTTACTGGAGGTAATCCTAGAAATTCTTGTGGGAATACGTCTAGGAATTCCTTGACTATCTCAGAAAGTTGTTCTTTTGCTATCACTGCCGTTATGATCCCCTCGTCATGTTGTTTTCCCACAGATATATCAAAGACGAAGTCTTCTATAACGGAATACTAAACAATACCCTAACCTTATGGCAATCTATCGTAGCATGACTGTTTCTCAGCCAGTCCATGCCTAAGATAATCTCAAAAGTTATCCATGTAACGTCAAAAGTTACCTATAGGAAACTCGATCAACCATGTAGGTAATGAATGCCCGTACACTATGACTGGACACACTATACACACTCTACTAACTTCTACGAGCCCATTACCAGTGAGTATATTCACCGTCTCTGTCAATGCCTCGAATTCCAATCCAATACGTATCACAAATCGTGTAGATATACATGAATGAGATTAACCGGAATAAAATAATGCTACAAAAGAAAAAGATGCGACAAAGATGTTATTTTCTACCACATCGTCTGATGCCAAAGCTTCCTCCAAGGACAAAGTGAATGCTTGCCCTTGGCCCTGCTACGCTCCTCATTGTTGCCTCCATTGGAAGGTTATTGTGGCCTCTGTTGGACTTGATGTTGATTCTGCTTTTGTTGGTATATCTGAGTTTGTGTCGATAACGGACACTGAGCTAATGGTCATACAGGTACTATTGGCCCTATGTGCTTAACTGCCCCTGGTGTTGGCAGTACTGATAACTGTTGGACTGGCCCTCTTGGACTCTGTATCATCGGATAATTGGCAATCCGATGATCTAGACATCCATACCCCATACACAGCCCATTGGTTTCCCTACACATATCTCTGTTGTGGCCTCCCTTGCAATAGTAAGTGCAACACACCGGTGCTCCATGGCGCTGTTGCTGTTGCTGCTACCGAGCCAGTACCGTCACTATTGAAACTACTGTCTTCTGCGGCACTAAATCATGAATACGAATGCCAGGTAATGTTGCTGACATTCATGGTACACCTCTACCTCCTCCTCTACTCTGAGAATGAGACCACTTTTGGCCTCCTGTCCGCGTTGACAACCTTTATATGGTAAACTCGTGCGTCTGAGTTGCTATCAGTATTTCCTCATAAGTCTGGTAGTCGTGCCCCTCTACCGGTTATATAATCTCAAGATAAAGTCCTTGCTGGAACTTTATCGCTTTGTCCGACTCTGTAGCAACCACGGTCAGAGCGAATCTACTCAGCCAACAAAATTCTGCTGCATATCCATCTACAGTTCTATCGGCCTGCTTGAGACCGATAAACCTTTGTTGGAGCTCAAACTGTGCAACGACTCCAAAATATTTGGCCAGTAACCGAGTCCTGAAACTGTCTCAAGAGATAGGACGCTCAATCCAACCTCCACTAACATCCACCAGTCACGGGCAAGGTCATGAAGTTGTAGTCGGACCTGGTCAACTTGTTCCTCAATCGGGACCTTTGCTACTGCCAAAATAACTTCGATGACTTGCAGCCATACGTCTGCTGTGTTGGCATCTTCCGTGCCATCGAATAACTCGGTTTAAATCAAAAAAATCTAACTGATGCAGTCGAATTAGTCCTCTTGGCTCTCTCAAGAGCCGTCTGTAAACCCTGAATCAAAAAGGCATTTTGCTCTGGTTGTTAAAATTGTTGATATTATTTACCACTATTTGATGCTATTGCATAGCCAACATTCCCCAGAGGATCTCTAATAATGCTGGCATGTCAAGTACCGCTAGAACTGCTGGTACTACTGGGGGTACAAAGATTTCATGAGCTGGTTGCTCAACATGTCCAACTTTCGATTCTACTGCCAACTTGCTCAACTACTGGCTCTATCCGAATCTGACTCTAAGTAGGTGCTACCTCCAGTTGTTGCCTAGGAAAACCCTGCCTTGCCAAGTCTGTTGCTCCAACATCTAAAGAAGTCCTAAGTAAAGGACAAAAAACATCAAGAACATGACAAGAAGGAACAAGTAGGCAAGCAATTTTAACTATTCAAGCATTGATATCGAGGAAGGGACAGCAAGATATCAAAGAGGACATATTTGATTAAGACTCCTATGACCATAACACCCCACAAGTCTGAAAACACAGAACTGCATTTGTCACCAATAAATCCTTTTTACGTCCCAGTACCGGAATACGGAGACGGACATGGCCAGCTAACCTGTACAAGGTATAGAACGCCGTACGACGATCACAGTTGTAACTAGACAAGGAGGTGCATACTACAAGCAAGTCATTTAGGGTCACATAGAACATCTATTATCTTAATCAGTCAAGTAAGAACAGTAAACATAGAACATATATGACAAAGAAGTAAGGCATCCCAAATGATCTGCCAAAATATTCTGGAAACCAGTTGTACGAAATAAGAAGCTAGCAGAGTAAGAAAAGTACATGACCATGATCAGCTGCAATCTGATTAATTATAATCATGTAAGGAATCTAAATGTCCAGATTTATGGTTAACAAGTGTTGGTAGCTAAACGTCCAAAATAGTAAAATGTACAATAATGAGCAGTGATCAAGAAATCCACTCATGTACATCAGTGGCCATCCGTCTGGTGCACGCCATTGTTCAGGAGAAAAAAGCTGGATCCTCGGGTGTTGGCTCTAAAACTGGCCATGCAAAACCAGTGGGGTTAGACCCTAAATACCAAGTACCATAAAGGAAGCACGAATGAAGAAGTAAGGATATATATATAATTCTGTCTTGTAGTTCGGTTCATGGCCTATCGTAACACTACGATCTAACCCTAAAACCAAACAAGGATAAGGGTTAGACGATCACACCATGATAGTCCATGTCCCTTGGTTAATTAATAGAAGATACAAGCACAAACAAGTTCAGTTACATAATCGGTCAATCACTTATATGACTTGCTAGGTGGAGTCTGGGTTATCATAGAGATATATACATATAATAGGAATCCCCAGGTCGAGCCATGTACTAGCAGGGCTAGCCGAGCCATGAATCGCATCATAACACATAATATTATGCATCGGTCCCTCGTAACTAATCAAAAATTACCATCCACTAATGAGGATTTAAACAATATCCATCGGGGGCTAGCTTGCACTCTCAATGCTCTACAAGTTTTGGTTGCCTAGTTAACCCTACTGTTAACTGAAATCTTATTGCACGGTCACATGATATTTCCCTTATATGTCATCCCGTAGTTCGACATTGCAAGATACGAATCCACTTGTCACTTGGTAGTTCAATTTGGATTCACCCAAGTGTGATACAACAGTCAAACAAATCCTAGCCATGCTTTGGTTATTTACCAACTATGATGTCCATGTTGGAGGAATCATATTATATTATATGTCACATAGTAGGTAGGTATACCTCGGTGTAAAATATGTAACATAATAACATAGGAACACTTGGCACGTAGGAACATATAGCACGTAGTAAGTGTATCAGCACGGATACCGATAGTCGAGTCGAATTACCAATTATTGATCTTTCTCATGAGATCAAGCACATTGCAATACAAAGGTCATATAGGCACATAGGTAATCATAGTCACTTGGCACATAGTCTATTTCTACACATGGTCGGGTCAGGCACATAGTCAGGTCCAACACATAGTCATTAGTTCTTATACACTTACAATCATTAAGATAACACATAAAATCACAAAATCCAATAAACATCAAAACCAAGCAAATCAACAATACATGGGTATGGGGCCGCATGAGAATCAGGGGCGTATGGGGTCAGAGGCAAAGTCCACTCATCAGGACAAGTGGTATATGGCGGACAATAAATACAAGTCAGAGAAGTGACTGATGTGACAAGCCAAAAGTGTTAGAGAAAAGAAAAAACCATAAAAAGTCATACAGAATCATGAAAGTCGAGCAGAGTCCTTTTTCAAAAGAAGAGACGCATGTCTCTCTACCGTATAGTCATCTGGACGCATGAACTCTTAGCCGCATAGATCCTAGACCTTAGTTATATTTCATGCATTCAGTGTTCTATGCATCCGGCTTTCAAACGCATGCAAAAAGCAGTCATGCACCCAACAAGATAGGCGCATGCTGAAACATGCTGCATAAAGCTGTGACGTATGATACTCATTCATCCCCAAACAACACGAACTCCACGAAAAAAGCTCAAATATTCGAAAAATTATTGATTTCATAAAAATTCATTTTTAACGCCAAATCAAGTTAACCAAAAGCCAAACCACCTGAAATGGAATCCTCTATCACCTAGAAAAACTAATTTTCTGAAATATCATGTTTTGATATATCAAAACCAAGAAAATCATATGGAACCAATAAAAACCCTAATCTTAAAATGTAGATCTACACATATCCATCCATCAAAAGCAAAAACTCCAAGTATTAAAAGTGTTTAGAATCATAATGTACACATATTAGACTAATAAAATGAAAGAAAAGAGAAAGAATTAAAATCTAAGAATTTTTTCATATCATGCAAGGTGTACTTGCCTAATTGAAAGAAGGAAAAGAAATAAGAGAAATAAGGGAAGAGAGAGAAAAAAGTTAGCTTATATAGCTAGGGCTTAATGTTTAGACCATGGGTTCAACTCATGACCAAACTAACCCAGTTTAATCTATGTTATCGAGAAAGCTCGAACAAATAAACCATGGACCACATTAAATCAAGGAATGGGTCTAGTCTCCATGCAACCTAATAAACATGCAAGCAAGAAATAATATGTCCCAAATACGTATATCGGGAACGGAGAGTGACAAAAATTTGGAAATAAAATCATCCAAAAATTCAAGGACTTAGTGATTTTACTGACAGATAGAAGGTTCAATCGAAAAGAATGCACGTGAAGAACATCTTTTAAAATGATATCTTTATTAAATATATTGTGTTAGTAGATTCAATGGGTACAGTGTAACTAGTTGGTAAATTAACGAATGGTGTGCTAGGTGGATGTGATTGAACAAAGAAAGAAGAATCAAAAGCAATATGATCTGTGGTACCACTATCTAAAATCTAACAAATCGATGAAATGGAATTGATAGATTAAGTATTATACAGACATGATGTGTTTGCATAGACATCATTATTATCCTTATACAAGTGTGTCATATTATCCATCGCAGTGGTTAATTGTTGATATCATTCGATAGATATCCATATACAAATGGCCTACAAATTAGACTGGCAGATCCAGAAACTGTAGCTGGGATGGGCTATCATAAATTTGGGTTGGCTAGAAGTATGAAAATAATCAAAGAAACTATATGAAAAATAATGTTAAAAAAAATTCTGGGGTGGGCTTCATCCTATGCTTGAATCCACCCCTGGAATTAAAGGTAACAGAAGTGGATGTGCAACCATGAGAAGAGGAAACAACATCAGGCTCTGATACCATATAAAATTTAGAAGAAAAGAGTATATGAAAAAATATTTAATATTCATTCAATCTTTGTAATGTACACAAACTATTATTTAGGGATACAATATGTTGTTTTAGGAAACTTATAATGTAGAAAATTTTATGATATAGTAAAAAAATATATAATAATCACAAGATTTATTTCTAAAAAATAATTTTATAAAATTAATTTATTTTTCAATTTGCAATCAATCGCATCCTTAATTTCAAAGTTATATTAATTCTCTCCTTTGTTAGGTTTATTTAGCTTCACAATTTACCACTCCACGATGAAAGAAAAGCCCCTTATTAAAAAGGCTATATGATGTACTGCATAAAAATTACGTGAGTAGAGATACTCAATATCTTTTCAACTTTTTCTTTTAGCCTTTTACTGTTAATTTGTTGTCATGTTCATGGGTTCATGTGTTCCCCCAACACTCTATTGTTGGGAATTAAGTCTGCTGAAGGGGGAAGAGTTCTGTCCGAACTCGGTCCTTGGCCAAGTTTGGACCGAACTCTGTGTTGTGTTCTAGAACCTCAAAACCGAAGTCGGCCCGAGTTCAGTGTCGGCGGCGGCTGCTCAGATTTTAGAGTTTTTTGTTATATTTTTGACCATTCGATACTTGTGGACGATTGGATCTTAAGGTTGGCAATTTTTAGGGTTTTCAAATCCTAAAATAGTTTTCTCATCCTATAAATAGGGAGGAGGGTGGAGGCACAAAGGAGAAGCACAAATTGGAGATTCGGGGTGCTTGTCCACAAAAAATCTAAGAGAAAGCCTGTACTTTGTCTTAGGATATTGTCATCCAAGACAGAAGGAAGAAGGAGATCTAATCGAGGAGTCGTCAACTTCGGTTAGGGAGATTGTTACGGGTTGGTGAGTGATTTCAATTGTAATCTTCTGCCTTTCTTCTTGAGTACGGTGAGGTGGTTGAACTTATTAGGGCAAAAGGTTTCAACATTAGTTTTTATAATCTTATAATTTTATCGGAGTTATAAAGGTTAGGATTTGTCTAGGTGACGTAGTCACCACCATATACTTGTCTTCATTTGTGCTTGGTGTTCATAGATTGGTTGGTTATCTTAGGTGGGTCGGCAAAGCGCTTCTTCCGCTGTGCGACCAATACGTGGTATCAGAGCACACGTGTTTCGAACACTTGGTATCAGAGCCAGGTTTTTCTCGAGAGGGAATGTACAACTATATCTATAGAGCAGATGAACACTCGTATAATCACCCTCACAGGGAGAAACTGGGCGATTTGGAAGCCAATGATAGAGGATCTACTCTGGTGCAAGGACTTACAAGGTCCGTTGGAGGGCGACAGCACAAAGCCGACGGACAAAGGTGCTAATGACTGGAAACGACTAGATCGGAAGGCTATTGAATTTATCCGCCAATGGCTGGACGAATCAATGTTTCACCACGTATCCATGAAAAATTATGCAAAAGCATTGTGGGAGAAGATGTATTCGTTGTACGAAAGGAAGACGGATGGCAACAAGGCATTTTTGATTCCCAACTCGTCATCTTGAAGTACACGAAGGGTGCACCGGGTACAACATCTGAATGAGGTTCAGGACATTATCAATCAGTTGTCTGCAATAAAGATGGTGATTGAGGATGATCTTCAGGCCCTTCTGCTTTGAGTTCTCTACCGAAAAGCTAGGAGACGTTGGTGGTGTTGGGGAGCAACTCCGCTCCTAATAGAGTTGTCACGATGGAGGCAGTCAAAAATAGCTTGTTGAACGAGGAGATCCGGCATAAGCAAGTGAAATCGTTGTCACTACCATATTTTCTAGGAAAGGATATTTTGGTCATTTTATAATTAATTAAATATCATGCATGTTGTATATTTATTTGTTCTATTATTTAATTAATATTAGATATTAGTTTATTATTTTGGACTTGTGTTAGTGGACCTAACTAGTTTAGATTAGATTTGAGCCCAATTAGAAGCCCATTCATTAGGAGGAGGATTAATTAAGTTAAACACATTTGACTATAACTTTCCCTTCTTAATTATTTCTTCATGAAAGGCCCAAAGGGTTATTTTAGACATTGCATAGTAGGTTGGGGAGGGGGAATAGTAGCCAGCTATGTTTAAATGGAGGGAGAAATTTTTCTCTCTTTATTTTCATTTCAAAACTAGATCTAAAATTTCCTCTTCCATATTTCTTCGTTCCCACATCAAATTCCATCCAAATTTTTTTTCCAATTCCTTTCCAAATCATCATTGGAGGCTATTGAAGCAAGGATCTACAAGGAGGAAGCAAGGATCTACAAGGAGGAGCAAGGATCTAGAAGTTGGAGGCTTTTTTCACATAATTTGGAGGTTTCATTGCTAATACATCTCCCAATAGGTATAATTCAGTTTTTTCTCTTTAATTAGACTCTAAATCTGTGTTTTAATTATTAGGAACCATCACATATGCTAAGGCTACCCATAGGAATTAGAATTAGGTTCATAGGAGGCCTATGGAGGAAGTTGTATGGTATTTTGTGTAAATTTTGGAGGAATTCCTAGATTGACACATCTTGTGTTTGTCAATTGTCAGTTAAACGAAATTGACATGTGTTTGATTGTCTGTGACTATTTTTGTGTCCATAATTAGATATGTGTAGACCGTATCCCATCAATTTGGAGATATGGGTTGATTTAGGGGTTTTCTTCCGACACGGGGGTTTGTGCAGATCACATTTTGGCACGGACACGTAGATGTATATTTAACTCTTTGTATTGTTCATAATTATTATTTTAGACTTGCTCGTGTCCTTCGGGATACGTTTGGTGGTATGATGGACTCGTGTTCTAGATTCATTTGTCTTGGTAAAAGCTATTAGAATATTATATTTATCATTTTTATATTTTATATGTGTATCTCTAATATGTTATGTATATATTTATGTGTATATCTATAGATATGTAATTATGTATACATATGTGTACGTACATATATATATGTGAGTTGTGGAGGTGCATATATATATATATATATATATATATATATATATATATATGTACAGTGGTAATTATATATATATATATATATACATAGAGAGTGGTATATATGTATGTGTGTATGTTTACATATGTATATGTATGTATGTATGTATGTATGTATGTATGTATGTATGTATGTATGTATATACATATAGATAGGTTGTATATATATATTGATATGTATATATGTATGTATATATATTAATATGTATATAGTTATATATATATATATATATATATATATATATATATATATATATATATATATATATACTTGTGGATGTGTGTTTGTGTGTTGTAGATGTGTGTGTGTAGTGTGCAGTGAAGACGGGGTCTGGCAGTGAACTAAAACTGCACAACAATAGCATAGCAGTGTATGTATCAGCAACACTATGATCAGCATGAGCAACTACAGAGTATGAGTGATCGAGCAATTAATAGCTACAATAGTAGTATCAGCGAAGCAGTGAAGGCAACAAGCATGGGTAGTAACAGCAATAACAACAGCACACTGCAAGCTGCAGCAGCCCGATTAGGAAGTACAGCAGCTACAACAGCAGCAGCTTGAGCAATATCTACAACACATGCAGCAGCAGCAACAACAGCAAACGCAGCAGCAACAACAAGAGCAGTAGCCCAAGCATGAGTATGAGAGAGCATGGGCAGCAATGTAAGGAGATGGTTAGCTAGCATTTGTTAGTTTAGTTAGATTAGTCATTTGATTCATTAGTTAGCCTATTGATTGTTTAGTTTAATAGTTTAGTAGTTGGTTAGCTTGATGAGTAGTTTTACTAGTTAGTTACTAGTTAGTAGTTATATATATATATATATATATATATATATATATATATATATATAGTTAGTTAGTTAGTTAGTTAGTTAGTTAGTTTTATATATGTAGATATTTAAATAGTTAGTCATATTGCTATCTAGATAGTTATATGTACATTGTTATCTAATAGTTAGATATGTATATACTTGTTAGACTAGTAGCTATATGTAGTTATATGTATATATATATGTATTAGTAGTTAGTAGTTAGTAGTTAGTATAGTAGTATGGTATTAATTAATACATGTTAATTATAGTTTAGTATATTAGGTAGTTAGTATATACTAGGAATCACATTACCTTGTGATACCAAGGTAATGTCAAGGTATTGATAGATACTCAAGGTATTGGGTTGATACTCAAGATATTGGGTTTGAGTATCAAGATGGGTGTGTAGTGGTGCGATACCGTATTGGTTCAAAGCCAAGGTATCCACTTAGCATTAGTTTAGTTAGGAATATTAGATATTGTTGACTATATATACATATTATGATATTTTCTATCTTTAACTTGCGTATATTATGATACGGTATCTTGTTTGTATCCTAGTATAGCTAGTGTGGCTTAGTTGCATAATGTATGGACCCAATATCTTAGAGATAGACTCATGCAACCTAGAAATAGCTAGTTTGACCAATTTGACTTAGAGTTGAGCTAGTTTGACTATTTTGACTTAGAAATAAATTTTTGACCTAGAAGTTGACTAGTTTAACTTATTATTTATTTTAAAACTTGTATTGATATAATATTCCATATTTAGGTGTTCGACGCACCGTACCGAAAATCTTTGATACTATTCACCGAATTTCAGGCGAGTACATTATTTGATAGTTTTTTATTTATGATAACCTCTATGTCTCTTATACCTAGTGTAGATATCCTTAATTTCTTGACACGATGGTTACACGGATTGGTATATCCGAATCTCGTCAAGAGATGTTATTCCTTGGTATTTATGGTATATCTTTTGTAAGCCTTGTTTCCTTGTTCTTCTTGTACAAATACAAACATTGGTTCATGAGAAGAGCAGCGCCCTTCTTATGGAAAATTATGTCATAACGTACCATAGTTGGATCCACTATACCAATTGGGGGAAGGTAATATGTAGTGTAGATATGTGATCATACCCTCCTTGTATCAAGTCTTGTTCATTGAATGGTGTAAATCATACACCGTACGTATGATTAGCCAGGCCATAATTCTTGTATCAAGTTTTCAAGCTGATCACATGTTAAAGTTGATACTCACTTACTTAGTCATTAGTATTTCTTGTTCATTTCCATATTGTTCATTCTTGTACTTATTTTCAGTAATTCCTTTATTTCATCTCTTGTATCTATATGTTGCATTGATGAGAACATAAAGTATCATATTTTTATTCCTTAATGTATACTCCTTTATGCTCGTTTGATGCCTAAAGATACTCATTATTTTTATATTTTGATCTAGGATGCAATTGGAGTCATTAAATGCAAAATGGAGCTAATTATCAATTCTAGACAGTTTTGACACCTTGTAGAAAAATGGTCCTAACTGGCTCATCCAAAGTCCAATTGAGCTGATCCAAATTAATTCGGAAAGCTAAGTGATAGACGTACAATTTTGCTGCGTTGAGTTTTATGAGATTCTTGTTGCATCATGGACCAAATCAGGCTTGAAGTTGAGTCAACTATGTTGTGCACGAAAAGTGGAGCTGAATTAACCATTTCCCAACTTGTTCAAAGATTTTATTTTATTGTTTGGGTTATTGTAACTCTTAGAGGATAAATGGGAAGATATTATGATCTTTAAACAGCTAATTTAGACTATATAAAAGGGGTAGAGATCAGGAGAAAATGGAGAACAACACACAACTCTTCTTCTTCTTCTTCTTCTTCTCCAATATTCTTTTGAAGTTTTCATGAATATGCGGAGCTAAAAGCCTTGTTGGTCGAAGGAAACAGAAGCCTTGGGATCAATAAACTTGTGAGATCTAAATTATTTTCATATGTTTGATTTATGCTTTGAGTATTGAATATTTTTCTATACCTACTTTAATGATTACTTTGTTTAATTACTAGGAGGCCTACTAGTCTATTATCCATTTTGATCTACTGCTAAATTAGACATCAAATCCATAATTGTTTGATTTTTTAATTAGTGAAGCAACCAAGATTTAATGAACTGCTTTATTTTATTAGATCTTAGGAGAAAAACTTTTGACAAAATTAAATGCAACCGCTTGTGCTTGTGTTATTTTGCTTCATCGATCTCTTCGTTCTTTAAGAAATTACTAGATTAAATCTTTAGCACTTGTCTTGGATTATTTAGTAACTAAAGCTAATTAGATCGCTTATTTCTAATTATCTAAGCCTAAGAGAGAGAAAATTCTTCCAACGGTGAATATTCAATGTATGATAATTTATGTTTGCATCAATGATCAATTTTAATATTCCAATGGTGGATGTTGACTGAGACCAACATTTTTTCCTTTGATTATTTTAATACTTTAATTATTTTTAGCTCTTTTTAATTTGCTTTGATCCAAAACTCTCCCCCCATCTTATTTCACATAGAATAAAGATCAAACTAATTACTCTTCGTGGGAACGATCCTTACCCTCACTACTACATATTATTAAAGGTTTTATTTTTGGGTGCCTATAACAGTATGCCAAATTTTGGCGTCGTTGTCGAGGAGTAATTTTAGTTAATTTTGTGCCTTTTGTGATCTTTTCTTATAATTAAATTATTTTTGTTTATTAGCAAAAAAAAATTTTATTCTCATATACTTTTCTGGATTACTTGCTATCATTTTATTACTTGTTTATGATTGCAACTCGATCTTCTAATCAAAGTAATTTTCATAATGATCCAGAAATAGAAAGAACTCTGCGCAGGTTAAGGAAGAAAGCTCAAAGAAACTCTAACGAGAATGACCCTGCTACGGATTCCTTACTCTCTTGTAAATCTAATCCTAAAGAAGAGGAAGTCATGGCTGCAAATAGAACTTTGAAAGAACTTGCAGCCCCTGATTTAAACCAACACCCTTTATGCATTATATTTCCTACTTTAGATGCTACTACTAGTTTTGAATTAAAATCTGGACTAATACATTTATTACCTACTTTTCATGGCCTTGCAAGTGAAGATCCTCACAAGCATCCAATGAAGCTTCATGTGGTATGCACACCTATGAAACCTACGGGGGTATCCGAAGAGCAAATCAAAATAAGAGCCTTTATGTTTTCTTTAAAGGATTCGGCTAAGGATTGGCTATATTATCTACCCTCTGGGAGCATTGTAACATGAAACGAAATGAAGAGACTATTCTTGGAGAAGTACTTTCCCGCTTCAAGGGCGGCCAATATTCGAAAAGAAATTTGTGGGGTAAGGCAACACAATGCAGAGTCTCTCCACGAGTACTGGGAACGTTTTAAAAAATTATGTGCAAGTTGCCCCCATCATCAAATTAGAGAGCAACTACTTATCCAGTACTTCTACGAAGGCCTTCTACCAACTGATAGAAGCATGATAGATGTTGCTAGTGGAGGAGCTTTGGTAGATAAAACTCCTGAGGCCGCAAGAAATTTAATTGCAAATATGGCGACAAATTATCAATAATTTGGCACTAGGCTAGATCTTCCATCTAGACATGCTAACGAGGTAAATATTTCTTCCCTAGAACAACAAATTGCTAGTTTAATGTCTCTTGTTTGTCAAATGGCTGTAGGTAACATGCAAACAGCAAAGGCTTGTGGGATTTGTTCAGTAGCAGGACATCCAACTGACATATGTCCAACTCTTTAAGAGGAGTCCAATGAACAAGTGAATGTGGTAGGTGCTTTCCCTGGACAACCGCAAAGGAAGTACGATCCATATTCAAACACTTATAATCCATGATGGAGAGATCATCCCAATTTCAACTATGGGAATCCACAAACAAATCATCCTGTCAATCAAAATCGCCCAAGTTACTAACAGTACAAGCAGTCATATCCTAAACAACAACCAAACCAGAATTCTAACTCTGATATGTCTTTAGAAGATATTGTTAAGTCTCTTGCCACTAATAATTTACAATTTTAATAGGAGACAAGGGCTAGCATTCAAAGCTTGGACAATCAAATGAGCCAAATGGCTACAACAATTAATAAGCTAGAGGCACAAAGTTCTGGAAAACTACCATCTCAAACGATAGTAAATCCCAAAGAAAATACAAGTGCAATCATTTTGAGAAGCGGTAAAGAGGTTGACATTCCAGTAAAAGAAGCACCTGCAATGTCAAAACAAGAAGAAGAGAAAAGCACCGTGGCAAACACGAACGTACCCAATGATGATGAGGTACCCAATTGTAAGTTTCCACCCCTTTGTGATTATAAGCCAGTACCTCCTTTTCCTTAAGCTTTAACAGAATCTAGAAAAATTGAACAAAATAATGAGTTATATGAGACTTTTCGTAAATGTGAGATAAATATTCCACTTTTAGATGCTATCAACCAAGTACCTCGCTATGCTAAATTTTTAAAAGAATTGTGTACAATAAAGAGGAAACAAAATTTTAAAGGATATGAAAAGGTAAAAGTTAGGGAGAGTATTTCTGCAGTAATTCAACGAAAACTCCCTACGAAATGTAAAGATCCTGGAATATTTACTATACATTGTAAGATAGGTAACAATAAATATGAGAAAGTCATGATAGATTTAGGAGCTTCTATCAATGTCATGCCATATTCTATATATGAATCTTTAAATCTGGGACCTCTGAATAAAACTGGTGTTGTAATTCAATTGGCTGATAGATCTAATGCCTATCCTAAGGGAGTAGTCTATGATGTTCTTGTACAAATTGATAATTTAGTTTTTTTTGCTGATTTTTATGTGCTTGATATGGAAAATGGCGATCAAACTGCTCCAATTTTATTAGGAATACCATTTTTAAGGACATCCAAGACTAAGATAGATGTTCATAGTGGCACACTTACTTTGGAATTTGATGGTAAATTTGTTAAATTTAATATTTATGATGCCATGAAATATCCTGATGATGATAATACAGTTTATTCTATTGATGTGGTTGATTCTTTAGCACAGGATATTTTTGAACTTGATGGCAAAGATGTATTAGAAGTGGCCATTAGTGAGCATCTTGAAAAAGAGCATGAGTTAGCTTTGAGTTCTGATTTACAGGAAACTGTTGCAGCATTGAATGATTTTCCAAAAATACAATAATCAGGTAACGTTTCTTATATTTCATTATCAATTTCTGACAAGAGGCCTTTACCCTCTGTTTTGTTGGCCCCTATTCCAGAATTGAAGACTCTCCCTAGTCACCTCAAGTATGTATTCCTTGAAGATGGAGGAACATTACCAGTGATCATCTCCAATAAACTTAGTGCACCACAAAAAGAAAAGCTTGTTCAGATCCTTAAGGAGCATAAGACGGCTATTGGTTGGACAATTGCGGATATAAAAGGAATTAGCCCATCTACATGCATGCATCGCATCTTACTTGAGGAAGGAGCAAAACCTTCCCGTCAACCGCAAAGAAGATTGAACCCACCCATGATGGAGGTAGTAAAAAAGGAGATCCTAAAACTTCTTGAAGTTGGAGTGATCTATCCTATTTCGGATAGCCAGTGGGTTAGCTCGGTGCAAGTGGTTCCTAAAAAGACTGGGATAACTGTCATGAAGAATCAAAATGATGAGTTAGTTCCCACTTGTGTCCAGAATGGGTGGAGGGTTTGTATAGATTATAGAAAATTAAATGCTGAAACCCGAAAGGACCACTTTCCTTTACCTTTTATTGATCAAATGCTTGAAAGGTTAGCTGGTCATTCTTACTATTATTTTCTTGATGGTTATTCAGGTTATTTTCAAATTGCAATTGCTCCGGAGGATCAAGAAAAGACAACTTTTACATGCCCATTTGGAAATTTTGTATATCGTCGCATGCCATTCGGTCTTTGCAATGCCCCAGCTACTTTCCAAAGGTGTATGGTTAGCATATTTTCAGACTATATTAAGCATATTATAGAAGTATTTATGGATAAGTTCACAGTTTATGGAGACTCTTTTGATAAATGCTTGCATAACCTTACACTTGTTCTTCAAAGATGCATAGAAACTAATCTTGTGTTAAACTCTGAAAAACGCCATTTTATGGTTGACCAAGGTATAGTTTTGGGTCATATTGTTTCATCTAAGGGAATTGAGGTAGATAAAGACAAAATTGATAGTATTCAATCTTTACCTTATCCCACCAGTGTGCGAGAAGTTCGTTCTTTTCTTGGACATGCAGGTTTTTACCGAAGATTCATCAAAGACTTCTCCAAAATAGCGTTACCCCTTTGCAAGTTGCTACAAAAGGATGTAGCTTTTGAATTTGATGAAGCATATAAAAAGGCATTTGATACACTAAAAAAACTATTAACTTCTACCCCAGTTATCCAGCACCTGACTGGAATGTGCCTTTCGAGATAATGTGTGATGCAAGTGATTATGCAGTAGGTGTTGTTTTGGGTCAAAGGATTGGAGGAGCATCTCACGCCATTTATTATGCTTCAAGAACTTTGAATGAGGCACAGAGAAATTATTCTACTACTGAAAAAGAACTTTTAGCTTTGTTTTTGCTTTAGAAAAAATTTGATCTTATTTGCTTGGTAATAAAGTTATTGTTTATTCTGATCATGCAGCTCTTCGCTATTTGATGACAAAGAAAGAGGCAAAACCAAGGTTAATCCGATGGATACTTCTCTTAAGTGAATTTGATTTGGAGATCAAAGACAAATAAGGGACAGAAAATCGTGTTGCAGATCATTTAAGTACTTTAGTTCATATGGAGGATGAACTTTGTCTACAAGAAACGTTTCCTGATGAGAAATTATTTGCTTCAAGTGTGACATTGCCTTGTATGCAAATATTATAAATTATTTGGTTACTAATATGTTTCCTTCTGTCTTGTCAAAGGCTCAAAGAGATAAGATCAAAAGTGAGGCCAAATACTATGTATGGGATGACCCATACTTGTGGAAGCACTGTGCAGATCAAGTGATAAGAAGGTGCGTTCATGAAAATAAAATTATTTCAATTCTCACCTTTTGTCATTCTTATGCATATGGAGGACATTTTGGAGCGAAGAGGACGGCAATAAAAGTATTAGAATGTGGTTTCTATTGGCCGTCTTTATTTCGTGATTCATATTCTTTTTGTAAAACATGCAACAATTGCCAAAAGACTGGTAATATCTCAAAGGAATAAAATGCCACAAAATCCTATACTATTTTGTGAAATTTTTTATGTTTGGGGCATCGATTTTATGGGACTGTTTCCTGTATCTTTTGGTTATGTTTATATTTTGCTTGTTGTTGATTATGTATCAAAATGGGTAGAAGCTAAAGCTACTAGGACTGATGATTCCAAAGTTGTTTCAGATTTTATCAAATCCAACATATTCTCCAGGTTTGGGATTCCAAGAGCCTTAATAAGTGATCGAGGCACTCACTTTTGCAATCGAACCGTGTAGACGTTGCTAAAAAAGTACCATGTGACCCACAAGGTGTTAACTGCCTATCATCCACAAACTAGTGGACAAGCGGAAGTGTCAAATAGAGAGATCAAGTCCATCATTGAAAAAACGGTCAATCCAAGTAGAAAAGATTAGAGTTTGCGCTTGGATGATGCTTTGTGGGCGTATAGAACTGCATACAAGATGCCTATCGGTATTTCACCTTATCGTTTGGTGTTTGGAAAACCATGCCCTCTTCCTGTTGAGTTAAAACATAAATCTTATTGGGCTATCAAGAGTTTCAATATGAAGGCATATGAAAATGGAGAACATAGGAAGTTACAACTACAAGAGTTGGAGAAAATTCGCAATGACGCCTATGAGAATGTAGAATATATAAAGAGAAGACGAAGGATTTTTATGACAATATGATCTCTAGGAAGGTGTTTCAAGTTGGTCAAAAAGTCCTTCTATACCAGTCACGACTTCGTTTGTTTCCGGGTAAATTACGTTCTCGTTGGATTGGACCTTTTATTGTTACTAATATTTTTTATCATGTGTAGTTGAAATTCAAAGTTTAGCAACTTCCAAAGTGTTCAAGGTAAATGGCCAAAGGCTCAAGCTTTTCTTTGAAGGTTTCAAAGTAGAGAATGTGGATGAATTGGACCTTGAGGATCCAATTTGTACCAATTGAAGGAGAAAACATCCACGACATTAAACAGAGGCAACCCAAGGGGAGTTTGTTCTTATTCTTATTCTTATTCTTATTCTTATTCTTATTCTTATTCTTTCATTTTTATTTTTTTTATTTTGCCTTTTCCTTGCATTTCACCTTACATTAGGGACAATGTCAGTTTTAAGTGTGGGGGAGGGGATTTACTTTATTTTAAGCATTTTTAATTCGTTGTTTCCAAAAAAAAAGGGAAAATATTTTTTTTTAATAAAAAAATTTTGTTTGTTGGTTTTTAATAATTTTTGGTTGTGTACGTCATGAGTAAGATTCAACTAAATTTGAAAATTTTATAACATGATTGAATAAGTAAATTTTTTTTCAACTTAGATTTAATTAGTCTAGTTATTTTTTATTGAAAATTGTAGTATCTAAATTGGTAGACAAAAGCCAGTGAGGATTTGAGCCTTTAGACTGACATATCAGTCTCATTATTCTTTCATTAGAGATATTCTTCCACTGATTTATTTCTCTAGAACTTGCTTTGATTCTCTTCGAGGTCACATTGACACATGCATGCATGAACATGATTAAGTCCATCTTTGTTATGCGTTACATAAGTCAAATAGCCCACCTTTTAATTAATTTTCTTTTTGTTGAACCGTATTGAGCTTTATTGCCTTTTTCTTGGTATACCCACATTACAAGCTTTCAACCTATAATATTTATACATTTACCCAAGTTACAAAGCTAGTGGAGCATTGTTGATCATTATGATATGTATGGGTGTACGAAAAAAATAAGTGTGGGGGTGTCTAAATTTGTGGTTTGGTTACAACTAACAAAATGGAACATATTTTCATCCTCAAATTTTCTAAGTTCCATTATTGTTAAAAAAAAAAAACAAAAAAAAAGAGAAGAAGAGAAAAAAAAATGGTGGTAGTTGTTTTACATTGTTTATATGCTTTAAAAGCCAAATTGAAGAAGTTGTTAAATGGAGTGATTGATTTTACATGTTTTATATTGAACTTGAGTTGATTCATTTTTGCTCCACTAGTTTTGATGGCTTTTGAGCTACACTCCTAAATATATCCCACCTTAATCCTAAGTCGCGTTATAATCCATGAAAAGTCCTTATGATTTATGTTATGCATATGATCCCAGTGGTGGAGAATGAGAAGATATGTAAGCTTATGGTAGATCATTTCTTCTGGAATGAATTTGAGTAAAATATATAACTTCAAACACATGAGAGTTGAGTGTTTATTCCCGTGAGGGTCTACCTATTTAGTTTACTCCATTTTTAAGTGAAAATACCTACTAAGTAATTAGAAGTTGTTTAAGAATATATGTTCATGATATGTTATGAGTTTTGAAGAGCTTGGTTATTTTTTATTTATGACATTGTAACCTTGATTTCTTTTTGGAAAAATAAATTATAGTTTCGTCCGAGGACGAGCAAAGGTTAAGTGTGGGGGTATTTGATGAGAACATAAAATATCGTATTTTTATTACTTAATGTATACTCCTTTATGTTCGTTTAATATCTAAAGATACTCATTATTTTTATATTTTGATATAGGATGCAATTGGAGTCATTAAATACAAAATAGAGCTAATTATCAATTTTGGACAGTTTTGACACCTTGTAGCAAAATGGTCATAACTTGCTCATCCGAAGTCCAATTGAGCTGATCCAAATTGATTCGAAAAGCTAAGTGATAGAGGTATAATTTTGCTGTTTTAAGTTTTTACGAGATTCTGGCTGCACCATGGACCAAATCAGGCTTGAAGTTGAGTCAACTATGATGTGCACGAAAAGTGGAGCTGAATTAACCATTTTCCAACTTGTTCAAAGATTTTATTTTATTGTTTGGGTTGTTGTAACTCTTAGAGGATTTGTGGGAAGATACTGTGATCTTCAAACAACTAATTTAGAGTGTATAAAAGGGGTAGAGTTCTGGAGGAAATGGAAAATAACACACAACTCTTCTTCTTCTTCTTCTCCAATATTCTTTTGAAGTTTTCATGAACATGCGGAGCTAAAAGCCTTGTTGGTCGAAGAAAACAGAAGCCTTGGAATCAATAAACTTGTGAGATCTAAATTATTTTTATATGTTTGATTTATGCTTTGAGTATTGAATATTTTTCTATACCTACTTTAATGATTGTTTTATTTAATTACTAGGAGGCCTACTAGTCTATTATCCATTTCGATCTACTGCTAAATTAGACATCAAATCCGTAATTGTATGATTTTTCTAATTTTTGAAGCAACCAAGATTTAATGAACTGCTTTGTTTTATTAGATCTTAGGAGAAAAACCTTTGACAAAATTAAATACAACCGCTTGTGCTTGTGTTGTTTTGCTTCATCGATCTCTTCATTCTTTAAGAAATTACTAGATTAAATCTTCAGCGCTTGTCTTGAATTATTTAGTAATTAAAGCTAATTAGATCGCTTGTTCTAATTATCTAAGCCTAAGAGAGATAGAAAATTCATCCAACGGTGAATATTCAATGTATGATAATTTATGTTTGCATCAATGATCAATTTTAAGATTCCAATGGTGGATGTTGACTGAGACCAACATTTTTTCCTTTGATTGTTTTAATACTTTAATTATTTTTAGCTCTTTTTAATTTGCTTTGATCCAAAACTCTCCCCCCCCCCATCTTATTTCGTTTAGCATAAAGATCAAACTAATTACTCTTCGTGGGAACGATCCTTACTCTCACTACTACATATTATTTCAAGAGTAAAGGTTTTATTTTTGGGTGCCTACGACAGCATGCCATGCATCTTGTATATTTTATATCTATTTACTGTTACATAGTTTATATCATTTATTAGAACTGTTGTTAGAGATGTACTCTGCTCCTTTCCTGACTGGATATATTTTTTCCAGATGACACTGAGGAGTGGTACCCCACTCACTACGGGCCTCAGGATATGGTTGGCTTAGAGCCAGAGACCTTATCTCAGGAGGGTCTCATCGCGACTGAGATAGACAACTCAGGACTCGTTGCTTAGTTGTAGTTTGCTTTTGTACTGGATTTGTCTCCAGCATTATTATTAGTATTTCTTGACTGGATATTATTTTAGTCTTGTGAGTTGTATTAGTGACTCTTATATTCTTTTATCATATTCGTTCTTATTTCATCTATAGATTTGTGATTGAGTATATTTATATCACATTGGTGGCATTGTTATGTCTTAATTAATAGATAGATACTTTATCCAAATAGCGTTCTATCGCAGATGCTGCAGTGTAGGCTGGGTGTTGTTTACTACTTACATCCCTACACCGGGTGCGGGTCGTAACACTCATCACAGGAGTCCGCTTTGGTGGCTTCCTACGGGAAGGGAAGACCCAAGTTACAGGCGAGGACAGGGGAGAGTTCTCGGGATCTTGCCATTGTGGACCGCAAGAAGGGCTGCTATCATTGTGGCAAAATGGATCATATCAAGAGAAACAACATGAAGCTCAAAGATGAGAAGGGCAAAGGCAAGGATGATCTGGAGTATCTCACTGCTTTGGAAGATCTCATCATCGCAACAACCGACGCAGAGAAACCTTGTGGCGTATGTCATGATGACGACTAGGTCATGGACACGGGGGCATCGTATCACGCCACTCCATATAGAAGGATCTTCACGTCATACCTCGGTGGCAAGTTTGGATGTGAGAAGATGGGCAACAAGGGCACTACTTCAGTTGTAGGCATCAGTGATGTGCACTTAACAAAGGAGCTTGGTGAGAAGCTCGTTCTCAAGGATGTGCGACATGTACTGAGTTTGCGCTACAACTTAATTTCAGTAGGGAGGCTGGCGGATGATGGCTGTCGCAGTTTATTTGGGAACAAAGATTGGATGCTTACAAAGGGTTCCCAGCAGCTAGCTCGAGGATATATGTGTTTTGGCATGTAAAGGTTTAAGCCGCTGAGGTGTACAGGCAGGCCACAAACACCGGATGGAGGCTCGAGGGATATTCGACAAGAGGTGGATCGTCAAAAACTTGTCTTGGAGGGGCTTCGAAATAATTTGAGGGATACAGAGGATTCGGTTCGTCGAGATAAAGCGACAAAATATGATGAGTCAAAGAATGAGGGTCAGTCTGTCGGCCCCATGACAGCTGGTCGGTCTCCAGGTGGGGGTTGCTTCACATATCCGATTTTAAAGCTTCATGGAGCGACATTGGTTTCAACAGTTCAAGACCATAGAGGAGATCAAGGTTTGCAGCAAACTCAATCTGAGGCAGGATCATCATAATTTACATAGTTCATTGGAAGTTGTGGGTCATCGACGGTATGCATAGTGCGTGATGTTCTGCTCGAGGACGCATGTGTATGGGGGAGCTTCAAGTTCGGACACGAAGGTGGAAAGATTCAGGAGTTGAATCTCGGGAGAATCGCACGTCCGCTTGGTTGGGCCAGCCGAGGGTGAAGAAGCTCGTCGGAACGTTAATACGTTTTAGTTGAAGATGAAAGTCGGGGACATGCAGCCAAGACTCACAGTGAGGCTGATCGTTAGAGATTTTGGTCTTGGCCATGTTATTGATATCTGCAGGATCCCAATTGTGCAAGAGGTTCTATGCATGGCAGCTAGCGTCGACGTGACGGTCGGGGAGCTGGAGATGACGGAAGATGCAAAGCAACTCGGGGGATCGGAGATGGGTGTCATGGGGGAGCACAATTTTTGTCGCGGGGCGACAGGCATGGAGTCCAGTATAGGAGCCATGTAGCCAACACCTCTCATCAGACTGGAGGGGGAGGTTTTTGGGAATCAAGTCTGCTGAAGGGGCAGAGTTCGGTCCGAACTCGGTCCCTGGCCGAGTTCAGGCCGAACTCGATGTGGTGCTCCAAAACCTCAAAATCGAAGTCGGTCCGAATTCGGTGTCGGTGGCTGCTGCTCGGATTTGAGTTTTTAGGTTATATTTTGGACCATTGGATTCTAACGGACGGCTGGATCTTATGGTTGGCTATTTTTAGGGTTTCCTAACCCTAAAATAGGTTTCTCATCATATAAATAGGGAGGAGGGTGGAGGCACAAAGGAGAAGCACAAATTCGAGATTCATGGTGCTCGTCCACAAAAAATTTAAGAGAAAGTCCGTGCTTTGCTCTTAGGACTTCGTCATCGAAGACAGAAGGAAGAATGAGATCTAATCGAGGAGTAGTCGTCAACTTCGGTTAGGAAGATTGCTACGGGTTGGTGAGTGATTTCAATTGTAATCTTCTGCCTTTGTTCTTGAGTGTGGTAAGTGAGTTGAATCTATTAGGACAAAGGATTTCAATATTAGTTTTTGCAAACTTGTAATTTCATCTGAGTTATAAAAGTTTGGATTTGTCCAGGTGACGTAGTCACCGCCATATACTTGTCTTCATCTGTGCTTGGTTTTCGTAGATTGGTTGGTTATCTCAGTTGGGTTGGCAAAGTACTTCTTCCGCTGTGCGACCGACACGTGGTATCAGAGCGCAGATGTTCCCAACATATATTCCTAGCTGGAGACTTAAAACCGTGAATAAAAAACCTCCTTCGAACTCTCAAACACAGAGAGAGGCCAAACAAAGAACCGGTTGTCCCTTGCTTTTACGTTCGCCAATAATAATAAGGGCCGTTTCTGTAGCTCACACAAAAAATACTCTTCTCATCTATAAATGAAGTGTAGAAACAAGTTGGTGTTGAACTGAAGCTGTGGCCCTTTTCCTTTTAAGCTTCAGGATAAACACCTGCTCGTTAATCGTACGTATATAGGTGGACGCGGACACGTCTCACTCCTCTTATATGGAACTATAGAGATATATAATGAGAATTCATTCACGTGGAAGTCGACAATGGAGAGGAAAATTGCTGTTGGAGTGGCTAAGAGAGAGGTTTTTGTTTTTCCATCACATGTTTGCTTCACGCAAGCGGCTGTGTAGAGAGAGAGAGAGAGAGAGAGAGAGAGGAAAAAGAAAGGAAGAAACGGGTAGGCTTGGGCTGACTGCCGTGGCTTTAAAGACTCATCAATACGAAGAAAACAAAAGAAATACCACAAATAGTAACCCCAAGCACGACCCACCACCAATAGGACAAACAGCTCCCATTAAAAACACAATATCAGTTTTAGAATTACACATTAGCTAGCTTAGGTTCCCTTGACAAAAACCAAGCAAAAGATCAATCATGAGTACGAGCAACGTAGGAGGAGGAAACAGCAGCGGAGGCGGTGGAAGCAGCCTAGGAGGCGGGGGAGGAGGAGGACCTTGCGGCGCCTGCAAGTTCCTTAGAAGGAAGTGCGTGAGCGGGTGCATATTCGCACCCTACTTCGATTCCGAGCATGGTGCGAGCCACTTCGCGGCGGTGCACAAGGTCTTCGGGGCCAGCAACGTCTCGAAGCTCCTCCTACACATCCCCGCCCACAAGCGCTTGGATGCAGTCGTCACCATCTGCTACGAGGCAGAGGCACGGCTCAGTGACCCCGTCTTCGGCTGCGTCGCCCACATCTTTGCTCTTCAACAACAGGTAACTCAATTCAGTTATTTATTATGATATCCGTAGTTTTTTTTAATGTAATCTACAATCACAAGCAAATATTGGCTAGTTGGTGGTTTCTTGCAAGAATTGTTTACTTGAAGTTGAGTTCGGGATGACTCATTTTTCGAGTAAAGTTTTTACTTATTTTTCTTTCTAGTTGGGAAAAAGATACTGGCAAGAAAAGCAAGTTGCCAAAATCAAAAGGTTGAAAAATCCATGTGGTGAGGAATTAGATTCTGTTCTGAGAAGAATGGACTAGCTAGGTTAACACTTAACAAACTCACGGCTCTTTTGTTTCCTCCTTTTCAGATGGTCACCGTCAATCCCATAGGCCCACTAACCCTAATTCTGCCTTTAAGTTTGGTTTCCTTCCTTGCTTAGTGGTGATGTTTTCCAATTTTCGTTCAGGTGGTGAATCTTCAGGCCGAGCTGTCGTACCTACAGTCCCATCTGGCGACGCTGGAGCTCCCGTTTCCTCCGCCACCGCCACCGCCAGTCTCCCTTCAGGCCTCCTTCTCGATATCTGACCTCCCGATGACGGTAACCAACCTGCCCTCTGCGCTCGATCTCTCGGTGTTGTTCGACCCTATAATGGTGCGGCCCCATTGGGCTCTTCAGCAGCAGGAGCAGCCGGTCGAGATTCGGCAGCAACTCGGTGTGGGCAGTAGAGGTGATCTCGCAGAGAGCTCCAGCAGCAGCGGTGGCATCGGCAGCAGTGGAGGCTGGGACCTTCAGGAGCTTGCGAGGGAGCTCCTCGACAGCCACCGGACTGGCCAACCTGATCATCATTATCATCAACCTCCCTGTACTAAATGACCTGAAGAACCATGCATCATCACTGCCGGCTTTTCTTGGCAATAACATAATTAAAAAGGTTTGTAGGCGGATTTTAGAATGTCCAGTTAATTGACCAAAGGATCAACGATCCACTTCTTTTATATATATATATATATATATATATATTAATCAATTATAAAGGATGGTGTTGTAGTCTAATTTGCATTGTTTGTATTGATAGAAGTATCCTTTTATTATTATCACCTTCATGTTACAAAATACAGAGGACCATGACACATAACAATGGTCAGCTACGTGTCAAGCAGATTCCAGCCCAACTTCATACATATACGTTGTCCAAGATCAAACAATCTAGTTAACCAAAACTACAACTAAACTAGCAACATTAATCTCAGTCCACAGAAATACAATTATCAAGATTAGCATAATGTACATTGAGGTTGGCCACCCAGTAATACAACTATCTGTACAAGCCCAAGAAACATAACAGAACACGTAAATACTAGACTATAGTAGCAAGTTAATATCATAATGAATGTAGCTATGAGAGACAAAATACAAGCATGCTCAACATTACCTGAAAGTTTGAGAAGACAACCATCTACGATTCTGAAGTCTAGGCTTAACATGATCCTGCTCGCCTAACCTAGAAGGAAATCAAGACCTCAGAAAGATATAGCAGTATAGATAATAACATGTTGAAAGAAAGTAGAATAATAACATTCGCATAGAAATACGATACATGACCAGGCTACTATCTTATGCGGTAGAGGAAAACTTTTACACGTATGGGCTATTATAACAACTCCATAGCTCAGCTAAGGAGGCTATGACAACCAGAATAATAACTCCATAGCTCCAGTAAAAAGGCTATGGAAACTAGAATAATAAGGAGCCCAAATGCCTGGTAATTGTGTTCCCACCCAATAAGACTATAGGCATTGCATCCACAATGGGTGCAATCAATAACCTACCATCTATATGCCCGTGGGAAATCCAAGAGTACCATAACTAATCCACGATTATATCAATGCCAAAGAAATTAGATCCTGGTTTATAATCTCTAAGACAGGCCTACGTTATAGATGTGCCGATGGTGAATCAGACATGGGGGTACGTGTCCCAACATGAATGCATGAGTAATTTTTATCCTATGGTACAATATATGGTGAGATACAATAAGGTATTAGGGTACCCCACAAACGGGCATCACCTTCCATAATACACAACCATCATTTCCAATCGCTATAACGATCTTTGGTACTAGAGTCGTACTCGAATTAGCCCAGGAGACGATAATGAGTATAGTTACTTGATCCGCCATTGTTGACGAGTTGACATGCCGGCCATGAATGTTTCAAACCCGAAAGAGTACCGAATCCTGACCATAAATCTACAAGATTCAATATTGCAGTTGATTTAGAGGTAATTACTATCATCGAAGCACTACTATCAGGATTGGTTATGTCATAATTGATCACAGGCGCTAACATACGAGTTATGTTATGATCCGCACCCAGATATTCGGGCATGAGTACGTGGGTACGTCCAGTCTACGCCGCATCATCGACGATATAATGTTGTCTAGACCTCTAAGAAAATTATCTTTAGCTATACAAGAACAACTAGTACTTTCATAACTCAATCAAAGTTTACTAAGGAGAATATGATAAGGAGAACAATCCAAATAACCAAGGGAAAATGAAACTAGAGCATGATAAGGAAAGTAGAAATAGTAGTCTGGAATCTCTATAGTGTCACCTCATGGTCCACAATGAACAACAATCATGTCTATAACATCACTCCGAAGTCCATAAACGTGGAGCACAATAACTCCTAAAGATGTTATCCAATCAAGATGGAACGAGTACAACTCTAACATCAGTTCCGGTTAAAAGATAAAGATTATAAAACAGTAGTAGTAAATGTAATACTTGATGAAGAACGTAAAGCTGACATCATGGCATGGAAAGTAATAGGCAATAAGTAAACAAGGTAAAGGCGGAATGTATCAACAATTAAGAAGTAACAAGGAAGAACTGTAACTACCAGTGATTTGAAATACTAGTTACGATATGTGATTGACTTAGGTGATCAAGGGCTATACTACCGGAAAGCTAGCTCAATCATACGTGTAGTGTATGATTACCTAGTTGCCACTGTCACACCCCACGCCTGAAATATTAGGTACGAGTTGTGAGCGCGCCTAGCCTACGTTGTTGTTAACAACAGTAGTCAGTTGTTCTAAACCTCAATAGTCTCCAAATACAACACAATTATTGATTTTTTAATCGCAACACTAAAATATGTAAAAATATCCATGCACAATCACACATCACCACAGTCCACTATATCATTTTAGTACATCATACATCTCTACTCTCTCCAGAGGTAAATCCAGTAAATCACCATAAACTACTATACATATAAAATAATCTACATAATGAAACTACTATATCTCTAAAACAGTCTTTGGAGTCCTGAGCAGTATCCTCGATAGCCACTATTGTCATTTCAATTGTGGACCATAAAAACTAGGGTAGAAGTGAAGTCACCTACAACGTATAAAGTCAGGAAAGGAGCAAAGTACAACCCTACGAATGAACTCAATACTAAGTGAAACTGTAATGCAATTCAACAAGTAATGAAATGACTAACTTGTAATATTGGACAATAGTAAAATGACTGAAACAATGAAAACACAATCATGCAATAGTGAATAAAATATCAGTCTAACATCTGACCGGCTGGTAGGTACAATAGCCCAATAAAATGGTACAGCTTAACCACATGTGCATGATGTGTTATTAAGCTTGGTACAATGTTACACTAAGGGTTTGGTCACATAAAGACTAAATAGTTTCCCGCCCAGACAATACAATCAATGTACAATCAATGTACAATCATGATACAATCAATGCACAATAACTCGTGTCGAGCAAGTGTCTAATATGAATGTAATGAAGAAATACAAAGTAAAGGATCAATCATAGTGTACTTGCCAGAACTTTTGTGATGAGCCAGGTTCCAAATTGAGTATTCGCTAGTTGTGTCAAAAGACACAAATACCCCTAGTTATTTTATTAATAATCAATAAAAAATAATTAATTACATTAACTAATAAATAAAAGGGCTAAACTTAATAATTAAATTAACTAATAATTTTTAGTAACTAATTTTCAGCCTAACTATTAACCCAATATGTTTTACTAACAATATAACTATCCTTTTAATATAGCTAATTACTTCCTAGAGCCCACAGACTCTGGCCCGGTCGTTTAATCTAGGCCCAAGGATCAACAGTCCAATTTACTGGACTCAACATGTACTCAACCGAGTTCTATCTCCCAAAGACTCACCTCAAACCCTAATATATCCATTAGAAACACTATTTATGTTCATTTTAAACTCATAATTAATTTGAATAGAGGAACAAGCCTAACTCACTACAGCTATTAATTAATCACCGACTCCGTGTCTCCATGGAATAAAGAGTATGTGTCTAGCTAGAACCGATCCTCACTTCCTTGTGTCGCTCCTGGACTCGGACACAGACATGTGTTAGTTCCACAGTGATACAAAATTCTCATGTTACACCTAGACACGAGTTGCAACAACACGATTTTGTGCTAAGCTTGTGTCACGGATGCAAAGCAATAGTCGTGTCCCAATCGAATTTGCTCATTCATGCTTACAGCTACGGACACGGGTATGAAAGAGACACCATATATCCCTGGAATTGACAATTTTGAACTCAAGAACTCCTTTGAGTTAATTCATCGAATACCTCAAGATAATCATTGATAATGAAAAGAATTTGTTTCAGTTTGAATGCTAATGTCAATAATTTTGAAAAAAAAAAAAATTCAATCCCAAGAACGATGTCAGAGATTAAGAACTCACCTCTTCGAGTTCAACTTGGCACAAAGCTTCAAATCGAGTTTGAACTCGATCCAAAATATTTTTGAACTCCTGGAAGTGCACCAAAATAAAACAAAATGAATTTGAATCCTTCACAGAACAAGAACATAAGGAAATTCAGTAGAAATGATGAACTCATCTAAATCAAGAGAGATTTGTGCTCATTCTGGATCGATTATCGGTTCGAGTTCAAATCAAGTTCGTTCTTGATCCAGTTTCATCGTTGATCCACTACGACAACTCCGCTGATCGTCAAGAATCAAGAAGGAAGATCAGAACTTGTTAATTCGAGATCAATCACTATTATCAAAGAAGAAGAAGATATGTTAAAAAATTAAAGAGTATTCGATCGAAACTCAATAGTGATGATCGAAAAAACCAAAGATTGACTGGAACTTCTTCTCCTCGCGGCGAACTCGTCGTCGATGACACGATCTCGCTGCTGGGCTCGGTTCGGCAGAGGGAGATCAATCAAAAACGGAGCTCTGAACTTAAGATCGCCATGGCCGATCTCGTGGATACTCGAATTCGTTATCTTCGATTTCAAGAAAGCTCAAGAACCACAAATGATCATCGATAAACTCATTGGCTTCGACGATCGACCGAGCTTCCCCGGAGAAGAACACTGTTACTAGAGGAAATTGCTGGAAAACTCCCTGAGACTGATGAATCTCCTCCTAGCACTAGCGAGTTCTAGCCCACGAGGATCGCTGGACTTGAATTGTTAGTCAGCAGAGACGCTACGAGTTCTACTTCGATCTACTCGCAGTCGACCAAGCTTCGCCATCAGATGTCAGAAGAAGATCACCGACGAGAAAACTTGCTTGGTCGCATGGTCGCCATTGCCGGAGCTCGAGATAGAGCTTGAGCCCTAATGGTCTGGACTAGAAAGAATACATAGGCGTTCCTCTGTTATGTTAGTTAAAACTAACGAATGGAATGGGAGCTTTTGGCCGGTATTGGTGAAATAGGCTAAGGGAAATTTGGCAGGGCTTCACTAATGGGAAAGAATGGTTTCCAATAGAAAATTAGGGGTATTTATAGGAATCGGGTGGAAGGTTCTAGGCCAAAGTGGTTGGGGAAGTTGGTTACAAGTTATTGGAGGTTAGATGGAAATTGGTTAGCGTAGTTAGGGAAACTCTCTGGAAGTTTTTTAATTAACACATGCATATTTGGTAAGTATCTAATTACTTAATTTACTATATTACCCTCCCCTCTATGCCATGCAATAACAACAAATATAACACTACATCTAATAGTACTTATTACAGTTTATTATTAGAAAATTATTACTACGATAATTATTATAGTAAAACTTACAAAGTAAATTATTCTTAAAGTAAAATATTAAAATACTAGAATATAATAACTAAACAAGAAATTGTTATAAAATGCTAAATTTATGGGGAAGAATCTATTTATTGCAATTTGAAGAAAAATAAGCTACAAATTTACCCAGCTTAGAAAAATTTTGTCATCAAAATTTAAGATGGACACAGGCGCGAAGGAGAAAAATGAAAAAGGAAATATTGAGTTCAATATTTTGAAATATGGAGTAGAACATGGTAAGAGTTATTAACAATAAGTTGTATTTCAATATATGACATGATTGAGGAAACAATTCAAATTAATCGAAGAAAGAAGTCAAAACAAACTGTAGGCCTCAATAAAGAAATATGTTTTAAGCAATGCCTATGGTAACCTAATCGGGGAAAAGTAAAAATACTGGTACGAAAGCAAAAATTATTCCGAAAGAAATAAACGAATTATTTAAAACATTGTAACTCAATAATAGTAAGCAATGAAGGTGTAGTCAACAAATAGTCTTACTTTGACTAGTGGCATGACTAGGACAAACGAATTGAAATAGACAGAAGAGCTAGAAATTTTTTTGAGAGGATGTACAATTTAGCTGATAAGAAGTGAGGGATTAATATATAAAGAAAAATGTACCAATGCTATGATATGCGATCTAAGAAAAATTGATAATCGTATGATAATAGGACATAGTTGCTAAGGTATCGAAAATCATGTATATATCTGAAGTCACTTTTCTTAAAGTCCATGCCACGCCAGTATACATCTAGCTGCAGTAGAACCTTGTTTCCATGACTCAGATAAATAATGAGTGAACAAATACTATATCAACTTCATCCATTTTTAAACGATATCAAATAAACAACTCAAACAAATATTTCTGGTAATGATTCAAACTTGTGGTACTTAGGACGTAGTCTAAAGAAATATCTAAAAACCTATGCATACCTGAAATCACTTGAATTTAGAGCACGTTCTGCGCTAGTACATATCTGGCTCTAATTACTCACAGTTTTTATGACTCAGATAAATGGCTACAGTATGCATCCGCCATGCCATAGTAGGTCATCGAATACTCTTTCAACCTTATCCATAGAAATTTCAGAGGAGTATTTTTACCAAGAAGATTTATCACGTTAGATAGAGATTAGTGTAAGTATATGTTGTTGGAAAACACTAAGATTTGTCAGTGTAAATATCTGTTCTGAAGTGTAAGTATCCATTCTTGGAGTGTTAACATCTGTTCAAGGAGATTTATCGCAATGAGAAGGGATCAATGTAAGTATATGGTTATTATGTGTAAGTATCATTTCTGAGAGATAACAAAATTATCAAAGAGGTTGGTGTTAGTATCTATTCTTAAAGTATCAAGTGTGAGTATCAGTTCTTCTGGTATGAATATCAGTTCTTCAAGTGTCAGTATCAGTTCTTTGAAAGACTAACACAACTATCAAAAGTGACCCGTGTGATATCTATTCCAAGAGAGAACACATTGAGAATTAAGAAGATAATTATATAAGAAAAGCACGATAAGGATTGATTCAACACTCAACCAAGATGAGTATATACTCTTTGGCTTTTCTTATTTTACTTCCATGAAGTAATAAAGGGTAAGAGGTTGAAGCTTATAATAGAGTAGATTTTGGATTCGTCAAAAAGCTAACTTAAACTAGATGTTCCTAGGATGGACAAATGGGAATGGATTCAATTTTGAATAAATATGGTATAAGTTTTTTTTGGATAACTTAGTATTATAGGGAACATGACATTATTGGATCTTTGGAAATAACCAAGGAAGAAATAAGAAGCTATGTTGGCCCGAAGTAAAATTATTCTAGAAATAATTTCTTATGGCCCAGGAAAATTTATTTATTAGGAATGTAGGAAGTGAGACTGGCCGAGTAGTAGAACTAAAGAAACAATTTGGCTTCAGGCCCAACGAATTATCAAGTTGCTCTAAAACTGAATCATAAATTAAGGAATTTGAGTTCATAGAAAAGTAAATATATTGTACCCGTTACATTAATAGGTTTCCTGAAGAATGAGTCTTGACCCATAATATCAGTTAGCGATAATATAGGAGATAGACTTCAATTATTATATAAGAGAGGAATCTGTCACTACCCAATTCTAGAAAATAGGGTATTTTTTTTTTTTTTGATAAATAGTGGATTGTATTTAATTAGTTATATTTATATTTAAATAGTGCTTGTATTATTTTTTAATGATTGTTTTAGGGTTTTGGCTAGCCTGGACCCATGTCCGACCCTAGTGGACCCATGTCCGACCCAGCCCACACCCTTGTGAGAATTATTTTGGGGCTTAGATTTATTATTTTATTTTTAGGAGGTTAGTTGAAGAGATTTGGAGCTAGTTTGAGTGCATTTGGAGACCCGGAACCCAAAACCAAGTGAGTAGGGGCGTTTTGGGAATCTGGAACTTTGTAAACCCCCTTAATTTGACTTGGCCGGCCTACCTACCCGCTCCCACCCGCACACCACAGCAGCAGCCCCCATCCCTCTTTGTATTCTACTTCATTCTACTTCTTCTTCTTTATTTCTTCTTCTCCACTTCTTCTTCCTTCTTCTTTCTTCTCCAAAGTAAGTCTCTTCTTCACTTTTCTTCCTTCTTCTTTCATTCCTTATTCCTTAAGCTAACCCTAACCTTACATTTTCTCTAACCTAGGTGTGTGGAGCCTAGACTTTGTGTGGAGACTAGTTTTGGTGGCTTGGAGCTTGAGGGAGGTGATTTCTAGGGGTTGTGAGACTTTGGCCTTGGGATTTCAACTCCCAAGAGGAAAAACCTAACTTTCCCCTTCCTAATTACTTTTGTGTAGTGTAATTAGTGTTGTAGAACCTTCATAGACCCTAACCCTACCCGTAGGAGGAAGTTGGAACTAGTTTGGGTGAGTTTAGAGACTTTGACATTAGGTTTTGTGTCGAATTCGGATGGAATCCGAATTTGGCCCAATTTTGGGTGATGTCCTAGGTTAGATGGACCTAGGCAGACGTTGTCGGGTGTCTAGAGGGTGAGTGCGTGTCTCCGTTTGGACACGGGAAGTCGTGTCGCGGAGAAACGGGCGTTTCGGGCGAAATTAGGGCTTTTCGTCGTCGCCGATTCTAAGTACGTGCGCGTTTCCGCCACGGCCCTAGAATCGACGCGGGAGCACATTTTCTAGGATCTAGACATCGTGTAGAGCGCGTGGGTAAATTTTGGGCCGATTCCGAGTTCGTTTGGTGTGCGTTTCAGGAGGTTTTCCGAGCCGCGCACCACGTGTTCGTCGAAATGACCGAACAGCCATTTCGACTTGGTTTCCTCGTTTCGGGTTTCTGCGCGCGTTGGGTCAGTATCGGGGAGTGTGTGCTAGAGTTTTTTAGTTATATTTTATATATATTAGGGTATTGGTGAGTGTCGGGGTCGTTGGGCGTGAGTGGGACGTGTGGTTTGTGTGTTGTTGTGTGTTGTGTTGTGTTAGTGTATATGTGTCTATATATATATATATATATATATATATATATATATATATATATATATATGTATATATTTATATGTATGTGTGTTTATGTGTATATATTTTTATATATATGTGTGTATTTATATCTATGTGCTTGTGTGTGTATATGTCTATGTGTATATATATATATATATATATATGTATATGTGTAAGTGTGCTTGTGTGTGTGTATATGTATATATATATTTTGGGTGTATGTATATATATATATATATAGTTGAGAGTGTGTGTAGATATATATATATATATATTAAGTTTATATATATATATATATATATGGCTATGTATATATTTATGTGTGTGTGTGTTGTTAGTGTTGTGAGTGTGTGTGTGTATTAGTGTGTGAGTGTGTTAGTGTGTGTGTTAGAGTGTGTAGATGAGTGTGAATATATATAGATATCTAGTTATATATAGATAGATATATATGTATGTATATATATATAGAGGATGATATATATATAGGTATATATATGGGAGTGTGTGTGTGTGTGTATGTGAGAGGAAAGGGGGGGGCAGAACCTGCTGCAGCAGCAGCACAGCAGCAGGAATAGCTGCAGCAGCAGCAGCAGAATCAGCAGCAGCAGTAGCATAGCACAGCAGCAGCAGTAACAGGTAGCTGCAGCAGCAGCTTTGAGGGCAGTAGCAGCAGCATGTAGAAGCTCCAGCATGCAGCGGGGAGCGTGGCGAGGTTTGGGTATAGATAGGTAGTTGGATAGATAGGTATATGAATAGATAGATGGATAGATAATAAGTTAGATAAATTAGTTGATAGATAAATAGCTAGTTAGATTAAGTAGTTACTTAGATAGATAGATAGTTACTTAGATAAGTAGATAATAGGTAGATAGTTAGATTTATAGATTATAGATAGGTAGATAGCTAGATACTTAGATATACCTATCTAGGATATAGATATCTATATGCCTATAAGTTATATATATATATATATATATATATATATATATATATATATATATATATATATATATGCGTAGGGTAAGATAATGGGTAATTGGGTATATGTGTATGTGGATATATATGTATATAGGTAGATACCTACTTAGATGTATTAACATATGGTAGATATCTATATTATCTAGCCTAGATTTATAACTAGGTGCATAATTAGTAGCTAGATAGCTAGCTAGAGGGGTTTTAGAGCGAAACCTCAATACCTTGAGATATTCAAGGTATTGAGTTTCGAGCGGGGTATTTGAGCATTAGCCTAGGAAATGTCTTGGAATGATTTTTGTATGTTTATATATATATATTTACGCGTGCTAGCATAGGTTTTAGCGGGTTTAGGCGGGGTGCGTGGCCTAGGGCGAGGTATCGGATACCGAGGGTATCCCGGTATCTCGATTAGGCGAGTTTGTGAGTTTAGTAGCTTAATGAGCTCGGTTTGACCTAGAATTTCAGGGGCACCCTAGTTTGACCTAGCTTTGATCATAATTGTCCCCGTTGACCGTAAAAGTCAACGTTTGACCTAGTTTTGACCTAGAGTTGACTTTTTGGACCCCGGGTTGACTTTTTGATCCGAATTTTACCGGTTTGACCCGTTCGACCTAGAATAGCCCTAGAAGCCTATTTTTAATTATTTTATATCAGTTTAAATGCTTAGAACCCTGTTTAATTCTGCTTTTCGCATTAGGTCCTTGCGACACCAGTCCGGATCTCGATCCTCATCAGTTGCTCAGGACATCAGGCGAGTACCTACCTCTGATAGTTTCCATTTCATGATAGCGTTTATATCACTTGTTCTAGAACTGTAATACTTGATTCTGACACATTGTTACACGAGCTGGTACTAGTGGATCCAGTCATGAGATGCTATCCCCCTTACCGTGTTCAGCGGGTACTCTATCACGTGTATTTTATCATGTGCTTCGGGTATTGATTCTTATGTGCTATCATGTGCTTATTGTGCTCTCGCCTTCGTGTGCGCGAGCTATTATCATGTACGTAGCGTGTTGTGGTTGGATCCAATGGTATTAGTGGGGGAGGGGAGTAGTGAGTTGGTTATGTGATCAAAGCCAAACAGTATTCATGTGTATGTCGGTTATGCAACTCACGCATAACGGAGTTATCTTAGTGTTTTTCATGTGCAACCTAAGCCGATCACATAACGAACTTGTGCTCAAGGCACTTAGCTAGTATTCATGTTTCTCACCTGCAATTACTTTTCCAGTACTTGTATTGTTCTCCAGTTTATATTGCAGCTACTTATTGTGCTCCAGCATATATTTATTTCCTGTGCATCTTGATTACTTTTCTATTGCTCGTCATATACACCTTACCATGTATTTGGAGTTGCTTTCAGAGTTATGTACTTCGCTCCAGTCCTGACTGGGCATATTTTTTTTAGAGGATCCTGAGGACTATTGCCCTACGTTCTACGGGCCGGGTGTTGACGACTGTTGTGACCCCGTGATCGAGGAGGAGTGCGCCGAGGAGACGCCGATAGCACCCTAGTTAGCTAGGTGGGTTTCCTGGGTTATTTCCAGTGGTTTGTATTTTGGATGACTGTACTTATTCTTTTGTTGCTTGATGTTGTAGCTATTTGTAGACTTGGACTGTATTATTTTGGGATTGTCTTGCTCTTTTGGTTCTGTTTCTTTGTTTATATCATATCGTGCTTTATTTCTTTCCCTAGATTTTGTGATTGAGAGTTCATATATATATATTGCGTGGTTGCCTCCTTTGGGAGAGGATTTTATATATATATTGCGTGGTTTTGCCCTCCTTTTGGAGAGGTCATGCCGGATTTTTCTGTGAGATATAGATAGATATGGTTGACCTAGAACGGACTTTTACAGCGTTCTACCGCCGATTCTGCGGCGTAGGCTGGACGTACCCACGGCTCATGCCCGATTTTCGGGTGCGGGTCGTGACAGAATCATTGGTCTTGGGCCCTTTAAATAAGACCATATGTGTATACCAGTTGAAGGATATTATAACCGACTAGAAAGATTTCCTAAACACTATTTTCTTTAGTAAGATTATATATAATAACCAAAAGATTTAATAGGTTCTAATATTTTGTGCTATAAGGGTTTTGGAGTTATTCATGATTTATTTGAGAAGTATGGATTTAGGCTCTAAGCCATCAAGAATATATCAGATCAAGGTTTTTTTAATGACAAAAATCAAATTTTTAGAAAATGCCTATTTGAGATAGTCTTTGGACTCTAATTTATCAGTTTATTAAAGGAAAGAATTCAAAGAATTTATGTAATAAATCAGATCATATATATACTTAGATTTTAAGATTTTCAAAATTATGATAAGAATGGACCTTAAGAGATAAATGAAGAAGATTTGGTATTTTGATGGTACTTGGGTCGGACCCTAAGCATTATGGAATCAATAGAGATTTAATTCAAAAAATGTTTATTAAAAACTAACTTTCTTTTTATACAATGAGTAGTGATAATGAAGAATAATAATTCTAGAAGCTAATAATGATCATGAAGAAGACAATCTCTTAAAGCCGATAGATGGCATCGCATCTTTTAATCATGTATAAAACTCTAGAGATGCGGCAATTAGGTAATAACACAATTAGCCTATGTTGTGATGAGTTTATCCTAATCTACCATGTCCTCCATAGCACTGTAACCCTAAGTGCTATTAAGTATATCTGCATGAGCCACCACTAAAATGTGTCACACCCCGCGTCTGAAATATCGGGTACGAGTTATGAGCGCACCCATCCTACACTATTGTTAATAGCGGTAGTCACCAGTTCTAAACCTCAGTAGTCTCCAAATACAACACAATTATTGATTTTTTTATCACAACACTAAGATACGTAAAAACATCTAAGCATAATCATACATCACCATAGTCCACTATATCGTTTTAGTATATCATACATCTCTACTCTCTTTCGAAGGCAAATCCGATAAATCATCATAAACTACTATATATCTGAAATAATCTACATAATGAAACTAATACATCTTTGAAACAGTCTTTGAGTCCTGAGTAGTATCCTCGATAACAACTACTCTCATTTCAGTTATGGATCATAGAATCTAGGGTAGAAGTAAAGTCACCTACAACGTATCCAGTCAGGAATGGAGCAACGTAAAATCCTAAGAATAAAATTAATACTAAGTAAAACTGTAATGAAATGCAACATGTAATAAAATGACTAACCTTCAATATTGGAAAATAGTACAATGATTGAAATAATTAAAACACAATCATGCAATAGTGAATAAAATATTAGTCTAACATGTGACCGACTACTATGTACAATAGCACAATAAAATGGTACGGCTTAACCACACGTTCACGATGTGTAATTAAGCTCGGCACAATGTTACACTAAGGGGTTTGGTCACATAAAGACTAAATATTTTTCCGTCCCGACAATGCAATCAATGTACAATCACGATTCAATCAATGCATAATAACTCATATCTAGCAAGTATCCAATATGAATGCAATACATAAATACAAAGTAAAGGACAAACCGTAGCGTACTTGCTTGAATTTTCGTAATGAGTTAGGGTCCAATTTGAGTCTTCGTTGGTTGTGCCAAAAGACACAAATACCCTTAGTTATTTTATAAATAATCAATAACAAAACTTAATAATTTCATTAACTAATAATTTTTAAAACTAATTTTCAACCTATTTATTAACCCAATATGTTTTACTAACAATACTTACTATCCTTTCAATAATGCTAATTACTTCCTAGAGCCTATAAGCTTTTGCCCACGCCTTTAATCCAGGTCCAAGGCTTAACAGTCCAATTTACTGGACTCAACATGTATTTAACCGAGTTTAGTCTCCCAAAGACTCACCTAATACCATAATATAACCATTAGAAATACTATTCATGTTCCAATTCAAACTTATAATTAATTTGAACAGAGGAACAAGCCTAACTCATTACAGTTATCAATTAATTATCGACACCGTATCTGTATGGAATACAGAGTCTGTGTCCAGCCAAAATCGATCATCACTCCCCTGTGTCGCACCTGGACTCGGACACAGACATGTGTTAGTTCCACAGTTGACACAAAATTCTCGTGTTACCCTAAATACGAGTTGCAACAACGTAATTTTGTGCCAATCTAGTGTCACGGATACTCAGTAATAGCCGTGTCCCAATCGAACATGCGCATTCGTGCTTATAGCTACGAACACGGGTTACGAAAGAGAGACCATATGTCCCTGGAATTGATAGTTTTGAAATCAAGAACTCCTTTGAGTTAATTCATCGAACACCTCAAGATCATTATTGATAATAAAAAGAATTTGTTTAAGTTTGAATCCTAATGATTAATAATTTTGAAAAATAGAAATTCAACCCCAAGAACGATGTCAAAGATCAAGAATTCACCTCTTCGAGTTCAACTCAGCACAAACCTTAAAATCGAGTTTGAACTCGGATCCAAAATGTTTTTGAACTCCTAGAAGTACACTAAAATAGAATGAAAATAATTTGAATCGGTCACAGAACAAGAACAGAAGAAAATTCAATAAAAATAATGAACTCACCTAAATTCAGAAAGTTTCGTGCTCATTCTCGATCGATCCTCGGTTCGAGTTCAAATCAAGTTCGTTCTTGATCTAGTTTCATCGTCGATCCACTGTAACAACTCCATCGATCGTCCAGAATCAAGAAGGAAGATCAGAACTCGTTAAATCGAAAATCACTACTAGAAAAGAAGAACTTAAGTTCAAAACTAAAAGAGTATTCGATCAAAAAACACTGTGATGATTGATAAAACCAAAGATCGACTAGAACTACTACTCCTCGGCAAACTCTTCATCTGAACTCGAGATCACCATGGCCAATCTTATGGATACTCAAATTCATTATCGTCAATTTCAAAAAAGCTCAAGAACCAAAAATGATCAACGATCAACTAGTCAGCTTCGATAATCGACCGAGCTTCCACAGAGAGGAATACTGTCACTAGAGGAGATCACCAAAAAACTCCCTGAGACAGATGAGTCTCCGCCTAGCACTAGAGAGTGCTCGCCGATGGGGATCGCCGAAATTGAATCGTTAGTCGGCGGAGACGCTCCAAGCTCTACGTCGAGCTACTCGCAGTCGACGAAGCTTCGTCATCCGCTGACAAGAAAACTGGCTCGGTTGTATGGTCGCCATTGCATGAGCTCGAGATCAAGCTTTAGCCTTAAAGGCGAGCATGGAAAAGAAAATAGAGACATTCCTCTGTTATGTTGGTTTAAACCAATGAATGAAATGGGAGTTTTTGGCCGATAGTGGGGAAATTGGCTAAGGGCAATTTGGCAGGGCTTCACTAATGGAAAATAATGGTTTCCATTAGGAAATTAGGGGTATTTATAGGAATCGGGTGGAAGATTCTAGGCCAGAGTAGTTGAGGGAGTTGGTTATAAGTTAGTGGAGGTTAGTTGGAAATTGGTTAGGGTAGTTAGGGAAACTCTCTAGAAGTTCTTTAATTTACACATGCCTATTTGATAAATATCTAATTACCTAATTTACTATATTACCTTCCCCTTTATGCCATGCAATAATAACAAATATAACACTCTATCTAATAGTACTTATTATAATTTATTATTAGAAAATTGTTATTGTAAAACTTATGAAGTAAATAATTCTTAAAGTCAAATATTAAAATAATATAATAAATTACTACACGATAAATTGTTATAAAAAACTAAAATTTAGGGGGAAGAATCTATTTATTGTAATTTGAAGAAAGAGGAGTTAAAGCCACGGTCTACACTACCACACGATCTAATAGGGTATGATCACATATCGAACTAATAGTTCTCCGACTACGACTTGTACAATGAATCCAAATTATGACACATCATAACACATAAATTACTATGCACGATCTAAATACGATGCACTCTGATCATGGTCTATATAATCCTAAGGAATAACAATATAATCACTAAGGAATAACATCGATCTCGTGATTGGGATCCAAAATATGTTAATCTGTGTACCATCGTGTCAGAAATCAAGTATAACATCACTAAGAATATGTATCATAGTATTTATCAAGTAAAGAAATTTATTAGGGAATATAATCGCCTATGCTCTTGTGTTGAAAATACCAAACAGTGTCTGAACTAGAGTCTCGAAGACCTATATATAAATTCTATCTCAAAAAGGTGATTTGGAATCATAAATAAGCTTAACTAGCATTGTTTTTTGGTTTCTAAGTCAATTCTAGGTCATTGGGTTTAACTCGTTAATTTCCTAATTTTGGATTCCAAATTACCTATCTAGTTGGTCTATTAAGCTATACTAGCTAATACCAAGCAATAACTAGGTTACTAGGTCAATATCCTATAGGTATAGGTATACTAGGTGTCATACCATATATATATAGCTATCTAGACTCATAAGTACTAATAACTCATAATACCTTATCTATTTACCAAATACCACACTAATACCTTGACCAATACCTATTACCTTATCCCGTACAAGATACTACTCCAACTACTTATAATACCTTGGCATCTTGGTATTCTAGATACCTTGATACACTCTAGGATACCACACTCAAGCTTACCCTCACATTGGTACATGTGTACTATGGTACCATACTACTCAAATAAAACCTAAGTGTCATATGACCCTAATATACTCAGACTCATGATATCTATACTAGTAGTAAACTGGATATTATCCTACCTATATTAGGATACACCACATTCTATCGTTTATATAGAATACTCACTAATAAGCATCAATCTATTTCTATAACCAAGTAGCTTACATACACTAGCCCCAAAATACTCCCACACCAGTATTTCTACTGCTGCTGCTACTGCAAGCAGTGCAACCAGTCCTCAAATTACCATACCCTGGCCTGCACTTCCCCTATGCACCAATGCAGTTCCCTCAATCTGCTCTCAGGCCTGCAACACTCCTTGCAGGCACTGCTATACAAGGGTAACCTTGCAATCCATATGCCTGTACAAACTTGCAGATGCCTGCATAGACTTGCTAACATGCTGAACCCAGTGTACTTCCACTCCTTGCACACTACAGACTTGCCCACACAAACCCAATATTGCATCAGTGTGCTGCTGACCCAATTCTCACTACAAACACAATATCAAACACCCAGAACCCTCTCTTCTATCTACTCCAGCTACTCGAGCCTATGTTGCACATGCTCCTGCACACCCTTGCTCTTGTTGTTACTTCATCCAGGATATTCCCCCTCTTGACACTAACATAATACACTTTCTCGACCCTCAAACACACACAGACATACACACACACACACACACACACACACTTGTACAAACATAACCACCACCCTAGCCCAAGACCAATACACTAAACTCAAGCACTAACCTATCATCAAACACCTCATATATACACATCAAACCACACTTTTATAATGCCAAAACAAACCAATCTATATTCCTCTATGATAATCTATGATACTCATCTCTACACCAAAATTACCATGGTACCAATACCAAAATCATAGTACATTAATACCAGACCAAAACCACAATGATACCATACTCCAAATACAATGAAACACCACATATATATAATATGACACAAATAGAATGTAGGACACTGCTCTATAAGCCAGCCATCTAGAAAAATATATCCAGTCAGGATTGGAGGGAAGTACAAACCTCTAAAGCAGTTTTAATAGCATAATCGAGCATATAAAACAGATAATAGAAATAAAATACAAGATCACTAAATATATGAATGAATAATAGATATTCATGTAATGTACGAGAATATAGATCAACAAATGAATATCAGCAATATGATGAAGTAACTGCAATCTAACTAATGTGCCTCAGAATACAAGTTCATTATGTGATCGGGTTAGGTGAACATGATCAGGTAGGATGATTACAAGTGAGGTATATAACCAGAATATACACAATATAATAATGGAGCTTTGATCACATAATTAACTCCTACTCCCCTACCCCTAACTAATACCGATGGATCCAATCATGATATGCTACGAACACGAAATATAAGCACTGAACACGAGCAGTGGGTGTACACGAATATCATAACCACAGAACACGAGCGGTGGATGTACACGAATAAGCACACTGAACACGAGCAGTGTGTGAACACGAAATATAATCAATACCCAATATATACGATGAGATACAATGTACACGAGTACCTGCTGAACACGGTAGGGGATAACATTTCCTAACGGGATCCATATAGTACCAGTCCGTAAAATCACTATGTCGGGATCAAGTATACAATTCTAGAACATGCATATATACAATATTATAAATTAAAAACTATCAAAGAAATGTACTCTCCTGAAGTCCTGAGCAAGGTGTGTTACTCGATGCCCAAGCTGGTGTCACATAACCTATATATGGTATGTTGCATCAATACAAGTTTTGAGAATGAAAATTAGTTAACTTGATGAAATTCTAGGTCAATAAACCATTTCTAGGTCAAACTGATAAAATCTAGGTTGCAAGGGTCTAACACTAAGTCACTAAGTCGATACACTATGAAACTAAACTATACAAGTAAATCTAAGATAATAAAAGACACTCAAAAAACCGTATCCTAAGATACGCAAGTTTCTATATATGAAAATAGTGTTTTAGATATATATATATTCAAGTCAAATATTATAACACTATAACAATACAAATGAAATAGGATACCTTGGCCTTGCACCAACGCGTATCACACCTATCTCGATACCCAGACTCAATACCTTGGGTATCGGCCCAATACCTTGGTAATACCTTGGTATCTCGAGGTACCCAAACCTCTAATATCTAACTAATACATATATATAAACCAAACTAATATTAACTATATAAACTAACACTATAATGTATCTAACTACTACTATACAATAACAACTAACACAAATATATATATATATATATATATATATATATATGTAGCTAACTAGCTACTAGCATACTAACATATATATGTATATATGCCTACTCTAATATACTTAGATACATATTTAGTTACATAATAACTACTAGGCTAACTATTAAACTAATAAGGTATTTATAACTAGCTATCTAGCTAAATACCAAATGCTAACATGAATACTAACTAACTCTAATACCTATCTCACTAAACTAACTCTAACACAATAAAATACTAAACCAAGCTAACCAAAACCTCAAAACTGAACTGAGAACTCTGATACCTGCACAGAACTGTGCAAATCCTATATTATGGAAAATCTGCACTGTTACTGTGCTCGGGCACAGCACAGTGGATAATCTCCAAACCTGCTGAACACAGTGCTCGGGCTCATCTCTTTACTGAGTACTGTGCAATTGGTTGTGCGCTTCTTGTACAGTTGTTGAACCAAATACTTGCTGATACTGTGCAGTTGCTATCTACACAGTGGCTGAACCAAATACTTGCTGATACTATGCAGTTGCTATCTGCATAGTGGCTGAACCAAATACCTGCTGATACTGCACAGTGGACTGTATCACTGTATCACTTGCTATTTTGATACAGACACTGTCTACTGTAAGTGAACCGCCCTGTTGTTGTTGCTGCCCCAGCAGCTAGCTGCAGCTTCCCTTCAGCTGAGCTCGACTCCCTGTTATTGCTGAACTGTGCAATACAGTTGCTGCACATTCTGCTGTTGCTCGAGTTCCCTATGTTGAGCACAAACTGCTCAGTCACCTTCTCACACTGACACAACACATCAAACACAACACTACACATATATGTACATATATACTCCTCTCACTACTACATATACATAGATACCAAACTATCTATCTATATATATATATATATATACACAAACACACACATATATATAAACACATATATATAAACCAACATATATATATATATACATATACATATACATATACATATACATATACATATACACATATACATATACACTAGTATATATACACATAGACACACACATATACACTTAAATATACTAATCATACATACACTAATATATATATATATATATATATATATATATATATATATATATATATATATATATATATATATATATATATATATATATATACACATGTACGTATAGCAAATAAGACAAAACATCAAACACGTGGAGTGCACCACACCCGTATCACACTAATTCTATGATACAATTGTAATACGACTCCAACACATAACCAAACACATCCCGGAGGACACAAGCAAGTCTAAAATACTAATTATGAACAATACGTATAGTAATTAGAATAACTACGTGTTCGTGTCATAATGTGATATGCACAAGTCCCTGTGTCGGAGAAAACCCCCCAAAATTAACCTGTTTTGTCAAATTGATGAGGTACGACCTACACGTACCAAATTATGGATATGACACTAGTCACAAATAAACAATCATATGTTATTTAGATCTATTAGACCCAATGACAATCACTACATGTGCCAATCTTGGAATTTCCCCAAAATTGACACCAAATTGGACATAACTTCCACTGTAGGTCTCCGATGAACCTAAAACTAATTTCTAGGGGTAGCCTATGCATATGGGTTAGTTTTTTATGGTTAAATCTCAAATCTAGAGTCTACTAGAAGGGAAAAAATTGAAAAGTATCTATTGGGAGATGGATTCCCAATAAAAAGTCCCCAAATGCCAAGTGGCTCCTTTCCTTGTAGATCTTGGCCTCCTCCCCCTTGCTTCTTGCTTCCTTCTTATATATCCTTAATGTAGAAGCCTCAAAGAAGAATTAGAGAAGAAATTTGTGAAGAATTGGTGAAGGAATGGTGAGGGAATGAAGGAATTTGAAAGAGGGAAGAATATAGATCTAAAGAATTAGAAATTGGTAAAATAAAATAGTTTCTCTCTCCTCTAGAAGTGGCCGGCCATATAACCCCCCTCCAAGCAATGTGAAATATCTCAAATACCCCTTGGGGGCTCTCATAAAGAAATTAATTAGGGAGGGAATGTTCTAGTCTAATGGTTACCCTAATTAATCCAACCTCTTAATCCATGGGCCTAATTTATGGGCTCAAACTAAACTCATCCAAAGTGTTGGTTCATGCATCTAATAAAATAGGTTAGGTCCACTACACAATTTTAAAATAAATCTACAACTAACAATCAATAAATAATACAATAAATAATTAATCATGCATGCATAATATTTAAATATAAATAATCCTAAAATAAATACTACCCATTGTCAATTACTAAACTATCCTTGAGTGAAAATGTGAGGGTGACAATCCTACCCACCTTAAAAAAATCACGTCCTCAAAATTAAGGAAGAAACAAACTACCAAAAGCAAACAATACAATGCAAGAAAGAATTATACCTCACGGATCGAACAGATATAAATATCGCTCGTGCATCTCAGCCTCTCGCTCCCAGGTACTCTTACCTGGCGAGTGATGCCTCCACGCGATAAGCACCAAAGGAATTATCTGGTTCCTTAACACCTTCTCTCTCCGATCAAGATTCTCCACTGGCTGCTCTGATAGCTAAGAGTAGAGCCTACCTCTATCTTCGAGTGATCCAATACATGACTGGGTTCTGCCATGTACCATCTCAACTGTGATACGTGAAACACGTTGTGCACTCCCTCCAATGCAGGTGGTAAGTCTAGTCTGTATGCAACTGCACTGACCCTCTCAAGAATACTGAAAGGTCCGATGAATCGTAGACTAAGCTTGTCGCCTCCACCGAAACGAATTATGCCACATGTCCGAGAAATCCTTAAGAAAACTAGACCGCCAGCCTAGCACGAAACACAACCTTAGCACTCTAACAAACAATAATCAAACACAAGTAAAACAAAACTAAAGCTATACCTCAAAATCCAAAGGTCTCTGGTGGCTATCGGCCCAATGCAGTTGCTTGTCCTGCGCCACTCGAAGTCTATCCCTGATAAGATTCATCTTCTCTGCGACATCCACTACCATCTTTGGTCCCAATAAAGCTTTGTCACCAACATCATTCCTGGATAACGGAGTACGGCACCTCCGTCCATACAATGCCTCAAATGGTGACATCTCAATGTTGGCTTGGTAGCTGTTATTGTATAAAAACCCTACCAAGTAAAGGTGATCCTCCCAAGAACCTATAAGATCCAAAACACAGGTGCGTAGCATATCCTTGAGAGTCTGAATAGTCCTCTCCGACTGTCCGTCAGTCTGAGGGTGATAGGCGGTATTGAACTTGAGCTGAGTGCCCAAGCTAGCTTGAAAACTCCTCCAGAAATGGGACATAAAGTGACTATTTCAATCTGAGACTATGCTCACTGGAACACCGTATAATCTAGCAATCTGGCGCACATACATCTCCCCAAGCTTCTTCATAGATGTACCACTTTAAATGGCAGAAAGTGGGCTAATTTGGTCAACCTGTCCATGATGACCCAAATTACATCCTTGCCTCATGGAGAATGCAAAAATCCTGATACAAAATCCATGGTCACATGTTCCCATTTCCACTCTGGAATAGGTAAAGGCTGAAGCAATCCACCTGGCCTCTGTCTCTCCGCCTTGACCTGCTGGCAAACTAACCATCTGGACACGAAGCTAGCTACCTCCCGTTTTATGCCATACCACCATACATGCTCTCCCATGTCTCTATACATCTTATTGGCATCTGGATGCATAGAGTAATTAGATCGATGTGACTCCTGCAGAATCTCCTCGTATAATGCTCCTCTCGATACGCACAATCTGGTACCGTACCGCAATGATCCATCATCTGCGACAATGAAGTCCTCTGCCAGCCCTATCTGAACCTGTGCTCTGATGCTCCTCAAAGATTCATCCTCATACTGTCCGGCTCTGACCCGGTCCATCAGCTCTGATTGTACCTGAAGTCCCCATATCTATGTTGTGACTCCAGGAACTAGTACCTCAATGCCCAAACTGTCAAGATAGGCCAATAAATGTATGTCTCTAGTCAAGCACATAGCCACGGGATACCTGCTCAAAGCATTCACGACTACGTTGGCCTTCCCTGGATGGTACTACAAGGAAATATTAAAATCTTTCATCAGATCCAACCATCGCCGCTGCCTCATGTTAAGCTCTTTTTGTGTAAATACATACTTTAAGCTCTTATGGTCTGTGAAGATCTCACTATCTCTCTATACAAGTAGTGTTTCCATAATTTAAGAGCAAAGATAACTGCTACTAACTCTAAGTCATGGGTAGGGAGTTCTTCTCATGCGGGCGTAATTGCCAGGAAGCATAAACAATTACTCTATAGACGTGCTGAGATATCGGCTCTGCGCCTGCCACCAAATCTATATAGAATTCCATATCTTGTCCGACGGTAACCCTGGCAACTCCTCTGAAAAGACATTTAAGAACTCTGCAATTAAAGGATGTGGCGGCTCCTGCTCTTCTACCAAAGCTCCACAGAAATTTCCTTCGCTCTACTCTGCTCCTCGGACGAACTCAAACTCCGGCTCTCCTGGTATCTGAAATAAAACTCTGCCTCCACAATAATCGATACTAGCATGATGTCTACTCAACCAATCCATCCTGAGTACTATATCGTAACTCGAAAGTGGCATTACGAGTAAACATATGCTCAACTCACGGCCTCCTAAATAAACTCTCTGGTTCTTGCAAACATCACTGACCAGGATAATGCCACCCCTGGTCGTGATCTTGCAAGTCCTCACCAACGGTTCAGACTCAAGATGATGCCTCAAAGAAAAAGATACAGATACAAAGCTATGAGAAGCACCAGAATCGAAAAAAATATGAGCTGGAAAGGAATCGAGATAAACTGAACTTGAGATAACATCGCCAACCGGATCCTCCTCCTCGACAGTCAAGGCAAAAGCTCGCCCATGTCGCTGCGCTCCTCTCTGCTGCTGATGTTGGACAAACTGCTGCTGCTACGGTGGAAGAGGTCCTCTTTGTTGGCCCACTGGTGGTCTAGCGGGTGCCCTCTGTGCCTACCCTCCACCCTGAACTGGATGAGTTGGGACTTTAGGATAAGCCCACAACTGATGATCTCCCAAACCGCAGAATAAGCATTGGCCTAGCCTCATCCTGCATGCGTCACATTCGTGTCCTTGCTTCTTACCGTAAGTACAAGGAACTGCTGCCCTCTGGATCTGATGCATCTGCTGAGCCGGCACTCTAGCTGGCCTGTGATACTGCTCCCTCTGGTGCTGGTAAGGCCTTTGGTGCTGCTACTAGAAGTGAGGCCTCTTCGCTAGACCCGTGTTGTTGCTGGATCCTCCTTTGTCCCTCGGCCTCTTAGAGCCAAGCTCTAAGTCATCCTCCTCTATATGCGCCTGTCTGAGTATCTCCTCGAAGGTGGCAGTAGGATCTCTGTTGGTGTAGGGTTTGACCTCCCAATTTAGGCCCTTTCTGAACTTTTTGGCTCTGCCTCTAGGGTTCTGACCCTCTAAGAAGTGACATAGACGGTAATACTCTGCCGTATACTGGTCCACTGACATAACTCCCTGGACGAGGTACTGGAACTGACTCTCCAAAGATGTAAGAGCCACGTTTAGGAAGAACTTCTCCTTGAAAAGTTCTTTGAAGGCTTCCCAAGAGAGTCCTGGTACTGCAATCCTGGGGTCTGTCCGAAACCATGTTAAAGCAATATCGAACATCATACACCCCGCTGCCTCTATCTGTAGCATCTCTGGAATCTGCGCCAGCCACAGGTTTCGCTCGATGTCCTCGATCCACTCATTCGCATAGATAATCCCCTCTGTGCCGCTGAAGTCCTTCGGGCCCAAGTCTATGATGGTACTCAGCCTCAGCTGATGCGGAATAAACTGAAATGGTATCGTCTGTAGCTGGACTGTAGTATCTTTCTCAACTGCTGCAAGTACGATCTGGTGAGCATTCTTCACGCTCTGTCGTAGGACATCTAACTGTCGCTGTTGTACCTCTATTATCAGTTGGAAGAGCACGAACATATGTGTCTGATCAACTGCTGGTAGTGGAGGTGAAAGATCATCGGAAACTGTCTGCGCTGTCCTCTGTACTGGAGGTGGAGCACCTTCGAAAGCTGCTGTCGATACGCCCACCTGGACCGGTGAAGCTGACCTCCTGAATGTAGGTGCTGGACCATCGTCTGAGGGTGCAACGCTCATGAAGGATGAAGTGACTGATCATGCTGTCGCGGCACCTGGTCGCTGGAACGCGTCTTCGGCGGCATCCTGAAGATAGATTAAAATACGGAATTAATATTGAATATGATATGATATCATCAAAGAATGATAGAACTGTATTCAAAGTAAAGCAATATTTAATAGATAAGGATTTGCAAAAATAGATATTAGAATTTTTCTAAGTGTGATTGAGTAAACTCTAAACCTAAATCATGTTTCCTAAAGTAGGCTCGTAACAGTACTCTAGACGAGCACAACTACGATATCGTACTACTTGTGAATCTAGACCTGCATGGGCCACCACTAAAAATGTGTCACAACCCACACCCGAATATTCGGACACGAGTACGTGGTTGCACCCAGCCTACGCCACAGAATCGGCGGTAGAACACTGTCTGGTCATTTTTAACTATCTAACATATCAACAATATAATATGGTACCTGTCAATCATCTCAACTTCAAATGGAGGAGCAATGTGGTATCTCACAAGTATAACTAATCTCAATCACAAAATAAACTAAGGAAGAATAATGCACGAATGGAATAGCGAAGGAAAGAATAAGATACAATCCACAATCTGAAATAATATACAAGTTGTGAATCCACCAAAAGAATAGTCTAATACAATCCAATAAAAATATAACTAGACCTCCTCGGGCTCTACAACTAAGTCATCCTAGTCCATAGGAGTATCCTCTATGGGTACGTCATCCAACGGAATGTCCAAAACTGTGCCAGAAACAATGTTCTTCAAATTCATCAAACTTAGTGTCTACAAGTCCAGAACGATGATACGAACCCAACGAAATATCCAGAACTAGATTCTGATGAGCCGATCATAAAATCGCCCGTCAAGTAGAGCCGTGGGGCCCACGATACGAGATTTTGTCAATGTTCTCAGAATCGAACCAAACTTGGGTCACATGATCAGCGTATTGCTACGAGTTCGATGGCGTAAGTTTTGTTTCGATACGACGAGCGTATACGATGTTATAATGAGTTTCAGAATAGGGCCGATATGGGGCGTTATCGACGGATACGCGTTGATTCCGGTGTGCACGTACATCCAAATCAACTTCTGCAAAATTCTACATGTCCATATTGATGGCGCACACCTTTCGATGAAGTCCGCATATGACCAAATTGTCTCATTTAGCGGGGCGCACCCAGTTCCGAGAAAATTAGGGTATTTAAATAATCAATATTTTGGTCATTTTCACCCTCGAATAACATGCAATCTACAACTCAATAAATTACACTAAAATAGGGTTTAAAACTTGGTCATATGGTCTAAATAATTGTCCAAACCAATTTTGAAAGCATTTAACAGGTTGGTCGCAAAACGGTCAGGAACTAGGGAGTTCGGGACAATTTTTGAATTTTCAGAAAAAGGGATTTATTTTCCTGTTTTTGTGTCGCAATTTGCGACAGACACAGGACGCGATACCCTGAACAAATTACACGGGGTTTGAGAGGATCACGCAGGGTTCATGCACGAGTCGACAGAATAGAAAACGGGAGGACGAGGAGAGAAAAAACCTCACCTGAGCAGGGCGTCGGAAACGACTAAATTTTGCGTTCGCGAGGTGGCGTGGCGATGCTCGGCCGGCGGAAGCTAGGGTTTCTGCGGTGGCTGTTGGGGGTCACCGGGGAGGCTCGGCAGAGGCGGTGCTGGAGTCATCCGGTGCGCGGGCTCGTAGAGGCGGAGGTGGAGATGGGTGTCGACGGTGGTTGTGGTCGGGATGGCAGCGGGAAAATGGGGGTTTAAATAGGGGGATGCCGGGGTAGAGGAGGTGGACGGTCGGGAGAGGAAGAGACGTGGGGTGCGGGGGAGGCAAAATCACCGCGGGGGCGGGGGCAGAGTTGTAACTGCCGGCGGTTGCGGCGTGAACGGTCGGAGAGGGGAGGAGAACCGTCGACGGGTTCAGGGATTTGCTACAGTAGCGGGTCGGGTAGTGGGTCTATGGGTCGGGTCGGCTAACGGGTCCGGATCCGACCCAGTAAGGATTGGTTCCGGTTTGGGTTGGTTCAGGATTCGGTTCAGGGTGGGTTGGTTCAATAAACCGGTTGGTTTATTTTGGGTTTAATTAGAAATAAGTTTTTAGGTCTTTAAAACTAGTTCTGGGGTCCAATAAATTTCAGAAAAATTGTTGCCAGGCTAATTATTTATTTTACACCCAAAAAATATTATTTTTATAATATTTTAATATATATTTTATTACTTAAAAATATTTAATTCAGAAGAACATTAATTTTAATTCCTAAAAATCATAAAAAATTACAGAAAATTTCGAAAAATTATTTTTACATTCCTGAAAAATCTAGCAATTTATAATCTACCCCTCTTAAGAGGATTAAGTCCTCGCAATCAAAGAATAACATAATCGGTCAGAAGAGATGACACGATTACAAAATATGTTTGAAGCACGACACACAAACAAAGAGTCTTGACCAAGAAGAAATCGAATGCTGAGTGTTAAGCAAAACACTGTAAAACCCCTATTTCTAAAAATTGTATTTATTATTTTTTATTAATTATTAATTTAATTATAGTAATTAGTGGCTAATTAGGAGAAATAGATTTTTAATAATTTTTATTTTAGGTGTTTGGGCACTTAGAGGATTTATGGAACTATCAGAAATTTTTTAGAATTTATTCCATGTAGGAGACCCTTTGGACAGTTGCTAGCTTAATGGTGTGCACAAATATATTTTTTTAAAATTTTTCTATGTATTTATATATATATGTGCATTTAGAGGATTTATGGAACAATTATAAATTTTTCAGAATTTATTTCATGTAGGAGACCCCTTGAGCAGTTGCTAGCTTAATAGTGTGCATTATTATAATGTAGAATTTTTCTTATGAGTATATATATATATATATATATATATATATATATATATATATGCATATATATTTAATTGAAAAAGTATTAGAAAAAGAAAAAGAAAAGAAAAAAAATTAATATAAACTAATAATAATATTAATTAATAACAAACTATAAGCATACCACAACAAACCATTACGACTACCCCTTAGTTAGTAGCAGCAAACCGCTGCCTCTTATTTTCTTGTGAGTGTAAAACCCCCTTCCTAGAAAATCATATATACCCTTTTTATTTATTAATTATTAATTAAATTGTAGTAATTAGGTCTAAATAGGAGAAATAGATTTTTAATAATTTTTATGTTAGGTGTTCGGGCACTTAGAGGACTTATGGGACCATCAGGAATTTTTCGGAATTTATTCCATGTAGGAGACCCCCTTGAGCAGTTGCTAGAATAATGCGGTGCATTATTCTAATCTAGAATTTTTCTATGAGTATATATATATATATATACAAATATATATATATGCATATATTAATAGAAAAAAGAAAAGATTAAGAAAAAAATTAATTAATTAAAGCTTAACTAATAGAAATTAACTAATAAGTTTAATAATAATAAAGTAATAGTAATTACTACTACTACTATACTACATTCTTAGCAAATTCCAACTCCTATTCTCTTTAGAAACTTGCTGTGACCACTTCAGCGGATATGTGCCAGGGACCCGCCCTCCCCTTAAACCAAAACTTTAGCAACTTGTTTGCTAAACCACGGACCCGATTTCTTCCTTTGGCCGAACCTATTTCCTACTTCCCTTCTTCTCTCTTTCAATAATATATATATATATATTATTTTAAAACTCTAACCTAAAAACTCCAGACTTCCTCTTCCCATCTAAGAGCCGTCACCGCAGCCAGAGAAGCCCCGCCAAGCCATCCAACCATCCCGTCGACGCCGACATCGCGAACTGCAGTCTCCCACTCGAGGCACCTTCGCTCCGACGTGATTTTCTGTCGACTCGCTCGACCAAACGTCGTTCCGTTTTTATAGGTATGATATTCCCTTAACCCTCTCAAATACTTGTTTTATAGTCAACCTCGGAAAACGTGTGTCCCTAGGTGAAAAATAGCGCCCAAGTCAGCGCGAGCAGACAGAATTCTGCAATCGTAGAATTCCAGAATGACCACCCATATTGTCGAGTTCGTATCTCCCACCACAGAGATCCAAATTCGGTGATTTTTTTTGATACCTGTAGATTACATGACCTAGTTTATTTTCTGTATAATAACTTTGTGCTATTAGTTGCTGTGGACAAAATTGTATTCGTCACAAAACTGTGCGCACCCACTTTTTCCGGTTTTCTAAAAGTTGGAGATCGGAGCGCGCCCCGCCAAACGGGACCGCCCCGCCGTGTGCCAAGTATACCGAATGGTGCACGCAGCATAATCGGACACGTGAAAATTCGTGGAGACTGATTTGGACGCGTGTGCGCGCCGAAACCAGGCCGTATCGGCGAACACGTTCCGTGTCGCCACTTTTGTGGAACTCGCGCGTATTTTATGCACGCTTGTCAGATTGTGACGAAACTTACGCCACTGGACTCGTGGTAACACGCTGGTCCTGTGACCCAATTTTCACGTATTTCTGAGATGGTTGACCAGATCGCCAATTGGCGGGCCCCACAGTTGACTTTTTGGACCAAATTATGTTCGGCTCATCGGAATCCAAATTTGGACATACCATTGGGATCATATTGACATTTAGAGTTGTTTGACCCATAGTTTATCCCATTTAGAGACTGTTACCCTCGGCACGCTTTTCGGTGCGAAGTGGCCCACATGTGGACCCGCTTTGGCCCGAAAATAAACTTTTTACCCCTGTGTCCAAATTGGACTTAAGGACAGGCGTTTTTAGCTATTTGACATCTTCTGAGACTGTTGGTGATATTTATTACAGCTTTCGGAGTAGTACCTACCGGATCCACCGATACCAGGACGACAGTTGATATTCAAACATCAGGCAAGTGTACCTTGCCATCTCTGCAGTATTGTTACCTATTTTTCTTACTTCATATATTTACTGTGCATGCTTAACCTAGGACCGTTTGACATACTTAGCGTCCGATTATCAGTCGGGTGCCCACATCGTACGCGGTGTTGGGTAATGTCATTTAGATATGGACATACGTGACACCTTATATTCTCGTACTTGTCTTACCAAGTACACTTTGACCCAGGACACATGACACTGATCATGAGACAGGATCTTCCCGAGATATTCATGGTGATTCTGTATAGGATACAAGACTTGACCTAGATTCTATATTCTATATACATTATGACTTGTGCATTAGATATGACTCCGCTGACATGGACGTGAGACGTTATATTCATGATTTGCGTGGTTACATGGGGTGGGGAGAGACACACAGGCTACAGGCTGATTATATATACATAAATCATAGTAAACACATAGTAAAATACATAGTTATTGCTGCTACCGGCTCCCAGGCACAGAGCTTGTAGTGGTTTCAGCCTGAGTTCTAGTGCTGCTCTCATCTTGCATATCACTTAGCTGGTTATTTAGTATTCCCTTATTGTTCCATCTATTGCTGGAGAGACCCACAGGCTACAGGTTGATTATGTTATGCCGGCTACTCAGTCTCCCGCTGAGCTAGACCACCTCATGATATCACTGCTACCGGCTCCCCTTCACAGAGCTTGTAGTTGTTCAACCTGAGTACTATTGATATTCTCTCTTGCATTTTACACAGATGTTTACATGCTTACCCAGCTTATTTCATTATTCTGCTGCACTATTTATATGTTGGCTTGTATATTTTCTGTACCTTGCTATGTCCCCTGAGGACCTGGATCCGGATTTTGTCCCCAGATTTTGCAGACGAGGTTTATCCCGAGGTATACGGGACCGCAGCAGTAGGAACCGATCCAGGAGCTGTACCGCCATCTGAGGGCGAGGTGTTAGCTGAAGACTTCTCTTGAGCTTCCATGTTCATGCTCAGCTTTTATTATTTATTTCAGTCTTTTATATTCTGGTCTGTTGAACCATTGTACTAGACATTATCGGGTTGTTCTCCGAAGTACTTGTTGAGACTAGCTGATGATTTACATTCCTTATTTATTCTGTGGATCATATTTTTATCTTGTGTGGATGAGATTAGTGGTGCCATGATTGTCGTAGACTTGTTTTACAGCTTAAGTATGCCCTGATGGATCCATTATATTGGGTTGGTCCATCGGTGCGTACTGCTGGCCATTGCCACGCGTCCGGTCCCACGGTATTTTGGGACTGGGGCGTGACAGTGAGCCCTTGCAAAAAGCAACAGCAAGCCCGCCCAACCATTCCCACGTAGCAACTTCCCTAGCCGAGACCCCCCACGTTGACCCGCCTCCTCTCTCTTCTTTCTTATATATATATATATATATATATATATATATATATATATATATATATATATATATATATATATATATTTATTTATTTATTTATTTATTTCTCTAAACCCTAAACATAATCATCCAGACTCTCCCTCTTCCCATCTAGACCTAGAGAGCGCCGCCACCGCAGCCGGAGAACCCCGCCAAGCCGTTCAAACCAAACCAGACGACCGCGACCCCGCACACTGCAGATTCCCACAGCGAGGTACCTGTGTTCCGGAGTTGTTTCCCGTCGACTCGCTCAACCAAACGTCGTCCCGTCTACACCGGTATGCTCACCCCTTAATCCTATTCCATATCTGCGTGATAGTAGATCTCGAACAACACGTAACCCTAGGCGAAACAGCACCAAAGTTGGCAGAAATAGACCGAATTCTAGGATCGCAGAAAACGACGGTGACCACCCATATTTCAGAGTTCGTATCTCCCACCACAGAGATCCGAATTCGATAATTCTTTTCGGTATGCGTAGACCACTTAACCTAGTTTAATTTCTGTTAAATAACCCTAGATTATTAACTGCTGTAGATAGAATTAAATTTGTTGGAAAACCCCGCGAACCCACTTTCCCAGATTTCCAAAAGTTGTGAAACGGAGCGCGTCCCGCCAAACGGGACCGCCCCGCCGTGTACCAAGTGTACCGAACGGTTCTTGAGTGATATGGTTAGGATGAGTTTTAAAAACTCTTAATAGGTCCAAGCTGATATGCGGGGTTGAAATCTATCACCAATGTCACGCCCCAGTCCCAAAATATCGAGGGACTAGACACGTGACAATGGCCAGCAGCACACACCAATGGGCAAACCCAATTTAATGGACCCATCAGGTATACTTAAGCTATAAAACAACAGTAAGGGTCTAATATACTAATCCCATCCACAAAAATGAATACATCAATATGAAATATAAATCAACATCAATGTCTCAATAATATATATCGGGGAATAACCCGATAATAAGTCTGATATAATAGTCAATAGACAAGAAATAAAGAGTATAACAATAACAAATATTGAGTATGGATAAAGCATATACTCAGGAGAAATCCTCAGCAATTACCTCGTCCTCGGTTTTTGGTACTGCTCCAATGTATGCTCCTTTTCCTGCTTCTGCTCCTGCTAATGCTCCTGTCCCGTATACCTCGAGATAGATCTCCTCTGCTATTCCTGGGGACATAATCCTGATCCAGGTCCTCAGGGGACATAGCAAGGTACAAGAATAACTCAAGCCATAATAAATATAGTGCAATAATAAATGAATCAATAGGGTAACTATATAACCAGCTAAGTAATATGCAAGATGAGAGCATCACTAGAACTCAGACTGAGACCACTACAAGCTCGGTGTCGGGGAGCCGGTAGCAGTGATATCACTAGTAGAGTGCCTAGCTCTTATGTAGAGTCTAAGGCTTCACAATAATAAATATATATATAAATCAGCCTGTAGCCTATGTGTCTCTCCCCATCCAATGTAATCACACGTCTCATGTCCATGACACGCAATATCATGACCTTTAACTGATGCAGCGACTCATAGTGATAGTTAAGCATATACAATAAAATATATGTCACAAAACCTATAACCTATACAGAATCACCATGAATATCTCAGGAAGATTCTGTTTCATGAATAGTATCAGGTATCCTGTGGTATAACGTACTTGATGATGCAAGCACGAGAAAGTATAGGGTCGCGATATCAATCTCTTGTAACGTTACACGACTCCGCGTACGACGCCAACACCCGAATGTTATTCGAGCGCTAAACAATGTCACACGGTCCTAGGTTGAACAGATACAACATATAAATAAATCAAAAAAATATTATGTAACAAAAACTGCAAGTTTGGCAAGGTACACTTACTTGGGATTTGGTTTCCAACTGCTGCTCTGATATTAGCGGGATCTGCAGGTACTCCTCCGGTTGCTGAAATAAACATTACCATCATGCTCAAAAGATATCAAATAGCTAGAATTGCCTGTTCATAAGTCCAATTTGGACACAGGGGCAAAAGTGATAGTTTCTAGTCAAAGCGGAATCTACAAGTGGTCCGCTTCGCACTGAGAAACGTGCCAGAAACAATATTCTCTAAATTTATCAAACTTAGTGTCTACAAGTTCAGAACGACGATATGAACCCAACAGAATATCCAAAATTGGATTCCGATGAGCCGATCACAAATTCGCCCGTCAAGTGGATCCGTGGGACCCACGATATGAGATTTTGTCAATGTTCTCAGAATCGAACCAAACTTGGGTCACAGGACCAGCGTATTGCTTCGAGTCCGATGGCGTAAGTTTTGTTTCGATACGACGAGTGTACACGAAGTAACAACGAGTTTCAGAACAGGGTCGATACGGGGCATTGTCGACGGATACGCGTTGATTCCGGTGTACACGCACATCCAAATCAACTTCCGCAAAATTTTATACGTCCGTATTGACGGCGTACACCTTTCGGTGAAGTCTGTATATGACCAAATTTCCTCGTTTAGTGGGGCGCACCCAGTTCCGAAAAAATTAGGGTATTTAAATGATCAATATTTTGGTCATTTTTACCCTCGAATAACATGCAATCTACAGCTCAATAAATTATACTAAAATAGGGTTTAAAAACTTGGTCATATGGTCTAAATAATTATTCAAGCCAATTTTGAAAACATTTAACAGATTCGTCACAAAACTATCGCGAACTGGAGAGTTCGGGATAATTTCTAAATTTTTAGAAAAGGAGATTTATTATCCTGTTTTTGCGTCACCATTTGCGACAGACACTAGATGTGATATCCCGAACAAGTTGTACGGGGTTTGAGAGGGTCATGCAGGGTTCATGCACAAGTTGACAGAACGAAAAACGGGAGGACGAGGAGAGAAAAAACCTCACCTGAGCAGGGCGCCAAAAATGACTAAATTTTGCGTTCGCGAGGTGGCGCGGCGACGCTCGGCCGGCAGCTGCTAGGGTTTCTGCGGTGGCTGTTGGGGGTTGCCGGGGAGCCTCGACGGAGGCGGCGCTGGAGTCGTCGGGTGCTCGGGCTCGCAGAGGCGGAGGTGGCGGTGGAGATTGGTGTCGGCGGTGGCTGTGGTGGGGATGGCAGCGGGGAAATGGGGGTTTAAATAGGAGGATGCCGGGGTAGAGGAGGTAGACGGTCGAGAGAGGGAGAGATGCGGGGAGCAGGGGAGGCGAAACCCCGCGGGGGCAGGGGCAGAGCTGTAACTGTCGGCGGCTGCGGCGTGAACGGTCGGGGAGGGGAGGAGAACCGTAGACGGGTTCAGGGATTTGCTACAGTAGCGGGTCGGGTAGTGGTTCTATGGGTCGGGTCGGCTAACGGGTCCGGATCCGACCCAATAAGAATTGGGTCCAGTTTGGGTTGGTTCAAGATTCGGTTCAGGGTGGGTTGGTTCAATAAACCGGTTGGTTTATTTTGGGTTTAATTAGAAATAAGTTTTTAGGTCTTTAAATCTAGTTCTGGGGTCCAATAAATTCCAGAAAAATTGCTGTAACTCTAATTATTTATTTTACACCCAAAAATATTATTTTCATAATATTTTAATATATATTTTAATACTTAAAATTATTTAATTTAGAAGAACATTTATTTTAATTCCTAAAAATCACAGAAAATTACAGAAAATTTCAAAAATTTATTTTTAAATTCCTGAAAAATCTGGGGGTTTATAATCTACTCCCCTTAAGAGGATTGAGTCCTTGCAATCAAAGAATAACATAACCGGTCAGAAGAGATGACACGGTTACAAAATATGTTTGAAGCATGACACACAAATAAAGAATCTTGACCAAGAAGAAATCGAATGCTGAGTGTTAAGGAAAACACCTAGGGAAGGAATAAGGTATTCTCCTAAAAAATGAAAGTTAGGTAATTCAAGAGTGAAGAAAATCTGGATAGAGCAAGGAAAACTACAGTTTAGAAAAACTAGGTTATCAATTATTAACCAGTTCAAAATACTATGTTTAAGGCTAAGGTCATGATCTAACAGGCACGTGCTAAAGCAATGCATCTATGAATAACTTACGCACATTTGCTATTCCACGAGTCTGTGCGTCCTCCATGGTCATCACAAAAGCTTGTCCGCGTCCTTGAGGTGGTGCCCTCTGCTGTTGCTGAGCCTGCTGGAAGAGTGCTGCTTGTGGTGCCAAGGGTGGCCTCGGATGATATCCTCCCGGTGCTGGTAAGGATTCTCGGTTAATCATCGGTGTTTCTCCTCAATGTGTTATGCAATCTCTGGCTAAGTATTGTCTGGATCCGCAAATCAAGCACATTCCCAACTTACGTCTGCACTCTCTCTCAATATGGCCTACCTTGCCGCAGTAGTGACAAGTAGGAAGGAATGAGGCTCTTGGTGCTGCTCTCGGTGGTGGATTTATTTGTTGACGCTTTGCATACCCCTCTTGTGATGCTCTAGTTGGTGCTGGTAAATATGGCCTTTTCAGGCTGGATTCTTTCCTGGTGACTCGCTCCATGCGTCGGACTGCAGCAAGGACGTCCGAGTATGAAGTAGGTGCAACGGATCCGATCAATATCTGTAGCTCAAAGTTTAGTCTATCAAAGAATTTCTCAGCCTTCTCCTCTTCTGTCGGGATCAGGTTAGGGGTGAAGCGACTCAGACGAATGAACTCGGCGTTGTATTCTTCCACTGTCATACTGTCTTGAGTAAGGCGATTGAACTTATCCCAAAGTTCTGATCGAGCGATAGCTAGAATGTACATTTCTTGAAAGAGTCTAGAGAACTCTTCCCAAGTAACTTGGTTTGGTCTGAGCCGTGTCTCCTCGATAACCACCAGTGATGTGCACTGTCCGTCAATTGTATCCGGACGGCAGTCATCCAATGTTCCCTTGAAAGATCAGCTGCTTCTAATTGATGTTTAGTGTTTGTGAGCCACTCATGAACTTCGGTGGGCTCCTCCTTGCCTGAAAAGTTGCGGGGCTTTAGCTAGCAAAAATCGGTGATAGAGCCCGTCGTTGGCCATCGTGCTGGTAGATTCGCCTGCTCTAGTACGGTCACTATACTGTTTCGCAGAGCCTCTTGTTGAATCTGCTGTTGAGCTTGCATCATTGCGTAGATTATTTAAAATATCTGTTGTCCGTCCATAGCCTGCCCTTGTGGGAATACGGGCATTGGTTGAGAAAACTGTAGCGGAGGTGGGATATTGTTATCTTGCTGGATTCTCGAGGTATGCTGATTGGCTTGATCGCTTTGAGCTGATTGACCTCCATCCACTAGTGTTACTTCATCTTCGTTGGTTACCACAGCACCTTGTGGTGATCCTGCAGGAGTCTCATCCCTTGCTGGTGGATCCATTACTCTGCATCCAAAATAAACTATATGAGGCGCACAGAGGAATCAAGGCAGGATGCATGTCAAGAATTTAATTCAAATCCGATATAGATATCAAGAACGATTCAATCAAGTGGATGAGATCCTAAAACTTATCATATTCTTTATTACAGGCTTGCTCGGTCCCTATGTTGAAACTGAAGCAATTTAGTCGTTGACCTGCATGGGCCACCACAAAAACTATGTTACGCTCCAGTCCCAAAATATCGAGGGACTAGACACGTGGCAATGGCCAGCAGCACACACCAATGGGCAAACCCAATTTAATTGACCCATCAGGGTGTAAAGCTATAAAACAAAAGTAAGGGTCTAATATACTAATCTCATCCACAGAAATGAATACATCAAATATGAAATATAAATCAACATCAATATCTCAATAATATATATCGGGGAATAACCCAATAATAAGTCTGATACAATAGTCAATAGACAAGAAATAAAGAGTATAACAACAGCAAATACTGAGTATGGATAAAGCATATACTCAGGAGAAATCCTCAGCAATCACCTCGTCCTCGGTTTCTGGTACTGCTCCAATGTATGCTCATGTTCCTGCTTCTGCTCCTGCTAATGCTCTGTCCCGTATACCTCGGGTTAGATCTCCTCTGCTATTCCTGGGGACATAATCCTGATCCAGGTCCTCAGGGGACATAGTAAGGTACAAGAATAACTCAAGCCATAATAAATGTAGTACAATAATAAATGAATCAATAGGGTAACTATATAACCAGCTAAGTGATATGCAAGATGAGAGCATCACTAGAACTCAGGCTGAGACCACTACAAGATTGGTGTCGGGGAGCCGGTAGCAGTGATATCACTAGTAGAGTGCCTAGCTCTGATGTAGAGTCTAAGGCCTCACAATAATAAATATATATATATAAATCAGCCTGTAGCCTATGTGTCTCTCCCCATCCAATGTAATCACACGTCTCATGTCCATGACACGCAATATCATGACCTTTAACTGATGCAGCGAGTCATAGTGATAGTTAAGCATATGCAATAATGTATATGTCACGAAACCTATAACCTATATAGAATCACCATGAATATCTCAGGAAGATTCTGTTTCATGAATAGTGTCTGGTGTCCTATGGTATGACGTACTTGATGATGCAAGCACGAGAAAGTATAGGGTCGCAATATCAATCTCTTGTGACCTTACACGACTCCGCGTACGGCGTCGACACCCGAATGTTATTCGGACGCTAAGTAATGTCACACGGTCCTAGGTTGAACATATACAACATATAAATAAATCAAAGAAATATTATGTAACAAGAACTGCATGTTTGGCAAGGTACACTTGCTTGGGATTTGGTTTCCAACTGCTGCTCTGATATCAGCGGGATCTGTAGGTACTCCTCCGGTTGCTGAAATAAATATTACCATCATGCTCAGAAGACATCAAATAGCTAGAATTGCCTATTCATAAGTCTAATTTAGACACAGGAGCAAAAGTAACATTTTCTAGTTAAAGCAGGATCCACATGTGGCCCGCTTCGCACCGAGAAACGTGTCAGAGATAATATTCTCCAAATTTGCTAAACTTAGTGTCTGCAAGTCTAAAAAAATGATATGAATCCAACAGAAAATCCAGAACTGGATTCCGATGAGCCGATCACAAAATCGCCCGTCAAGTGGAGCCGTAGGGCCCACGATACGGGATTTTGTCAACGTTCTCAGAATCGAATCAAACTTTGGTCACAGGACCAGCGTATTGCTACGAGTCCGATGGAGCAAGTTTTGTTTTGATACGACGAGCGTACACGAAGTTACAACAAGTTTTAGAACATGACCGATATAGGACGTTGTCGACGGATACGCGTTGATTCCGGTGTGCACGCACATCCAAATCAACTTTTACAAAATCCCACATATCCATATTGACGGCGTGTACCTTTCGTTAAAGTCCGCATACGACCAAATCGCCTCGTTTAGCGGGGCGCACCCAGTTTCGAGAAAATTAGGGTATTTAAATGATCAATATTTTGGTCATTTTCACCCTTGAATAACATGCAATCTACAGCTCAATAAATTACACTAAAATAGGGTTTAAAAACATGGTCATATGGTCTAAATAATTATTCAAGCCAATTTTGAAAACATTTAACAGGTTGGTCGCAAAACGGTCGCGAACTAGGGAGTTCGGGATAATTTTTGAATTTTCAGAAAAGGGGATTTATTTTTCTGTTTTTGCGTCGCGATTTGTGACCGACACAGGACGCGATACCCCGAACAAGTTGCACGGGGTTCGAGAGGGTCACGCAGGGTTCGAGCATGAGTCGACAGAACAAAAAATGGGAGGACGAGGAGAGAAAAACCCTCACCTGAGCAGGGCGTCGGAAATGACTAAATTTTGCGTTTGCGAGGTGGCGCGGCGACGCTCGACCGGCGGCTGCTAGGGTTTCTGCGATAGCTGCTGGGGGTCGCCGGGGAGGCTCGGCGAAGGCAGCGCTGGAGTCGTCGGGTGCTCGGGCTCACTGAGGCGGAGGTGGCGGTGGAGATGGGTGTCGGCGGTGGATGTGGTGGGGATGGCAGCGGGGAAATGGGGGTTTTAATTGGGGGATGCCGGGGTAAAGGAGGTGGACGATCGGGAGAGGGAGAGACGCAGGGAGCGGGGGAGGAAAAACTGCCGCGGGGGCGGTGGCGGAGCTGTAACCGCCGACGGCTGTGGCATGAACGGTCGGGGAGGGGAGGAGAACCGTCGACGGGTTCATGGATTTGCTACAGTAGAGGGTCGGGTAGTGGGTCTATGGGTCGGGTCGACTAACGGGTCCGGATCCGACCCAGTAAGGATTGGGTCCAGTTTGGGTTGGTTCAGGATTCGGTTCAGGTTGGGTTGGTTCAATAAACCGGTTGTTTTATTTTAGGTTTAATTAGAAATATATTTTTAGGTCATTAAAACTAGTTCTTGGGTCCAATAAATTCCAAAAAAATTGTTGTAAGTCTAATTATTTATTTTACACCCAAAAAATATTATTTTTATAATATTTTAATATATACTTTAATACTTAAAATTATTTAATTAAGAAGAACATTTATTTTAATTCCTAAAAATTATAGAAAATTACAAAAAATTCTGAAATTTTATTTTTAAATTCTTGAAAAATCTGGGGGTTTACAACCAACTCTTAAGGACTTACCTATATGAGAGGTCATGAAGGTCGCGACTATGGGACAGGGCGATCCCAGACAACTCTTATGAATTTGGAATTCGTGCGCATGGCCAACCCAAAGCGCCACCCGTTAGACCCAGAACCTCTAGTGTACTATGTGTGCTATTTTCTGAATCAGGTAAAAAAAGTCTGATTCAAGGCATAGTCCATCAAGCACTTCTTCAGACAAAGAAAATAGTCACTAAGTGAGATTCAAGGCTGTAGTCCATTTCATCTATGCATAGTATATACCTTCCCAGAAACTCTTCTTTTTAATTTCTTTGCCACTTTTATTTTTTGGAACTTGACCTTTTGGGGGGGGGGGGATTGTTAGATATACTTGAGCAAAAGCTCAACTTCCCTCTTTCTTTAGTCTCACATCGGTTGGACCACCCCTCCTTGCTTGTATATATTAGTTCTTCTCCTTTGCTTTCTTAAAGATGTTGTGTCGGGGACCCCTTGGGCCCCACGCGCGTGCCGCCGCCGCCGCACGGCCCGGGTTGGCTCAGATCGGTTCGGCGTACGTAACGGGTGCGGGTACGTGCCCACACCTTCGAGCGCCGAATGCCGATACAATTTACTCTTCGGATTCGGGCTAGGATCTAAAAATCTTTTTGCTCCCCTTTATTTTTTGAACTGTTTTGATTCATTCAAATTTGAACGTTGAGGCTCATGTCCAGGTTCTTTGAACCTTGCAACAGCTCTTTTGACAGCCATTCCTCCATATTTTTATTGCTCCTTAATGGCCTATTTATGAGCCATTAAGTATCCTGTCCGTGGCTGTGTATTAGGTTCTGCCTATTTAAAATGGTCTCCTCCTCCTTCATTTCGGAATAAAAAATCCTCCTACGTGAAACCTCTATCTCTCTCAAACCATATTCTGGTCTCTGAATCCTTGCTATGGGTAGAGCTAATGTCACGCCCCAGTCCCAAAATACGTAGGACCAGGAATACGTGACACGCCAGCTACGCATTCGACCAGACTCTGGTCTGACTCGAATACGTATAAGCTGTAATATAAAGGGCACTATCTAGATATTCCATAAATGTAAACCTCTATGTCTCAATCCATAATGTACATCACTCTACAAGAAAGAGCTATATGTGCTAAGATCGGCCGCCCAATAACACACTAAATCGAATAGACTCGAGAAGAAGTATGAGTCTACAAAACTAGGCTAAAACAGCAGCTGAATAATCAATATAAAATAACCATAATGCCGGTAGATATAATATGAGTACCTGGTACCATGCTCGCAAGATATGCCACTCCATCAGTAGCGCCAAGTGCTCCGTAATCGTCTATGCTGTAAAACTGGTAGGGAACCAGGTCCTCAGAGGGACGTAACAAGGTACAGAAATATAGCATACCAAGTAAACAGAAAGTACAAGTGCACGACAGGGTACTCTATCATAACCAACTAGTGTGACACAGTTTAAAGACAATGTTCGACGCGTGGGCTGTCCAAAATAAAACCGCAGATCCGAACACAGAGACACACGGGTCGTACCGTAGCTCCGAGCACAGAGACACACGGGTGTTACCACTACACTATGAAACAGGATCACTACACTATGAAACAGGATCACTACATATACATATATAAGTGCGTGCAAAGTAGCCCAAACGTCTAGTAACTGTCTTCCCCATCCCAAGCGGTCAACGATTGTGCGCTGAACCTGAACCTCTAACAGTCTCGACACACGGAAGATAACTCAACAGACGCGACCCTAAGGTCGTCCCAGTCTCTGGTCATGATGTCAGTATCAAGATACAGGAATCTGGCACGATCACAGTGTACGAGTGTGTCCTAGGGTGTCGATAAATTCAGGTACGCATATCGAGATACTATGACTCATCCAATAATCTTCCTAGGACGCTACGACGTACGTCTTCACCCGGTTGTGAACCGGACGCGAAGTACAGAACGTCAACATAACTACGTGTACGATGTACATACAAAATAACAAATATCTGTAAACTGAAATACAGGGTGGCAAGGTACACTTGCCTGCGCGAGGCTGCTGATGACGGGGTCCCGGTACCGCATCCAAGTCCTCAGGTCCCGCAGTACCTAGAGATGAGATACAAACCAATAATCAATAATCTATTCTACGACAGCCAGGAATGCTACACACATCTACACCTAAACTCAGTCTCGGCTATGACTCACAGGGACAAGTCATTAGGGGATTGACTACAGTTGACTATCGGTACGATAGTCAAAACATCTAGTCATCAGTGCCACAACATCAAACCATCCTCAATCCTTCTTTATTCAGTACAGGGTTCCTTGGTATATCATGTATATTTATTCCTCATATTTTCCCTCAGTGTACACTGACGTTAATATGTGCATTTACTGTCATCCTACAATACTCAATTAATAATTATTTAAACCTTATGTTTTATATCATCCTGTCAATTTGCAACTAGTACCCCTCTTCAATTTAAACCCATCATTAATATACAGTTTCCAAATCACCGATTATTGGTTTGATACAACACACTAGTACACAATAAATCACCTGTATAATATTATCAGACCCAATCCTCAATCTCTAATGTTCACCATGATGTTTTTCAGTAGTTCAAGTCGTGATCATCCTCAGACTTCACCCTAGTCTTCTCAGGCATTACCATGTACGCTTAAATATATCAACCTCGAATAAAAGTAAATATTTATCATTTAATCTCTTGATTATACAACCCATTAATTCAATTATTTGAATGCCGCCTTCCAAAAACTTAGCTACTAGACAATTATATTCATTAACTAGTATTAGCTTTCCAAGTAACCAATGTTTTGTTATCCCCACATCATTTTTGCTACTATTTAGCCTGCTCCTCAATTAACCATCAAATGCTTGGAATAATCACACCAGACCCTAAAACTTGATGTATACATAAACCCCTTATTTATCTATATCCTCCCCAACCATCAAATGCATATATAACCTGAATTAAATTTAAATATCAACTTTGCATTTATCCATCAATACCACCTTATGTCATGTATAATAAACCCTTTAACAAATATCATTAAACACAAGGTTCATGTCTTACTACACTACAATCTATACAAAACTCTATACTTAAACCCTAGCTAACGTACACAAAACATATATATACCAACAACCATAATAAACCCAACAATATGAATAAACGTAAAGAGAGGGGGAGGAATATACCAAGGCGGCCGGAGCGAGGTGGTTCTGGCCATACGACGGGATGTGGCCGGTGGAGGGTGGCCGAGTGGGGGTAGTGGTGGAGAGAGCTAATGGTGTTGATGTAATGGTGGTAGTGGAAACTTGTGGTGATGGTGGTGGTGACGAGAGCTTGGGGTGGTGGTGAAACCGGACAGGGAGTAGTACAGCCGCCGGAGTGGGTGAACTTCACGGCGGAGATGTTGTCGGGTGCACAGCAGGCCGGAGTAGGGGAGGGTGGTCTGCACAGTTAGCCGGACGGGGGGAGAAGTCTCGGCCGGGGGGTCGCAGGGATCAGTGGAGTCGGCGGGGGTGTAGACCGGAGCCGGGTGGCCGCTGTTGAACTGCCGCAGTCAGGGGAAACTACACTGGCCGGACGGGGAAGATCTGCACCGTGGACCGGAGTGGTCGGTCTCGAGCTGCTGAGCCGAGGTCAGCCACCGGACGGGCACAGTAGGCGAGGGAGGGTAAGCACTGTCGGCTGCTGTTGACAGCCGCGCGGGGGAGAAAAACAGTTGTCAGCCGGTCGGGGTGAGGATAGACCGGAGTCGGGCCGGACGGGGGTTCTCCGCCGGAGCAGGGGTGCGGGGTCAGCCATGGGGTCGGCCGGATGCTTCACTCGGGAAAAAATAATAAAGAAAGGAGAAGTAGAAGAATGGAGATGGTGTAGGGAAGAAGAAGAAATGAAGGAGAAGAAGAAAGATGTTGGCTGTGGTTATTTTGAGGAAGGAGGAGAGAGAAAGTAGGGGGGATTCTCTAGGCATTGGGATTAGGGCCTGCCTTGGGGTTTGTGAGGGTGAGGGTGAGTTGATGGGATGCTTTATAGGGGATTGGGAATTGGATGGAGGGTTTGGATCCATCCATTCAAAATGGGTGGATGAGATTTAACATGAAGAGGAGAGGGTTTCTTCATGTGAGGAATAGGTGGGTGAGATTGGGACCCTATATTGGGACCCTCTCAATTAATCATAACCAATGAGGTGTTGCCAATAATTCAATAATTGCAAATAAGCCCCCGTAAATTTGGGAATTTGCATGGACACATGAAATGATGCAAAAATTACAGAGAAAATATATTTAAAAATTGTCATGGTGAGGGGGGTGTTGCGCGTTAGGCGCGGGTCAAATTTGAAGGGCATTGGGATTAATTTAATATTAAAATAGAATTTACAAAGTTGGTAAACCCGATTTAAATAACGATAATGCGTCCCGCAAATTTAATTTAATTGGGGCCCGCGGGGTCAAAATCTGGAAATGACGCAAAGGCCAAAAAATGGTGGGGGCTTGGAGTCGATCTTGGACCCTTTAGTTGGTCCGGCTCAACGGGTTAAGTTGGTACCCCAAAATCGAGGGTAACGACACAGGTGTCCGATACGGAATTAAATACGGGTTACGATTTTCGGAAAGTCGCACAATTAATTTAGAGCACACGAAAGTTGATTTTAACAGTCAGAAAAGTCCAGTGCCTAATTTGGCGAGTTGAGTCGACAGTACAATATTTGTACGGAATTTATGGGCTGATAATGGGCTCCGAATAATTAGACAACGATAGTGTGCGCCAAAGGTTTAATTAATTGGATTAAATTTTCAGATAAATATCCTCTACTCTAAACCTCAATATTTTTTACAAAAATTTTCCTGGTCCACTCTAACTATCTACAGAATAAATCGAGGGAATTTACATTCTTCCCAACTTAGAAAAATTTTGTCCCCGAAATTAAAAGTAAAGCACGATAATATCTAACAGAATTTTAAAAATAACTAGTAATTAATTGTCGTACGTAAATTCGTACCTTGCTCCTCAAATAAGTACGGGAATCGCTGCCTAATAGAATCCTTGCGCTCCCAAGTAGACTCGCCTGGTGAATGGTGCTTCCATGCCACTCTGACCAGTCGAATCGTCTGTCCTCTCAAAGTCTTCTCGCTGCGATCGAGGATCTCAACTAGTTGCTCTACGTAAGACAGGCTGGGCCCGACTGTAATCTCTGAATGATCAAACACGTGGCTAGGGTCTGCGACATATCTCCTCAGCTACGATACGTAAAATGCGTCATGTACTCCCTCTAATGATGGAGGTAATGCAAGACGGTAAGCCACTTCGCCAACTCGTTCCAAAATTTCAAACGGTCCGATATACCTCGGACTCAGCTTGCCTCTGCCTCCGAATCTGATGGTACCACGAGTGGACAATATCCTCAAAAATATGTGGTCACTCTCCTTGAACTCCAATGGTCTGCGGTGCGCATCTGCCCAGTGTTTCTGTCTATCCTGTGTTGCGCGCAGGTGGCTCTGAATCTGCTTGACCTTCTCTATTGTCTGTGTCACCAATTCTGGACCAAGTATCTGACACTCTCCCACGTCACTCCAACAAACTGGCGACCTATATTTCCTACCGTACAGTGCCTCATAAGGTGCCATATGTATGCTGGCCTGGTAACTGTTATTGTAGGAGAATTCTACCAAATAGAGATGGTCCTCCCAAGATCCTCCAAAATCAATCATGCACGCCCTCAACATATCCTCTAATATCTGTATCGTGCGCTCTGACTGTCCATCAGTCTATGGATGGTATACAGTGCTGAACTTGAGTCAAGTTCCTAAGCTCTCATGTATACTCCGCCAAAAATGTGACGTGAATCTGGAATCACGATCCGATACGATACTGACAGGAACTCCATGTAATCGTATTATCTGCCTCATATACATGTCAGCTAGTATCTCTGTGGATTGCCCAACTTTGAAGGACAAGAAATGTGCAGACTTGGTGAGTCTGTCTACGACAACCCAAACTGCATCCTTCCCGCTAGGGCTTCGCGGAAATCCTGTGACGAAGTCCATGGTAATGTGTTCCCACTTCCACTCGGGAATGGGGAGTGGCTGCAATAATCCTGCAATCCTCAGGTATTCTGCCTTGACTCGTTGACATACCAAGCATCTTGTCACGAATCTCGCAATATCTCTTTTCATCCCATGTTACCAGAATTGTTTCAAGTCTTGGTACATCTTCGTACCCCCAGAATAAATTGAATAAGTCGAGCTAAGCGCCTCGGTCATCAACTCTTGGCGTAGCTCGTCACTTGGAACGTATAGGCGATCTCCATACCTCAATGATCCGTCTCCAAGAATCCTGAGTCCCGTCTGCATGCTTGCCTCTGTCCTTTCTTACAATCGTCTAAATCTCGTATCTGTAGGCAATGTTGTCTTGATCCTCTCCATCAAAGTAGACTGAACCTCAAGACTGGCCATCTGTCCATCCGTGCCTGGCAATACGATCTCTATCCCAAGCTCCTGGAGATCCTCTAGCAACTGTCGCTGCGTCGTCAAAAAGTATGCCATGGGCTTCCTGCTTAAGGCATCTGCTACGACGTTCGCCTTGCCAGGGTGGTACTGTAGCTCAATGTCATAATCTGTCATCAGCTCTAGCTAGCGTCTCTGCCTCATATTGAGCTCCTTCTGCGTGTAGACGTACTTTAGGCTTTTATGATCTGTATAAATCTCAACACGCTCACCATAAAGGTAATGTCTCCATAGCTTTAGTGCAAATATCATCGCAGCTAGCTCCAAGTCGTGCGTCGGATAGTTCTTTTCATGAACTCTCAACTGTCTCGATGCGTAGGCTATCACCTTGCCGTGTTGCATCAGTACACATCCCAATCCGCTCCCTGACGCATCACTGTACACTACAAATCCTCCTGATCTGGAAGGTAGTGTCAAAATCGGTGCTGATGTCAGATGCTTCTTCAGCTCATCGAAAGCTGCCTGACACTCGTCGGTCCAGATAAACTCTTTGACCTTATGCGTCAGTCGCGTCATAGGCGCAGCTATCCTCGAAAAGTTTTCCACGAACCTCCGGTAATATCCGGCAAGTCCGAGGAAACTCCTAACCTCCGTAACTGATGTAGGGGTAGGCCAGGTCTCTACTGCAGCTATCTTCTCCGGATCAACTGATAGTCCATCTCCGGTGATTATGTGTCCCAGAAATGGTACTATGTTCAAGCAAAACTCACATTTACTGAGTTTGGCGTACAGCCTCTCATGTCTCAGCGTCTCCAACACAATCCTGAGATGTCTCTCATGCTCCTCCTGGCTCTTGGAATATATCAGGATATCGTCTATAAATACCACCACGAACTTATTCAAGTACTGGTGGAAAACCTTGTTCCTCAAGCTCATAAATACTGCTGGCGCGTTGGTCAAACCAAACGGCATGACTAAAAAACTCATAGTAGCCATACTTCATCCGCAAGGCCGTCTTCTGGATGTCCTCTTTCCGTACCTTGATCTGATGATAACCGGATCTGAGATCGATCTTCGAGAATACACATGCGCCACTAAGCTAATCAAATAAATTATCGATGTGCGGCATAGGGTACTTGTTCTTTACCGTTACTGCATTAAATCCTGTAATCGATACACAAACATACCGTCCCTGAAATTAATACACAGACGTACCGTCTCGTCCTTCTTCGGCACTATAAGATGGTTGCTTCTCATGGAAAAACACTAGTCCGACTGAAACTCTTGTCCAAGTGATCCTCTACTATGGACCATCAACTCAACCAACTCTTTCGATGCTAGTCTGAAGATGGAAAAAATAATTGGCTCCACTCTTGGAGTCAACTCTATAGCAAATTCTATCTCTCTGTTAGGTGGCAAGCCGGAAAGATTATCTAGAATCACATCCTCAAATTCTGATATAACATGGTGGTACACTGGTTTACCTCCTGCATTGTATACCCCTAAGGTAGATGGGCACCATACTCCTGGGCTTCCTGAACTCAACTCAGGATAACCTGGTGGCCTAAAAATATAAATGCACTCTCGTCGACAATCTAGTATCGCGTGGTGTTGGCTCAAACAACTCATGCTAGGACGGTGTCATCGTCCAGACTTAACCTCAAAATAAATTCTCCTGTTCTGTTTACCACACTAATCCTCCAAAAGAAAAAAATTCCTTCCTGCCTAATGTAAAATTTTCTCTTCTCCTCAAGGTTTTCCCTAAAATTTTATTCCTCGAATTTCTTCTTTTCGTTATTCCTCTCTCCAAGTCACAAGTACAATAATGGTATCACTCAAGCACATACTTGAATTTCCTGGAATTCGATTATCATCTCCCAAGTGAGATCCTAAAATTTTTATCTCCTCTAGCTCATAATCATCGTTCCTAGCATTGCTATCATATGCAACCACCAGTTTCCATCATCAGGCTATGAATTTCCCTAAATTATTCTAATCATGATCAACTATCCTTTCAGCTCTTAGTACTTCCAAGATCACTGCTACCTCGAGCACGGGCAGGGTACTACTGGGTCCAACTCTTTTGCCAACCTTCCTTACTAGTTCTAGAATCCAAAGAACCCATCAATCTATCCTGATAAGGTAACAATCTTCTCCGGGAAAGGTATACGAATTCTGTCTCCTGTCGTCTGGTCTTCGATCTTCTTCTGGAGAAAAGTCATCAGTCACAAGCATTCGTCTCCCCGGACAATAGGGGACGAGAAACAAGGATAGCGATATTGACGAAGATTGAACGAATGCAAAGTGGAAGTCCAAGGGCGATAATCACATACAAAGAGTTTTAAAATCGATTATGGATTGAGATTCTATTCAACAATCATAACATCTATTCCTAATTTGCAGGCTCGCTTGGCACAGTCAGGTGACCAAGACGATTTAAATGTGACCTGCATGGGCCACCACAAAAATATGTCACGCCCCAGTCCCAAAATACGTAGGACCAGGAATACGTGACACGCCAGCTACGCATTCGACCAGACTCTGGTCTGACTCGAATACGTATAAGCTGTAATATAAAGGGCACTATCTAGATATTCCATAAATGTAAACCTCTATGTCTCAATCCATAATGTACATCAGTCTATAAGAAAGAGCTATATGTGCTAAGGTCGGCCGCCCAATAACACACTAACTCGAATAGACTCGAGAAGAAGTATGAGTCTACAAAACTAGGCTAAAATAGCAGCTGAATAATCAATGTAAAATAACCATAATGCCGGTAGATATAATGTGAGTACCTGGTACCATGCTCGCAAGATATGCCACTCCATCAGTAGCTCCAAGTGCTCCGTAATCGTCTATGCTGCAAAACTGGCAGGGAACCAGGTCCTCAGAGGGACGTAACAAGGTACAGAATATAGCATGCCAAGTAAACAGAAAGTACAAGTGCACGATAGGGTACTCTATCATAACCAACTAGTGTGACACAGTTTAAAGACAATGTTCGATGCGTGGGCTGTCCAAAATAAAACTGCAGCTCCGAACACAGAGACACACGGGTCGTACCGTAGCTCTGAGCACAGAGACACACGGGTGTTACCACTACACTATGAAACAGGATCACTACACTATGAAACAGGATCACTACATATACATATATAAGCGCGTGCAGAGTAGCCCAAATGTCTAGTAACTGTCTTCCCCATCCCAAGCGGTCAACGATTGTGCGCTGAACCTGAACCTCTAACAGTCTCGACACACGGAAGATAACTCAACAGACGCGACCCTAAGGTCGTCCCAGTCTCTGATCATGATGTCAGTATCAGGATACAGGAATCTGGCACGATCACAGTGTACGAGTGTGTCCTAGGGTGTCGATAAACTCAGGTACGTATATCGAGATACTACGACTCATCTAACAATCTTCCTAGGACCTACGACGTACGTCTTCACCCAGTTGTGAACCGGACGCGAAGTACCGAACGTCAACATAACTACGTGCATGATGTACATACGAAACAATAAATATCTGTAAACTGAAATACAGGGTGGCAAGGTACACTTGCCTGCGCGAGGCTGCTGATGACGGGGTCCCGGTACCGCGTCCAAGTCCTCAGGTCCCGCAGTACCTAGAGATGAGATACAAACCAATAATCAATAATCTATTCTACGACAGCCAGGGATGCTACACACATCTACACCTAAACTCAGTCTCGGCTACGACTCACAGGGACAAGTCATTAGGGGATTGACTACAGTTGACTATCGGTACGATAGTCAAAACATCTAGTCATCAGTGCCACAACATCAAACCATCCTCAATCCTTCTTTATTCAGTACAGGGTTCCTTGGTATATCATGTATATTTATTCCTCATATTTTCCCTCAGTGTACACTGACGTTAATATGTGCATTTACTGTCATCCTCCAATACTCCATTAATAATTATTTAAACCTTATATTTTATATCATCCTGTCAATTTGCAACTAGTACCCCTCTTCAATTTAAACCCATCATTAATATACAGTTTCCAAATCACCGATTATTGGTTTGATACAACACACTAGTACACAATAAATCACCTGTATAATATTATCAGACCCAATCCTCAATCTCTAATGTTCACCATGATGTTTTTCAGTAGTTCAAGTTGTGATCATCCTCAGACTTCACCCTAGTCTACTCAGGCATTACCATGTACGCTTAAATATATCAACCTCGAATAAAAGTAAATATTTATCATTTAATCTCTTGATTATACAACCCATTAATTCAATTATTTGAATGCCGCCTTCCAAAAACTTAGCTACTAGACAATTATATTCATTAACTAGTATTAGCTTTCCAAGTAACCAATATTTTGTTATCCCCACATCATTTTTGCTACTATTTAGCCTGCTCCTCAATTAACCATCAAATGCTTGGAATAATCACACCAGACCCTAAAACTTGATGTATACATAAACCCCTTATTTATCTATATCCTCCCCAACCATCAAATGCATATATAACCTGAATTAAATTTAGATATCAACTTTGCATTTATCCATCAATACCACCTTATGTCATGTATAATAAACCCTTTAACAAACATCATTAAACACAAGGTTCATGTCTTACTACACTACAATCTATACAAAACTCTATACTTAAACCCTAGCTAACGTACACAAAACATATATATACCAACAACCATAATAAACCCAACAATATAAATAAACGTAAAGAGAGGGGAAGGAATATACCAAGGCGGCCGGAGCGAGGTGGTTCTGGCCATACGACGGGATGTGGCCGGTGGAGGGTGGCCGAGTGGGGGTAGTGGTGGAGAGAGCTAATGGTGTTGATGTAATGGTGGTGGTGGAAACTTGTGGTGATGGTGGTGGTGATGAGAGCTTGGGGTGGTGGTGAAACCGGACAGGGAGTAGTACAGCCGCCGGAGTGGGTGAACTTCACGGCGGAGATATTGTCGGGTGCACAGCAGGCCGGAGCAGGGGAGGGTGGTCTGCACAGTTAGCCGGACGGGGGGAGAAGTCTCGGCCTGGGGGTCGCAGGGATCAGTGGAGTCGGCGGGGGTGTAGACCGGAGCCGGGTGGCCGCTGTTGAACTGCCGCGGTCAAGGGAAACTACACTGGCCGGACGGGGGAGATCTGCACCGTGGACCGGAGTGGTCGGTCTCGAGCTGCTGAGCCGAGGTCAGCCACCAGACGGGCACAATAGGCGAGGGAGGGTGCTGCCCTGTCGGCTGCTGTTGACAGCCTCATGGGGGAGAAAAACAGTTGCAAGCCGGTCGGGGTGAGGACAGACCGGAGTCGGGCCGGACGGGGGTTCTCCGCCGGAACGGGGGTGCGGGGTCAGCCATGGGGTCGGCCGGATGCTTCACTCAGGAAAAAATAATAAAGGAAGGAGAAGTAGAAGAATGGAGATGGTGTAGGAAAGAAGCAGAAATGAAGGAGAAGAAGAAAGATGTTGGCTGTGGTTATTTTGAGGAAGGAGGAGAGAAAGTAGGGGGGATTTTCTAGGCATTGGGATTAGGGCCTGCCTTGGGGTTTGTGAGGGTGAGGGTGAGGGTGAGTTGATGGGATGCTTTATAGAGGATTGGGAATTGGATGGAGGGTTTGGATCCATCCATTCAAAATGGGTGGATGAGATTTAACATGAAGAGAAGAGGGTTTCTTCATGTGAGGAATAGGTGGGTGAGATTGGGACCCTATATTGGGACCCTCTCAATTAATCATAACCAATGAGGTGTTGCCAACAATTCAATAATTGCAAATAAGCCCCCGTAAATTTGGGAATTTGCATGGACACATGAAATGATGCAAAAATTGCGGAGAAAATATATTTAAAAATTGTCATGGTGAGGGAGATGTTGCGCGTTAGGCGCGGGTCAAATTTGAAGGGCATTGGGATTAATTTAATATTGAAATAGAATTTACAAAGTTGGTAAACCCGATTTAAATAACGATAATGCGTCCCGCAAATTTAATTTAATTGGGGCCCGCGGGGTCATAATCTGGAAATGACGCAAAGGCCAAAAAATGGTGGGGGCTTGGAGTCGGTCTTGGACCCTTTAGTTGGTCCGGCTCAACGGGTTAAGTTGGTACCCCAAAATCGAGGGTAACGACACAGGTGTCCGATACGGAATTAAATACGGGTTACGATTTTCGGAAAGTCGCGCAATTAATTTAGAGCACACGAAAGTTGATTTTAACAGTCAGAAAAGTCCAGTGCCTAATTTGGCGAGTTGAGTCGACGGTACAATATTTGTACGGAATTTATGGGCTGATAATGGGATCCGAATAATTAGACAACGATAGTGTGCGCCAAAGGTTTAATTAATTGGATTAAATTTCCAGATAAATATCCTCTACTCTAAACCTCAATATTTCCTACAAAAATTTTCCTGGTCCACTCTAACTATCTACAGAATAAATCGAGGGGGTTTACAGCTAAGTTCGATCTCTCTCTCTCTGAGTTGTGTGCAACGAAGAGAACCCGGTACTCAGGGGGTTTTACCACTAGAAGTTTCTGAGAAACGTCTGCACATAGACCTCGGATCAACTCTTAGGGCAGTGCTTCGTGCACGACTTCCCCGGAGGCCGGTAATAATTTCTTTTGATTTCTTTGTTCTCTTATTAACTTCTGAAAAATTTATATATATATATATATATATATATATATATATATATATATATATCAAAACTAGTAACAATGTAAGAGTTGAGGCCTACATATATATTATTTTTGCCAAATAGCACGCATTGTACGCTAGAGGTTCTGGGTTTAACGGGTGGCGCTTTTGGTTAAGTATAATTGCAAGTCTCTATGAGTTTGGATTCTAAAAGTAAAGATTAATTTGCGAACAAGCCGAAAGGGTCCTTCTGTCAACCGGGTGTAAATAGCCCTAAAAGAAAAATCCAAGCCTCATCATCACCACAAACCCAAAAGGAACCTCATCATCAGCATAAATCGAGTCTAACCTTAAGTCTGAGTCTAAAGCTAAGGTAAACCTAGTAGAATCCCAAGGCAAATCTAAGCCTCATCATCACCACAAACCCAAAAGAAACCTCTTCAAGAAAAAGCAGAACCCTCAGCCTCACCACAAAAACCATCACCACAATAAACCGAGAACCTTTGGTCAAACTCAATATCAGAAGAGATTTTATTTTGTGTGTGGTAAAACAAACCACATAGCCACCAACTGTTTCCATAGAAAGAAGGAAGCTGTCCAGACTTCTTACAAAGGAAAACGTCCTGCCAAACCAGAAGCAAACATGCTTCTCAACGGCTCTTCTAGTTCCTTCAGGTCTGTAAGCTATCAACCCTTAGTCAATATTTCTTACCATTCTAACGATTGGTGGTTTAATTCTGGAGCTAATGTTCATGTTTTCTTTGATCACTCCTATTTTTCAAACTATCAAGAATTAGGTGGAGGAGGTGTAACTCTAGGAGATGGCTCAACGGCACAGATTATAGGAAGAGGAATAATAGATCTAAAGATGACATCAGGAAAAACTCTGACTCTTCATGATGTGTTACAAGTGCTGTCTATTAGAAAAATTTTAGTTAGTGGGTCTCTTCTTGTAGCTTATGGGTAGAAGATTGTTATGGAAGCAAATAAAGTAGTATTTTCTAAGAATAACTCTTTTATTGGAAAAGGATTTGTAAGAGATAGTCTTTTTATTCTGAGTACCGTGAATAAAATTTCAGATCCTTCTTTTGTTGTTTCCAATGTAGAATCTTTAAATGTGTGGAACAATAGAGTAGGTCATGTAAATCTAGGTTCCCTAAGAAGGATGATGAACTTAGATCTTATTCCTAAAACTCCAATAGATGATAAACACAAGTGTGAGATCTGTGTTCAAGCCAAACACACCAGGCTACCTTTCAAATCTGTAGAAAGAAACTCTAACCTTCTAGAGCTAGTTCATAGTGATGTGTGTGACTCAAATATGGTTTTGACCCGAGGCGGTAGAAAATAATTTGTTACCTTTATAGATGATCATTCAAAGTATTATTATACATATCTACTCAAAACCAAAGATAAAGTTCTAGACAGATTTAAGGTCTATAAATCTGAAGTTGATAACCAGTTAGAGATAAAGATTAAGATTCTTAGATCAGATCGTGGTGGAGAGTATACATTAAATAATATGACCAATTTCTATGAAGAACACAGAATAATCTATGAGATAACTGCTCCATATTCGCCACAGTCCAACGGAGTTGCTAAAAGAAAGAATCGTACTTTGTTAGACATGGTAAATGCCATGCTCCTCAGCTCATGTGCTCCCGATAATTTGTGGAGAGAAGCATTATTATCGGCCTGTTACAGCCTTAATAAAATTCCTAATAAGTCTAATGATAAGAATCCCTATTAATTATGGAAAGGTAGAGCTCCTAGGATCCATTATCTCAAAGTTTGGGGATGTCTGGCTAAAGTAGGAATTCCTGAACCTAAAAAGAGGAAGATTGGACCTAAGACTGTAGATGCTGTATTCATAGGATATGCCCTAGATAGCAATGCCAATAGATTTCTTTTTACTCACTCAAAAATAAATAAAATCTCTAACAATACTATTATAGAAGCAAGAGATGCAGTTTACTTTGAGAATATATATCCTTTCAAAGATATAATTTTTTCCTCTCCCTCCAATCACTCTCTTACTCCGTCCACCATATCTCATGTTCAAATATCTAGTTTACAACCCGAACAAAATATAGAACCTAGAAGGAGTAAAAGAGAGAGAATTGAAAAGAACTTAGGAGAAGGTTTCTTCACCTTTTTGATAGAGGGTGATCCCTCAACTTATGAAGAAGCAATATCTTCTCCTGATGCTCCTTTTTGGAAAGAAGCCATCAACAGTGAGTATAACTCTATCATGGAGTACAATACTTGGTTTCTAGCAGACCTACCTTTAGGTAGTAAATCCATAGGGTGTTAGTGGATATTCAAAAAGAAACTTAGAGCCGATGGTACCATAGAGAAATACATAGAGTAGTAGCCAAAGATTTTACCCAGAAAGAGAGATTAGATTATTTTGATACCTACTCTCATGTAGCTAGGATCACCTCTATCAGAACCCTTCTAGCCTTAGCATCCATTCATAATATGATAATCCATCAAATGGATGTAAAAACAGCATTTCTAAATGGGGACCTAGAGAAAGAAATATATATGGAGCAACCTGAAGGTTTTATTACTAAAGGCCAATAATATAAAGTTTGCAGATTAGTTAAATCTCTTTATGGTCTAAAGCAGGCTCCCAAGCAATGGCACAACAAATTTTACATAGTCATCTCAGAATATGGTTTCGTGCCAAATGAGTATGACAAATGTATATACTCCAAAATTTTAGATGAAAGTTGTGTCATCTTATATTTGTATGTAGATGACATTCTTATATTTGGATCATCACTAGAATTGATTACTAATACCAAGGACTATTTATCCAACCAATTTGATATGAAAGATCTAGGTGAAGCCAACTTGATTCTAGGCATGCAACTGTCCAAATTCAAGGAGGACTATACTCTATCCTTAGCACACTCTATTGAGAAAATGCTAAGAAAATTTGAGTATTTTGATAAGAAACCTGCTCATACTCCTTATGACAGTAGTGTTGTTCTCAAGAAAAATGAGGGTTCTCCCATGGAACAACACAGATATTCTCAGATGATAGGTTCTCTCATGTATATATCAAACATGACCAGACCTGATATTGCATTTGCTATTGGGAGACTAAGTAGATATACTAGTAACCCAAATCAGTTACATTGGACATCATTAGAAATAGTATTTAGATATCTTAGGGGTACTCTAGATTATATGTTGTACTATACTAGACACCCTGATATCATAAAAGGTTATTCAGATACAACCTGGGTAACTGACTCACATGATGTAAGATCCACTACTGGATATGTTTTCACTCTAGGAGGAGCTGCAATCTCTTGGGGCTCATGTAAACAAACTATCATTGCTCGGAGTACAATGGACTCCGAAATGATAGCCTTGGACACTACATGCACAGAAGCCGAATGGCTAAGAAACCTTATTATGCATATACCTGTTTCTATTAATCTTATTCCTGTAATTTGTATAAACTGTGATAATAAATTTGTTATGGAACTACTAAAGCATGATTCTGTGAATGCTAAGATGAACAGGCACCTACAGCTGTGCTTCAAGTCTATAAAGAGCCTATTGGGCAAATATGTGGTTCTTGACTATATAAAGTCAGAAAAGAACCTTGCAGACCACTTGACAAAGGGTCTGTCTAGGACTTTGATCCTAGAATCATTGAGGGAGATGGGGTTAAGCCCATAAGTAAAGTCACCAGCAGTGGAAACCCAACCGAGTCTGACTAGAGATCCCAAGAAGTCGGTTCAATGGGTAGGAACAAGGTGGACTTAGGTGACTTTTATGGAACACTGACCCGAGATTAAAATCGTATTCTATAATGCCCAAGTGGCTGTACATGCGTATAATGTTTTTTCATCCCTATGGTGATAGTGTTCTTGAGTAATATGGTTAGGATGAGTTTTAAAAACTCTTAATAGGTTCAAGCTGATATGTGGGGTTGAAACCTATCACCAACCCTTAAGGACTTACCTATATGAGAGGTCGTGAAGGCCGCGACTATGGGACATGGCGATCCCAGACAACTCTCATGAATTTGGGATTAGTGCGCATGGCCAACCAAAAGTGCCACCTGTTAGACCCATAATCTCTAGTGTACTATGTGTGCTATTTTCTGAATCTGGTAAAATAAGTCTGATTCAAGGCATAGTCCATCAAGCACTTCTTCAGACAAAGACAATAGTCACTAAGTGAGATTCAAGATAGTAGTCCATCTCATCTATGCATAATATATACCTGCCCAGAAACTCTTCCTTTTAATTTTTTGTCACTTCTATTTTTTGAAACTTGACCTTTTTGTGTGTGTGGGGGGGGGGGGGGGGGGGAGGGATTGTTAGCTATGCTTGAGCAAAAGCTCAACTTTCCTCTTTCTTTAGTCCCACATCGGTTGGACCACCCCCTCCTTGCTTGTATATATTAGTTCTTCTCATTTGTTTTCTTAAAGATGTTGTGTGGGGGACCTCTTGGGCCCCACGCACGCGCCGCCGCCGCCGCACGGCCCGGCACTGCTCGGTTCGGTTCGGCGCGAATAACGGGTGCGGGTACGTGCCCACACCTGCGGGTGCCGAATACCGATCCAATTTACTCTTCGGGTTCGGGCTGGGATCCAAAAATCTTTTTTGCTCCCCTTTATTTTTTGAACTGTTTTGATTCATTCAAATTTGAACGTTGAGGCTCATGTCCAGGTTCTTTCAACCTTGCAACAGCTCTTTTGACAACCATTCCTCCACGTTTTTATTGTTCCTTAATGGCCTGTTTATGAGCCATTAAGTATCATGTCCGTGGCTGTGTATTAGGTTCTGCCTATTTAAAATAGTCTCCTTCTCCTTCATTTCGGAATATAAAATCCTGCTACGTGAAACCTCTCTCTCTCTCAAACCCCATTTTGGTCTCTGAATTCTTGCTCTGGACAGAACTAAGTTCGGTCTCTCTCTCTCCGAGTTGTGTGCAACGAAGAGAATCCGGTAGTCAGAGGGTTTACCACTAGAAGCTTCACATAGATCTCGGATCAACTCTTAAGGTAGTGCTTCGTGTACGACTTTTCCGGAGGTCGGTAACAATTTCTTTGTTCTCTTATTAACTTCTGAAAAAATAATATATATATATATATATATATATATATATATATATATATATATATATATATATATATATATATATATATATATCAAAACTAGTAACAGCTTGCGATTACCAGCTCCATGGCCTTGGCCACATAAGGGTTCCATGGCGCCACATAAGGGTTCCATGGCGCCGCAGAGGCCTATTAGAACTGAGAACCCCGTGACGTTGGCAAAAGTGAAGCCGAGGGTCCCTCCTGCAAGTGATAGCTCGCCTAGTCGTCCGAGAAAGATGGTGGTGATGGCGGTCTTGGCAAACCACGTTAGGTTCATTGCAGCCAGTGGAATGGTGATCCATCTCTGTGCTCGAAGCTCCAAGAAAATGCTTTTCTTGATAACTGATGCCCGCTCCCGAATGAACGATCTCGGTGCTTCGCTTGCTCTTGTTGACATGGCTAGCTAGTAGTAGTGGGTATTTGTTCAGGTTGAGAAATTCTAGACTCAGACCATGAACTTGTAAACTGGAGGAAAAGTGAAGACTATTTAAAGCCCAACTAGACATCATGCTATTTTTCCAAGTGCAACAATGGGAGATTATACTTCTTGCTAATATTGTAGATTATACAAGGTTACTTGTTTCACTGGTGTTTTGTTGTTGGGAGAACTACCTTTGTCATGCACCTCGCTCGCTCGCAAGCAATCACTCGAATAATAGGCATATAATATACAAAAATTTTAATATCTTTCAAAAATATATAATATTTGCATTATTTTAAATTATTTTAAATTATTTTAAATAATATGCAAATTTTAAAGATGTGACATTTTGAACACGTTTCGTACGAATTTTTTCGTACGAATAATAAAAAAATTTGGCCCAAAAAAATGTGGCTTGCAGTGCAACCTGTTTAATTACCAAGAAATAATTTCACCAGTCTTTCATTAACTCTTGCGGCAGTGTTACTTTTAACCAGTCTGGCACAATTTACAAAAAAATGTGTATACAAAAAAAAAATTTCTCACATAAAATCTATTTAATTAATCAAGAAAAAAATTAAATAGTCTTGTTGCCTGCATCAATAATCATTTTGTGAGATGGATATAAATGTGAACTTATGAATTTGTGTTTATTGAGTTTTTTACTTATTTATTACAAATTAAAAAATAAATACATGTCGAATTTTTAGTGCTAAATTTGTTTGTATAAAACATACTAAATACGAGTTAAATATAATTTGAATGTTACACGTTTGACGAATATTTGATCGAATTTATTAACGTATTTTTTGTTTGCGAAATTGTTAACAAAAGTCATACATTTTCCACTTAGAAGACAAAGGTGGTAAGCATGGTTCCACGCATCCTTTTCTTCCCTTCTTTATAGTCATAAACAATATGAAGAGCCTGGCTTCCACTTCGACACGTCTCTTCACTAATCTCCTTTCTCTCCCTCCGCGCATTTCCATTAATTTCGAATATCCCTACACCAAAAGTAAGAAAACATTATGATGGGTGGCTAAGTTATCTGGGCATGCTGGTGTGGATTGCAATTGTAGAAATTTAACCGTGCACATAACGGAAGAGCAAATATTGAGTGCATCTTTCTCTCTGTCAACATCTTGTAATATTCAAAGGCAAAAACAACATAAACAATAGCTTGAGAGACGAGTTACTAACAAGACACAATTAGCCGGACAATAATAAAATGAACAAACACATAATATTTAACGTGGTTCATTCAAGCACAATATACTCCATAGGATAATGACAATGGAAGAATTAATATATTTGTTAAATCAACAACAGAACCTTATAATGATTACAAAAACAATAGCGTAATACGAAAAAAAAATTCTTACGAGATCTCCGACGAACACTTTTTCCTGATAATTTTTTTAATGACTTCCAAAATCTCTCTTGTAAAGTCTTTTTTTTTTTTGTCCAACCCTAAAGCCAACCAGTTCTATGGCATGCAACCTGATAAAGGATCACTAATCCAGTTCCAAGTTAGAAACAATCTTAACCGTCAAAATAATATTTTTTTAATTTGAATAACACACAAAATAAACCAGTTTCGACCAACCAGTATATTGTCATATATTGCTGGTATACTGCCAATATATCAAATCCGGAGATCAGACTCCCAAATATTAGCAAAAATTTTGGTTGCACGTACTAGTATACTTTCTACTTGATCTCTTTGGTTGTAGATAGTCCCATATCGATTTTTGGATCCCTTCCAAACTTATACGATCATCGGATGGCTTCCATAGCACTTCATAGTTGAACACCAGAGATATACAACAGTTTTAATCATTTTTATTGATAAGCATGTCTATTGTACAATTAATGAGATTTTTATTGATAAGCATCAGTCCGGATTCTGTCTGTGCACAGAAGATGGGTAGTATTTTGTGTATGTCCCACCATTTCTCTAAAAAAAACAGTGCTCTCTCTTTTTCTTCATTCCATCTTTCTCCCAATATTTGCCATTTGCTTTTGCAACTTTACAAGACAATTCTCTAAAAAAAAAAATAAAAAAAAAAAAAATTAAATAAAAAGCTAATTAGTGTATAGACCCTAGAGTTTATGCCAGCTTAAAGTTTAAGGTTATAATATGTCCATTTAAAAAGTTTAGTCTCTAAATTTAGTGTTACAGTAAGAATATGTTTGACAATTTTGGAAATAGCGGTTATGAGATATTTTTAGAGTACCGGCTATAAAATAAGAGGTCCGATTTTGAGTGGTTTTAAGTAGCGAATTTTAACCAATTCAATACATGCTTGGTAACGAACGGTTCTGAAAGTTTTTTTTACAAGAAGAAATAAAATAAAGTAATAAAATCGTTCAAAATCTACCGATTTGGATTTATTATAAAGCCACCAAAAATTATATTATACCGATTTTGGAAGATTTTTGAGCCGACCAAAACCAGTGTCTCATAAAAATTACCAAACAGGGTGTTTTATAAACGGTCGGTTCAAAAACGCCATAAAACAGATAAAAACATCGTTACCAAACATACCCTAAACATTTTATGATCCAAAAAAACTAAATCCAGATATCAAATTCTCTAAATGAAAATGTTAGGGCCTAAACTCCAAGTTGATATAAACTTTAGGTCTAAACTCTAATTAGCCGTGAAATAAAACTCTATTAAAGTTATCTTATAATAACATGTTTTTCACAGGATTATCTTTTGAAAATATTCTTCCTTTGGCTAGTTGTCTCTTATAATATGCTTTTCTGGAGACGAGCTCAAGAAGAGGAACTGGACTGTTAATAATACTTGTTACATGGTTATGTTGCTGAGACAATAGACCAATCTTTTTGTCACTTGCACAGTAGTTCAACCGGTATGACCATGCTTCTCTTCTTTCCTTAAAATTCTCAAGTTGGAGAAATCTTATTTTACATGCCAAGCATAGGATGTTTACTGGTCTTAGTTTTGCTGCTATTTGTTCGTCTGTTTGCAAGGAAGAAAATTAGTAACTCTAATAATAAGTTCGGTACTCGCTTTGGTATTGCATCTCATGTTGTCTATTTTTTCCGTTGTTGGCTAGGAGTTGCTCCAGGCAATATTAGGTTCAATTCATCAAGTAAAAGCTGTGCAAATGTAAAGGGGTGCAACGAATGTGGCTCAGGGACGAAGGGTGGTTGCTGTGACCCATTTTTTCATATAAACACTGTAAAAGCACTGTATTTTCCTGCTGACATTGATGCAGTCTCTCACCCATTTACTGTTTGAACTTTTGCGGCTAACTCGGTCACGCTTTCAACAACAATTTTGATCACTGCACAAAATGCCATCTGCTCACCAATTTTGCAACATGCTCTCATCTTTTATAATATAAAGCTGCTTCTAGACGTCTCAAAAGTTAGTCGTCTAAGTCGTAAGTAAATACTCAACCAATTAAATTAAAAAAAAAAAAATACTTACGGAAGATAAATAAAACTTTATATTATACACATAAATAATATATGCTAACAACTAAATATTATACACATAGTATACTAAAACACAATTAGCAATTAGGAACATATGTACGTATATACTAAAATCATATATATACACATATATATCTAATATATATAAATATCTAAAATCTCAAATAAATCGCAGAAGTGTCGCTAAAGGCTGCCGGCCGCTGTCGCAATTGCTGCTGCTGCTGTGGCGGGAACTGCCGCTACCGCGACGGATGCCCGCTGGTGTCGCTAGAACCCCCGCTGGTGTGTAACTGTTGCTGCTGCAGCCGTCGCTACTGCTCCTGTTGTTGCTATTGCTGTTGTGGCTGCTGTTGTTATTAACTGCTACTGCTGTTGATATTGCTGCTGCGGCTGCTGTGTGCTAACGCTATTGCTGTTGTTGTGACGAAGATTTGTCGCCATAGCTGCTGTTTGGTGACGTCTGAACCGTCGCCATAGCTGATGTTTGGTGACGTCTGAACCGTCGCCATAGCTGTTTGTCGCATATCCTATCACTTATATATCTATATATATAACACAATATATAATATATATATATGACACAATATATATATATATATATATATATATATATATATATATATATATATATATATATATATATATATATATAAAACACAATATATAATTACATATATATAACTTACAACTATATATATATATATATATAACAATATAGTCTCATATATATACATAGTTACAACTATATGGGATATATGTACTTAATAAATATATATATATATAACAATAACATACATATATATAGTAACATACATATATAACAACATATATACATATTTACACATAACATGTACACTATATATATACTACAATATATATACATACACTACAATATTAAATAGCTCTTACATATGTAGAATAATAGCTACATATATTTATACATAAATAGATACATAGATCTAAGACACAATAATACATAAATATATATACACTACAATATACATATATACATATATATAATTACACATCACAATGACAAGAGAAATAGATCTAGAATTTAAATTGCACAACATATGGAGTGTATCACACCCGTATCCCACTAGATCTAGGATACGCTTGTGACACGAGTCCACTACACATCCAAACGTACCCCCAAGGACACAAACAAGACAAATATTATTTATTAACAATACGAAGAGTCAAACACAAATCTACGTGTCCGTGTCAAAATGTGACATGCACAAGGTAAGCCCCTGATTTTTCAAAAATATTAAAATTGGGATTTTTCACAATTTTCTGGAATTTTCTGGGAATTTTCTGAAATTAAAATCAGGGTTTTGAATTATTACATAATTTTTAATTGATAATAAATAACATTAAAATATTATAAAAATAATATTTTTGGGTGTAAAATGGAAAACTGGACTTAGGGCAATTTTCTGGAATTTATTGGACCCCGGACCTATTTTAAAACACCAAAAAACTATTTATTTATTTAATTATTAATTAATTAATTATTATTATTATTATTATTATTATTATTATTATTATTATTATTTAAATATTATTTTCAGCCCGGCCCACTACCCCCGGCCTAGCCCACGGCCCGTCGCCCTAACGGGTCGGGTCGGGTCCGCCTGAACCCGACCCGCACCGCAACCCGGTCGACCCACTCCCCCGCGTCCCTCGTCCCGCCCCGCGTCTCCCGCCGGACCCGCCGCCCGCCTCCGCGCTGCCCGCGGCCACGCGCCCTCGCCTCCGCGCTGGCCGCCGCCTCCCTCGGCCCACGCCACCGCCTCCCCTGCCCTATAAACCCCCGCCGGCTCACCCCTCTGCTCCGCCACTCACCCCTAGCTCCACCGCCCGCTGCAGCCTCGCCACGCCCCGCGCCACCTTCGTCCCCGACTGCCCTGGCCGTCTCCTACTCCTCCCCCTCTCCTCGAGCTCCGCCGTACGCTGGCCCCCGACGAACAGAACAACAGCCGCTGCAACAGCTGTCGAGAACGCCTCCGGCCACCCCCGCGCCGCCGCCTCCGCCCGATCGCCGCGCCGCCCTCCGCCGCAGCACCCCCGACCGGCCTCCCCGCCCTGAGCCGCCGCAGAGCCGCCGCTAGCGCCGGATTCCCAAAACCCTAACCCAATTTTCCTCCCCCGTGTCCGACACGAGTCGGACACGTGTCGGACACGGTTCGACCCCGGTTTTCGGGTCCCCTTCAGGTGCGTGTATCTTTTTGCTCGTAGCTCCGTTTTCGATTCCGCAAATTGCGTTGTGAAGCCTGTGTAACCCTCTCGGTGTCCGGATAAACTGTTCGGGGCATCGCGTCCTGTGGTGATCGCACACCGCGATCCAAACACAGAAAAAACCAGACCCTGTTTCACCCCCGGAACTGAGTACGCCCCGCCAAACGGGACGACTTGGTCGCGTGCGGTCTTCGCAGATACGTACGCACCGTCGATACGGACGTGTGAGATTTCGCGGAAGCTGATTCGGGTGTGCGTGCACACCGGAATCAACGCGTATCCGCGGACATCGCCCCGTATCCGACTTTTCTGCAATTCACCCTAACTTCCTGCACACTCGTCAGATCGAGACGAAACTTGCGCCATCGGACTCGTAGCAATACGCTGGTCCTGTGGGTCAAGTTTGGTTCGATTCTGAGAACGTTGACGAAATCGCGTGTCGTGGGCCCCATAGGCCCCGCTCGACGGGCGATTTTGTGTTCGGCTCATCGGAATCCAAATCTGGAAGTTCCGTTGGGTTCGTATCAGCGTTCCTGACCTGTTGACACTAAGTTTGGTGAATTTGGAGACTTTTGACCCGGACACGTTTTTCGGTGCAAAGCGGGCCCACCGGCGGACCCCGTTTTGACCCGAAACTGCCGTTTTTGCCCTTGTCTCCAAATTGGACCCAAGGACAGGCGTTTCTAGCTATTTGACATCTTCTGAGCGTGATGGTAATGTTTATTTCAGTATTTGGACTCATCTTTGGATATTTCCCCCAAGAACTTTTAATCGGATCCAAACAACAGGCAAGTACCTGCACTTCAAGTTAATCTTTATATATTGTGATAATTAAATCCCTGCCATACATGTATCCTTGATGTTTACACCTAGTGTTAGAAATGTTGAATTTCATGTCTTGAATATTGGAGTTCATGTCTTGTTTTTTATGTCGGGTGGGAGAATACTGAAAGGCATGTAGCTTACCCTGACTCTTGCCATGATTAATAGCTGTTGGTACACGACTGTCCATCAGCCGGATCTCGATTATTCGTGATTAATAGCCGTCTATGACGGCCGGTTTAACTTTATAGACCCCTACATGCCAACTAGGTATTCTAAATACACAAGTTCACACACATAGTTTCTTGTCTTGTTACAGTTCCTATTGCCTGGTTGTAATTCATTTTCCTGTCACCTTGTTCCTGTTTTATTCATGTCCCTGTCTTACAGCAATTAACTCTTAGTTATTGTTACTATTTATTTATACATATCCTCAACATGATACCTGTCAGTTCTTTTAATTGTCATGAATATTTAGTTTAAATCTTGTTGTGCATTGTGTACTTTGCTCCTTTCCTGACTGGATCCGTTATTTTAGGCGATGATGAGAACTTTGCCCCTACCTATTATGGCCACTATGAGTTAGCAGGTAACACACATGAGGAGCCAGTTTCCCCCAGGAGGCTACTTCTGTGGATCAGTTAGCTGTAGCTGCTTATTCTTTCCTTTTCAGCATATACTCGGGTTTGTCCCCGATTTATCTTCTGGCTTTGTATTAACTGTGGATTTGATTGTCACAGATTAAATATTATGAAATCCAAGCATTCTTATTCCTGTGATTATCTTTGCCGTTTATTATTGTGGATGAGATAGATAGTTATTGATCCCAGAAAATGACCTAGACAGCGTACTACCGCCGACACTGCGGCGTAGGCTGGACGTGCCCACACACTCGTGCCCGAATATCCGGGTGCGGGTCGTCACACGTTTTTGTGGTGGCCCATGCAGGTCCTACGACTAAATTGTTCGGTTTTAACTTCGGGACCGAACAGGCCTGCAATAAGAATAGGATAAGTTTAGGATCTCATCCACTTATTTGAATCGTTCTTGACATCTATGTCGGATTTGAATTAATTCCTTGACTTGCATCCTGCCTTGATTCCTGTACGTCTTTATCGTTTATTTTTGGATGCAGAGTAAGGGATCTACCAGCAAGCGACGAGGTTCCTACAAGATCACCACGAGATGCTCTACCAGCATGACCGTGGAGAATGCGCAGACCCTTGGAGTAGCTAATGCGCGTAAGTGATTGTAGATACCGTTCCTAGTATTGTTTAGCTTGTGCCTATTGGTTCGTGACCTCAGCCCCAACCTAGAAATTTTAAAACTTGCTAATAACCTGGAATGCTTTTGTATTTGATAACTGTAGAGTTTGTAGAATCTTTTGTTATTGTGATTGATGTAGGTTGTTTTGTGAACTTAAATAATTTGTATCTTCTTTCATCACCATCTAGAGCACTTCATTTTGCTGTACTTGACTTATGCTGCTATTTTATAGCCTAGTTTTGCAAGCCTATCCTTTTATTAAGCTTGTTCATGACATATGTATTAGTGGGTCGACACACTAATACAATTGTCTACTCAGAATCAATGTATTACGGTCTGATCAACCTTAGTGCATTTTGATTCGCCCTTCGCACTACTTTGCGTGGATTGAGATATACAGTTGACTAGTATACCTGCCCTAGACATGCCCGAGCATATCGTATCTGTACTAATACGAGCATGCGAATAAATGATTACCAGAATAGAATCTCAATCCATAACCGCCTGACAATTCCCATTAGAATTCCTAAAATGCCTTGAACCCTATACCTCTGTTCTACTACCTCGCCCTTAAAACTCTTTATTATTGATCCTCGTCTTCCCTTATTTCGGAAAGACAAAATCCTGTGTTTTGTATAAAGTTGATTTATAGTGCTAGACATACCCCTCAGACCGGTCAAATTGATGATAACCCTTTATGACTAAGGCAATACCCTAAGTGATGTGTTTTGTGTTGCAGACTTAAAGATTCAATACCATGATTTATTAAGTTGGGACCTAGCTTTACTAGTTGTACAGCCTTAAAGGATATGGGTAAAATTCTAAGTTGGGTAGCGACCGCAATGTTCACCTAAGAGAAACCCGTTATACTGTGACCAAGTGAGTTTGGACAGAGAGAACCCTGCCATAATTTAAATTTCGAGGACGAAATTTTTATAATTTGGGTAGATTGTAAGCCCCTGATTTTTTAAAAATATTAAAATTGGGATTTTTCACAATTTTCTGGAATTTTCTGGGAATTTTCTGAAATTAAAATCAGGGTTTTGAATTATTACATAATTTTTATTTGATAATAAATAACATTAAAATATTATGAAAATAATATTTTTGGGTGTAAAATGAAAAACTGGACTTAGGGCAATTTTTCTGGAATTTATTGGACCCCGGACCTATTTTAAAACACCAAAAAACTATTTATTTATTTAATTATTAATTAATTAATTATTTTTTTTTATTATTATTATTATTAATATTATTATAATTATTATTATTATTATTTAAATATTATTTTCAGCCCGGCCCACTACCCCCGGCCCAGCCCACGGCCCGTCGCCCTAACGGGTCGGGTCGGGTCCGCCTGAACCCGACCCGCACCGCAACCCGGTCGACCCACTCCCCCGCGTCCCTCGCCCCGCCCCGCGTCTCCCGCCGGACCCGCCGCCCGCCTCCGCGCTGCCCGCGGCCACGCGCCCTCGCCTCCGCGCTGGCCGCCGCCTCCCTCGGCCCACGCCACCGCCTCCCCTGCCCTATAAACCCCCGCCGGCTCACCCCTCTGCTCCGCCACTCACCCCTAGCTCCACCGCCCGCTGCAGCCTCGCCACGCCCCGCGCCACCTTCGTCCCCGACTGCCCTGGCCGTCTCCTCCTCCTCCCCCTCTCCTCGAGCTCCGTCGCACGCCGGCCCCCGACGAACAGAACAGCAGCCGCTGCAGCAGCTGTCGAGAACGCCTCCGGCCACCCCCGCGCCGCCGCCTCCGCCCGATCGCCGAGCCGCCCTCCGCCGCAGCACCCCCGACCGGCCTCCCCGCCCTGAGCCGCCGCAGAGCCGCCGCAGAGCCGCCGCTAGCGCCGGATTCCCAAAACCCTAACCCAATTTTCCTCCCCCGTGTCCGACACGAGTCGGACACGTGTCGGACACGGTTCGACCCCGGTTTTCGGGTCCCCTTCAGGTGCGTGTATCTTTTTGCTCGTAGCTCCGTTTTCGATTCCGCAAATTGCGTTGTGAAGCCTGTGTAACCCTCTCGGTGTCCGGACAAACTGTTCGGGGCATCGCGTCCTGTGGTGATCGCACACCGCGATCCAAACACAGAAAAAACCAGACCCTGTTTCACCCCCGGAACTGAGTACGCCCCGTCAAACGGGACGACTTGGTCGCGTGCGGTCTTCGCAGATACGTACGCACCGTCGATACGGACGTGTGAGATTTCGCGGAAGCTGATTCGGGTGTGCGTGCACACCGGAATCAACGCGTATCCGCGGACATCGCCCCGTATCCGGCTTTTCTGCAATTCACTCTAACTTCCTGCACACTCGTCAGATCGAGACGAAACTTGCGCCATCGGACTCGTAGCAATACGCTGGTCCTGTGGGTCAAGTTTGGTTCGATTCTGAGAACGTTGACGAAATCGCGTGTCGTGGGCCCCACAAGCCCCGCTCGACGGGCGATTTTGTGTTCGGCTCATCGGAATCCAAATCTGGAAGTTCCGTTGGGTTCGTATCAGCGTTCCTGACCTGTTGACACTAAGTTTGGTGAATTTGGAGACTTTTGACCCGGACACGTTTTTCGGTGCAAAGCGGGCCCACCGGCGGACCCCGTTTTGACCCGAAACTGCCGTTTTTGCCCTTGTCTCCAAATTGGACCCAAGGACAGGCGTTTCTAGCTATTTGACATCTTCTGAGCGTGATGGTAATGTTTATTTCAGTATTTGGACTCATCTTTGGATATTTCCCCCAAGAACTTTTAATCGGATCCAAACAACAGGCAAGTACCTGCACTTCAAGTTAATCTTTATATATTGTGATAATTAAATCCCTGCCATACATGTATCCTTGATGTTTACACCTAGTGTTAGAAATGTTGAATTTCATGTCTTGAATATTGGAGTTCATGTCTTGTTTTTTATGTCGGGTGGGAGAATACTGAAAGGCATGTAGCTTACCCTGACTCTTGCCATGATTAATAGCTGTTGGTACACGACTGTCCATCAGCCGGATCTCGATTATTCGTGATTAATAGCCGTCTATGACGGCCGGTTTAACTTTATAGACCCCTACATGCCAACTAGGTATTCTAAATACACAAGTTCACACACATAGTTTCTTGTCTTGTTACAGTTCCTATTGCCTGGTTGTAATTCATTTTCCTGTCACCTTGTTCCTGTTTTATTCATGTCCCTGTCTTACAGCAATTAACTCTTAGTTATTGTTACTATTTATTTATACATATCCTCAACATGATACCTGTCAGTTCTTTTAATTGTCATGAATATTTAGTTTAAATCTTGTTGTGCATTGTGTACTTTGCTCCTTTCCTGACTGGATCCGTTGTTTTAGGCGATGATGAGAACTTTGCCCCTACCTATTATGGCCACTATGAGTTAGCAGGTAACACACATGAGGAGTCAGTTTCCCCCAGGAGGCTACTTCTGTGGATCAGTTAGCTGTAGCTGCTTATTCTTTCCTTTTCAGCATATACTCGGGTTTGTCCCCGATTTATCTTCTGGCTTTGTATTAACTGTGGATTTGATTGTCACAGATTAAATATTATGAAATCCAAGCATTCTTATTCCTGTGATTATCTTTGCCGTTTATTATTGTGGATGAGATAGATAGTTATTGATCCCAGAAAATGACCTAGACAGCGTACTACCGCCGACACTGCGGCGTAGGCTGGACGTGCCCACGCACTCGTGCCCGAATATCCGGGTGCGGGTCGTGACACACAAAGTCCCGTGTCGGAGAAAAAATCTCCAAATCAACACGTATCACCAAATTATTTGGATACGACTTACACGTACCCAATTATAGACACAACACTAGCCCCAAACACACAAGTACATGCCAAATTGATCTATAGGACTAATTGACACACACAACAAATGTTAATCTCAAAATTTTCCCAAAATTGACACAAAAAGTACCATAACTTTCACAATAGGCCTCCTATGAATAAAAAACTAAATCCTATGGGTAGCCTATGCATATTGATTGATTTTTCATGGTTAAATATCATATTTAGAACTAAATTAAGGGAAAAAACTGAATTGTACCTAATGGAAGATGGATTCCCAATGAAACATCTAAATGTGATAAAATTGGCCTCCAACTTGTAGGTCCTTGCTCCTCTTTGTAGATCCTTGCTTCCTCCTTTTAGATCCTTGCTCCACTAGTCTCCAATGATGATTTGGGAAGGGATTGGGATAAAATTTGGTAAGAAAATGATGTGGGAATGAAGGAATTTAGTTGAAGGAAATTCTAGATCTAGTTTGCAAATGAAAAGAGGAGAGAGAAATTTCTCCCCTCTTTAAATATAGGCCGACCCCCTTTCCCCTTCCTCAAGTCACTATGTAATATCCAATATACCCTTTGGGGCCTCTCATGAAGAAATAATTAAGCAGGGAAGCTTCTAGTGTAATAGTTTAATTAATTTAATCATCCTCCTAATCAATGGGCTTTCTAAATGGGCTCAATTCTAAAAATTACTACATATTGGTCCAAGAGTCTAAACTAAACTAGTTAGGTCCACTAACACAAGTCCAAAATAAATAACTAATATCTAAAAATAATTAAATAATACAACAAATAATTATTTATCATGCACAATATTTAATTAAATATAAAATTACTAAAATACTCTTTCTTAGAAAATGTGGTAGTGACACGATGTGACGCTCATCGTATGATTTAATACGCTCTTGCGCAACATCATGAAGCTTAGGGATATGATCGAGAGGACGGAGCATGGCGTTACTAATCTTAGAGCTTCGATAGAGCGCAGCATGATGGAGCTGCAGGCATCACAGTTGTCCATTGGCGAGAGGTTGACGATGATGCAGGATTCAATGGCGGATAGCAGTACGAGGCAGTTATCTACCATGGATTCATACAACCATCGATTAGCATCGTTGGAGCAGATACGTTCTTCTGGTGCGTCATCATCGACACCGACTCCACCGACGTCACTGCCTTCTTCATCGACATCGGTGTCGATTTCACGGGAGTAGTATAACCTATTCTTATCCATGATGCGCGCCACTGCTCATCATCCTCCAAATTCGTTGTAGTCCGAGTTAGTACAGTTTACTGGTTGTTTGTGTTTTGATCCATGATATTGGATCATTTATGAATATTATACATTTATTAAGGCTTTCAAACTTTATTTCTTGCACTCAGTTGTGTGGATATTTATTGCATTCTTTATGACAGGATTTTCTTGCTCTATTTGTAATTTCAATGTGTCATTTTCTTTAAGTTTTAATTTATTATTCATATTAAATGAATATGAATTTACCGGTGCTAATTTGAAAAAAATAGCGATGTTTAGATGTCGCTAGTAAACGTCGCTATAGCGATGTTTTGCGACATTTTGCCCGTCAGCGACTAGCTAAAACGCGACTTCACTGGACCGTCGCTAATTACGTCGCTAAAACTTTTTATCGATGTTTGTATGTCATTTAGTGACGTTTCTAGACGTTGCTAATTTGACTTATTCTAGTAGTGCTAAGGGTTTCTCCATGTCATGCAAAGAATACTTGCCTAAAATGAAGAAAGAGAGAAAAATGAGAGAATGAGGGAAGAGCGAGAAAGATGTTGACTTATATACTTAGGGCTTGAGGTTTAGACCATGGGTCCAACTCATGACCAAACGAACCCAAACAAATAAATCATGAACCAATCTAAACCAAATAATGGGTCTAGTCTCCATGCAACCTAATTATCATGCAAACAAGAAATAATACGTTCTAAATACGTATATCGGAAACGGGGAGTGAAATGTTAGATTTTCATGTATAGACATATTGTATGCTATATAAAGGGGCCAAATATTTTTCCTTGAGATATCTCAAATTGTGCTCAATGATTGTTGAATAAGTTCGACATAAGAGAGCAAAAAAAATGTTTAATAAGTTCAACACAAAAGTTTTGAGAGAATATTTTGTAGAGAGTTCTTGAGAGCAACGAGAGAAAGTGTTGAGAGCAATTGTAATTATGTTTCTTCTTCATATTGGAATTCAATCACCCTCGTCCGTTGAAGTATGCATCTTGGCCGAACCACGTAAATCCTTTTCTTTGTGATTGCGAACTTTCTTTGAGGTGTTTTCTGATTTTTTTGGATTTATTTTCGCTGTGCGCCCAACAGCATCTTTAGATGTAGTCGATGAGTAGGATAAAACAAAAGGCCATCAAGAAGTTTTAAGCTGCTATGATTTTTTTTTAGCTCCACCACTAATGTGGTAGCTCTGGATCAAGAGTCAGACCTCCCACTATTACTTAAGGGGTTTTAAACATGACAACAATGTTACTTTAGAATTGATTTATGTTGCACAAATATGAACACACATAAAGATAAGGACACTGGCGGAGCCCAGAGTGGGCAGGGTGGGCTGTAGCCCGCCCCAAAAAATGAAAAAAGTTAAAAAATTTGATATAGCATTTAGTGAGCCCCAACCCATTCATAGCAGAGCCCATCCTATGCTGACAATGTAGCAACCTAGCAGTAGCATGTCCTGTCCCCTTTCTATTTTCTTTTTACAAACCCTTTTTCTTCTTCTTTTCCTTCTCATGTTTGTTTAATTCATCATGAGTGAACTTCTTCTTCTTCTTCTTGCTTCTTCTTCTTGCTTTGATGATCACTGATACATGTATGTATGTTTGTAGAGGCCACACCAAAGCTTGTTCTTCAGCTCGTGAACAGAAAAAGGCACACCATAACATAACACATGTCAAAATCCATCTTCAGGTTCTTGATTTTTCTTTCTTTTCCCTTTATATAGCTTCCTCATATTTTATGTTTTTTTTCTTTCTTTTATGTTTTGATGAAGAATGGTTGATTATGTAGATGTATAGGGGCATGAGGAATGGCACGACTAGACCAGGTATGTGGAATAAAAATGTCATTTTCATATGTAAATTTTTTTTCTCCTTTCTTGGAATCATTACAGTTTTCTTGATCATTCTCTTTCTCCTCTAATAAGGAAGAAATATATTATTTCAATAATATTATTAAGTTCTTCATGGCATTAACGTTTCGAAAAATTTCATTCATAGCAAACAAATTTAAACAAATTTTATTAAGAGCACAAAAATTTTAAAATTTTCAAACAAAGCATCATCACGTCTATCGGAAGTACGTTTTATACTTTTTCATCTGTCCGTCGCGTTTTACGCTTTTCCGTCTGTTCGCCGTCTCTGCCGTTTAGAGAAAAAAAAATATAGTCCGTTTAAAAAAACAATAATAATAATATAAAAAAAGCGTTCTTTGGAAGGACGTTTTTTCTAGAAAAAAAGTCTTTCAATAGACGTTTTCCTTATATTATTATTTTTAAACGGACTCTCTCTCTCTCTCACTCAATCACTATTCTCTCTCTCTCTCTCTCATTCATCCGCTAACTCTCTCTCTCACCTGCTAACTCTTGTTCTTATTTTTTTTTAAAGAGAAGAGAGTGAGTGAGAGAGTGAGTGAGTGAGTGAGTGAGTGAGAGAAGAGAGAGAGAGTGAGAGTGAGTGAGTGAGAGAGAGAAGAGAGAGAGAGTTGGCGGGTGAGTGAGAGTGACTGAGTGAGAGAGTGAGCAGAGAGAGAAGAGAGGAGAGAGAGAGAGAGAGTGAGCAGAGAGAGAGAAGAGACGAGAGAGAGTGTGAGAGAGAGAAGAGTGAGAGAGTTAGCGGGTGAGTGAGAGAGAGAAGAGTGATTGAGAGAGAGAGAGAGAGAGTACGTTTAAAAAAACTAATAATATAAGAAAAATGTTCTTTGGAAGGACATTTTTTCCAAGAAAAACGTCCTTCCAAAATATAATTTTCTTATATTTTTTTTCTCTGTATATTATGTCACGCCCCAGTCCCAAAATGTCGAGGGACTGGACACGTGGCAATGGCCAGCAGCACGCACCGATGGATAACCCAATTTAATGGAGCCATCAGGGCGTACTTAAGCTGTAAATAAGGTCTACTACAACAAGTCACACTAATCTCATCCATATAGATAAAGAAATAACTGCATAATGGAATGGAAATAAGTAGCAACAATAATCACAGCAAGTCAGTCGGAGAAACAACCCGACTTAAGTCTGAATAAACTGGCTCTATAGGCCAGGAACAAGAGATAAACATGAAATAAATATTGAGTACTGGAACAGACACTCAGGAGAAGTATTCGGCAGTCACCTCGTCTTCAGTGTTCGGTTCTATTCTAGCAATAGCTTCAGCTCCGGTCCCGTATACCTCGGGGTACTGCTCCTCTGCTAAACCTGGGGACATAATCCATTCCAGGTCCTCAGTGGACATAGCAAGGCACAAAATAAAACAAGCCAAATGAATAAGCAGTGCAATAAATAAATGAACAGCAGGGTAAACTAAGTAACCATCTATGTGATATGCAAATGAGAGCAACACTAGTACTCAGACTGAGACCGCTACAAGCTCTGTGTCGGGGAGCCGGTAGCAGTAATAACACGTAAAGGGTCTAGCTCTGCTGGAGAGTCTACAACCTCACAATAATAGTAGATATATATGTAGAACAGCCTGTAGCCTGTGTGTCTCTCCCCACCCAATGTAATCACGCAAGCCATGACCATAACGTCTCATGTCCATGTCAGCGGGATTATAGCTAATGCAACAAGTCATACTGTCTATAACTAAAATAACTCTGTCAAGTCCTGTATCCTATACAGAATCACCACGAATATCTCAGGAGGATTCTGTCCATGATAGTGTCAAGTGTCCTGGGTTGTAGGGTACTTGATAGGTCAAGTACAAAAGTAAGGGAATCGTAAATCCATCTCTAATGACGAACCCAACACCGCGTACGGTGTTGGCACCCGACTATGATCGGACACTAGGTACGTCATACGTTCCCTAGGTTAAGCAGTTTAAATCAGTTTATATGAGTTTACACAAGACATCCAGCAGAGTATTTTTACAGATAATATGAAAATAATGACTGCAAGTTTGGCAATGTGCACTTGCCTGAGGTTTGAATTCCACTTAGGTCCTGGTTTCGAAAAATTTCCAGAGATGTCTCCGAAAGCTGAAATAAACAGTACCATCACGCTCAGAAGGTGTCAAACAGCTAGGATCGCCTGTCCTTGGGTCCAATTTGGAAACAAGGGCAAAAACGACAATTTCGGCCCAAAACGGGGTCCACCGGTGGCCCGTTTTGCACCGAAAAACGTGTCAGGGTCAACGGTCTCCAAATTCACCAAACTTAGTGTCAACAGGTCAGGAACGCTGATACGAACCCAACGGAACTTTCAGATTTGAATTCCGATGAGCCGATCACAAAATCGTCCGTCGAGCGGGGCCTGTGGGGCCCACGACACGCGATTTCGTCAACGTTCTCAGAATCGGACCAAACTTGACCCACAGGACCAGCGTATCGCTACGAGTCCGATGGCGCAAGTTTCGTCTCGATCCGACGTGTGTGCACGAAGTTAGGGTGAATTGCAGAAAAGGCGAATACGGGACGATGTCCGCGGATACGCGTTGATTCCGGTGTGCACGCACACCCGAATCAGCTTTCACGAAATCCCACACGTCCGTATCGACGAGGCGCACGTATCTGTGAAGACCGTACGCGACCAAGTCTTCCCGTTTGGCGGGGCGCACTCAGTTCCGGGGTGAAACAGGGTCTGGTTTTTCCTGTTTTTGGATCGCGGTGTGCGATCACCACAGGACGCGATGCCCCGAGCGGTTTGTCCGGACACCGAGAGGGTCATACAGGCTTCGCGTAGAAATTTACAGAATCGAAAACGGAGATCCGAGGTGCAAGATACGAGTACCTGAAGGGAACCCGAGAAACCGGGGTTCGGGTTGTGTCCGACACGTGTCGGACACCAAATTGAAAACTAGGGTTAGGGTTTGGGCTTCCCAGGCGGACTACGGCGGCTGAGGGCGTCGCTGAGGTGGCCGGAGGACCGCCGGTGAGGGCTCGGGCAGCGCCGGCGAGGCTGGGCGGAGGTGGCGCAGGGGCCGGAGGCGGCCGGAGCAGCGGCGGGGTGCGTCTCAGCTGCTGCTGCTGCTCAGCGCTGCGGGGAGGAGGAGGAGGCCGGCTCGGGCAGCTCACGGCGAGCTGGTCTGAGGGGGCGGCGGTTCTCGGGGGTCGCCGGAGCTGGGGATGGACGGCGTCGGGGTAGGGGAATGAGGTAGTGAGGCGGAGGAGGAAGGTGAGGGGAGAGCTTATATAGGGGCGCCAGCGAGGGTTTGTGGCCGGGGGAGTCGGAGACGAGGAGGACGTGGGCGCTGAAGCGGAGGGGGAGGTGGACGTGGCCGCCGGAAAACGCGGCGGCGACGGAGGGAGTGGGGAGAGGGAGTCGTGGGGAAGGGGGTGAAGATGCGGGTCGGGTCGGGCGGCGGGCTCCGGGTGAGCGGACCCGCCCGACCCGCTAACAGCGGTTGGGACTGGGCCGGGCTGGGCTTCGGCCCACTGGGCCGGGCCGGACCTATTAATAACAATAATAATAATAATAATAATAATTTAATTATTTAATTAGTTTAAATGGTTTTTAGGCTTTTAAAAATAGGTCTGAGGCCCAATTAAATTCCAGAAAATTACCCTAAGTCCGGTTTTCTATTTTACACCATAAAATCATATTTTGGTTTCTTTTTAATGTTATTTATTGGCATTTAAAAAATTACAAACTCACCACATGACCTATGTAAATTCCTGAAAATGCATATTAACTCCCAAAATTGATTTTAAAAATATCTGAAAATTTAGGGTGTTTACAATCTACCCCCCTTAAGAGGATTGCGTCCTCGCAATCGAAGGGTAAACTATAAAGGCAAGATTTACAGAATTAAAGAATGCTTAAGTTCTACCTGATTCTGCAAATAGGTGTGGATAACGCTGCTGCATAACATCTTCTCGCTCCCAAGTCGATTCGCCAGGAGAGTGCTGTTTCCAAGCTACTCGAACCAGCCTGATTGTCTGCCCTTGCAGTGTCTTCTCGCTGGTGTCGAGTATACCCACTGGCTGCTCTTCGTATCTCAGGCTAGGTCCCACTGAAATCTCAGAATGATCAACTATATGGCTTGGGTCCGTCACATATCTCCTCAATTGTGAGACGTGGAATACGTCATGCACTCCCTCTAAGGATGGAGGTAATGCAAGACGGTAAGCCACCTCACTAATGCGTTCCAAGATATCAAATGGCCCAATGTACCTTGGGCTTAACTTGCCTCTGCTGCCAAATCTGATAGTACCTCTAGTGGGCGAGATCCTCAAAAATACATGCTCTCCTTCCTTGAACTCCAGGGGTCGTCTGTGTGCATCGGCCCAATGCTTCTGTCTATCCTGGGCTGCCCGGAGATGGTTCTGAATCTGTTTTACTTTCTCCACTGTCTCTGTTACCAACTCTGGACCCAGTATTTGACGTTCGCCAACGTCGCTCCAGCATATTGGAGATCTGCACTTCCTTCCGTACAACGCCTCGAAAGGTGCCATCTGAATGCTTGCCTGATAGCTGTTGTTGTAGGAGAACTCCACTAAGTGCAGGTGATCTTCCCAAGATCCTCCGAAGTCCAGTATACAAGATCGCAGCATGTCTTCTAGGATCTGAATGGTGCGCTCTGACTGTCCATCTGTCTGAGGATGATAGGCAGTACTGAACTTGAGCCTGGTGCCGAGACTCTCTTGCATGCTTCGCCAGAAGTGAGATGTAAATCTCGAGTCTCGATCTGATACAATACTAACCGGCACTCCATGTAATTTTACGATCTGACGCATATACATGTCGGCTAGTACTTCCGTGGATTGTCCAACTCTGAACGGCAAGAAGTGAGCCGACTTAGTGAGCCGATCCACGATGACCCATACTGCATCCTTACCACTAGGGCTTCTTGGAAATCCAGTGACGAAGTCCATGGTAATATGCTCCCACTTCCATTCAGGGATGGGAAGCGGCTGCAACATACCTGCAGTCCTTTGGTGCTCGGCCTTCACCTGCTGGCAGACTAAGCATTTTGCCACAAATCGGGCAATCTCCCTTTTCATTCCATGCCACCAGTAATATTGTCTTAAGTCCCGGTACATCTTGGTTCCTCCTGGATGAACCGAGTATATGGAGCTATGGGCTTCTGTCATCAATTCCTGCCTTAATTCTCCATTTGGAACACATAGGCGATTTCCGCACCTTAATGTTCCGTCCTCGTGGATGCGAAGTCCCGTCTGCAGGCCTGCTTCTGTTCTTTCTCTCAACCTTCGGAATCTGGCATCATTAGGCAAAGCTTCCTTGATTTTCTCCACCAGCGATGACTTCACTTCGAGGTTAGCCAGCAAACCATTTTGTCCAGGTAGAACAACCTCTATCTGAAGATCTTGCAAGTCTTGTAATAGTTGAGGCTGCTCCGTTAAGAAATAAGCCGAGGGTTTTCTGCTTAGGGCGTCGGCTACAACATTTGCTTTTCCCGGGTGGTACTGCAGATCGATGTCAAAGTCCACTATCAACTCAAGCCAACGCCTTTGCCTCATGTTGAGCTCCTTCTGTGTATAAACATACTTCAAGCTCTTATGATCAGTGAATATCTCGACCTTCTCTCCATACAGATAATGTCTCCAGATCTTCAATGCAAAAATCACTGCAGCTAGCTCCAGGTCGTGCGTTGGGTAGTTCTTCTCGTGGACCTTCAGCTGCCTCGATGCATAAGCGATAACCTTGCCATGTTGCATCAAGACACAACCTAGTCCACTACCGGACGCATCACTGTAAACAACAAAACCTCCTGACCCTGAGAGAAGAGTCAAGACTGGTGCTGTTGTTAGACGCCTCTTTAATTCTTCAAAGGCATTCTGGCATTCTTCCGTCCATAGGAACTTCTGATCCTTCCGTGTCAGCTTAGTCATCGGCTCTGCGATCCTTGAAAAATTTTCTACGAACCGCCGGTAATACCCAGCAAGTCCAAGAAAACTTCTCACTTCTGCAACAGAGGTAGGGGTAGGCCAGGTTTCTATAGCAGTGACTTTCTCTGGGTCCACAGACAGTCCTTCACCCGAGATAATATGCCCTAAGAATGGCACCTTGTCCATACAGAACTCACATTTACTGAGTTTGGCATATAACTTCTCCCTTCTCAAAGTTTCTAGCACAATCCGGAGGTGTTCCTCGTGCTCTTCGTGGTTCTTGGAGTAGACTAGGATATCATCAATGAATACCATCACGAACTTATCCAAGTACTGATGGAAGACCCCGTTCATCAAACTCATAAATACGGCGGGTGCGTTGGTTAAACCAAACGGCATAACTAGGAACTCATAATGCCCATACTTAGTTCTGAAGGCCGTCTTTGGGATATCTTCCTTCTTCACCCTAATCTGGTGATAACCGGATCTAAGGTCAATCTTTGAGAATACCTTAGCACCACTCAATTGGTCAAACAAATCATCAATGCGTGGTAATGGATACCGGTTCTTAATAGTTACAGCATTAAGGGCTCTGTAATCAATGCACAGCCGTACAGATCCATCCTTCTTGGGTACAAAAAGTATAGGTGCTCCCCATGGTGAAACACTGGGCCAGATAAATCCTTTCTCCAGAAGGTCGTCAACTTGTGTTTTCAGCTCCACTAACTCCTTAGGTGCTAGCCGATATACCGATGAAGTGATAGGTTCGGCTCCTGGAGTTAGGTCTATTGTGAATTCTATCTCCCGATCAGGTGGTAAACCTGGAAGATCGTCGGGAAACACATCCACAAATTCCGTTATGACTCTTGGGTAACTTGAATCTTCTTCTACATTCAATACCCTAAGAGTTGGCTGGACCCCTTGTTCTACAGCTCCTCGTAGAAATTCAAACTCAGGAAGGCTAGGGGGTCTAAATAGCACTTTTCCAAGCCGGCAATCCAGTGTCGCATGGTACTGACTTAACCAGTCCATACCAAACATCGTAATCAGGCATAGAAAAGATCAGGAATTGGGCTCGCATCTCTCGGCCACAGACTACTACCGAACATGATCTACAAGTATCACTAACCGGGATAATTCCACCTCCCGTTAGAATTCTCTTCATCTTCGAAAGAGGTGCGGTAGCTATTCTATGTGTGGCTACGAAGCTAGCAGCAATAAATGAATGCGAAGCTCCAGAATCAAATAATGCTACAGCAGGAATTGAAGCTACTAATTGGTACCTGCTATCACTTCGCCTGCAGTAGCTTCCTCAGTGACTGCTAGTGCATATGCCTGACCTCGTCCCTGAGCGGGACCCCTTTGCTGACGAGCTTGTTGGAACAATGCTGCCTGAGGTGGTAGAGGTGGCCTGGCTCCTCCAGGCCTTGTCTGAGTTGCTCCCCCAGCTGGAAGAGCTGCAGGTGGAGCTGGTCGATTCGGAACTCCCTCTCGACGTTCCGAACAGTCCTTTGAGAAGTGTTGTCCAGATCCGCAAACCAGGCAGAGTCCCAGCTTGCGTCGACATTCCTTTTCAATATGTCCTACCTTGCTGCAGTAATGGCAAGTAGGCAAGTTCTTAGTTGCTGCTCTTGGAGGCGGGCTCTTCTGGGGCCGTTTAGCAGATTCCCCTGGTGATGACTTAGACGGTGCTGAGGAGAAGGGACGTTTCAGGCTTGATTCCCTCCTAGTAACGCGCTCCAGCCGACGTGCTGCAGCTAGGACGTCGGTGTAAGAGGTGGGCGCGACCGATCCGATTAACTTCTGAAGCTCGAACCTGAGCCCATCAAAGAACTCCGCCTTCTCCTCTTCGGTAGGAATTAGCGAAGGGGCGAAGCGGCTCAGGCGAATGAATTCGGCGTTATATTCCTCCACCGTCATGTTGCCCTGGATCAGGCGGTTGAATCTGTCTCGGAGTTCTGACCGAGCCACAGCAGGGATGTACATTTCCTGGAAGAGTCTGGAGAACTCCTCCCAGGTAACCTGATCATGTCCGAGCCTTCTTTCTTCGGACAACCACCAATGATGTGCGTTGTCCGTCAGTTGCATCCTGACGGCAGTCATCCATTTGTCCCTTGGTAGTTCGGCGGCCTCCAACTGATGTTGTGTGTTTGTAAGCCATTCATGCACTTCAGTTGGTCCTTCCTTGCCCGAGAAGGTACGGGGCTTGAGTTGGCGGAAATCTGTAATAGATCCCGTCGCTGGCCGCCTATTTGGTGGGTTTGCATGTTCCAATGCTGCGACTAGGCTGTTCCTTAGGTTCTCGGCCTCTCGGCGTTGGGTCTCCTGTTGAATCTGTTGTTGTGCCTGCATCATGGCGTAGAACATCTGGAACATTTGCTGGCCGTCCATTGCCTGTCCTGGGGGAAAGACAGGCATCGTAGGAGGGAACTGGAGAGGAGGCGGGATGTCATCACGCCTGAACCTGGAACTTGGCTGGCCAGTTTGATTGCTCTGGGAGGATTGTCCTCTGGTATCTGGCGTCGTTCCAGCTTCGCAGGTAAACCCTGCTTCAGTCGGTGTTCCCAAGGGGGTCTCGTCACCACTTCTGGGATCCATAACTCTGCACCAAAAGGAAACAATGAGAACGCACAGAGGAATCAAAACATGATGCAATTCAAGCAATTAAATTGAATTCGACATAGAGTTCAAAAACGATTCAATCAATGGATGAGATCCTATAACCTATCTTATTGCAGGCCTGTTCGGTCCCTAAGTTGAAATCGAACAATTTAGTAGGACCTGCATGGGCCACCACAAAAACCATGTCACGCCCCAGTCCCAAAATGTCGAGGGACTGGACACGTGGCAATGGCCAGCAGCACGCACCGATGGATAACCCAATTTAATGGAGCCATCAGGGCGTACTTAAGCTGTAAATAAGGTCTACTACAACAAGTCACACTAATCTCATCCATATAGATAAAGAAATAACTGCATAATGGAATGGAAATAAGTAGCAACAATAATCACAGCAAGTCAGTCGGAGAAACAACCCGACTTAAGTCTGAATAAACTGGCTCTATAGGCCAGGAACAAGAGATAAACATGAAATAAATACTGAGTTCTGGAACAGGCACTCAGGAGAAGTCTTCGGCAGTCACCTCGTCTTCAGTGTTCGGTTCTATTCCAGCAATAGCTTCAGCTCCGGTCCCGTATACCTCGGGGTACTGCTCCTCTGCTAAACCTGGGGACATAATCCATTCCAGGTCCTCAGTGGACATAGCAAGGCACAAAATAAAACAAGCCAAATGAATAAGCAGTGCAATAAATAAATGAACAGCAGGGTAAACTAAGTAACCATCTATGTGATATGCAAATGAGAGCAACACTAGTACTCAGGCTGAGACCGCTACAAGCTCTGTGTCGGGGAGCCGGTAGCAGTAATAACACGTAAAGGGTCTAGCTCTGCTGGAGAGTCTACAACCTCACAATAATAGTAGATATATATGTAGAACAGCCTGTAGCCTGTGTGTCTCTCCCCACCCAATGTAATCACGCAAGCCATGACCATAACGTCTCATGTCCATGTCAGCGGGATTATAGCTAATGCAACAAGTCATACTGTCTATAACTAAAATAACTCTGTCAAGTCCTGTATCCTATACAGAATCACCACGAATATCTCAGGAGGATTCTGTCCATGATAGTGTCAAGTGTCCTGGGTTGTAGGGTACTTGATAGGTCAAGTACAAAAGTAAGGGAATCGTAAATCCATCTCTAATGACGAACCCAACACCCGTACGGTGTTGGCACCCGACTATGATCGGACACTAGGTACGTCATACGTTCCCTAGGTTAAGCAGTTTAAATCAGTTTATATGAGTTTACACAAGACATCCAGCAGAGTATTTTTACAGATAATATGAAAATAATGACTGCAAGTTTGGCAAGGTGCACTTGCCTGAGGTTTGAATTCCACTTAGGTCCTGGTTTCGAAAATTTCCAGAGATGTCTCCGAAAGCTGAAATAAACAGTACCATCACGCTCAGAAGGTGTCAAATAGCTAGGATCGCCTGTCCTTGGGTCCAATTTGGAGACAAGGGCAAAAACGACAATTTCGGCCCAAAACGGGGTCCACCGGTGGGCCCGCTTTGCACCGAAAAACATGTCAGGGTCAACGGTCTCCAAATTCACCAAACTTAGTGTCAACAGGTCGGGAACGCTGATACGAATCCAACGGAACTTTCAGATTTGAATTCCAATGAGCCGATCACAAAATCGCCCGTCGAGCGGGGCCTGTGGGGCCCACGACACGCGATTTCGTCAACGTTCTCAGAATCGGACCAAACTTGACCCACAGGACCAGCGTATCGCTACGAGTCCGATGGCGCAAGTTTCGTCTCGATCCGACGTGTGTGCACGAAGTTAGGGTGAATTGCAGAAAAGGCGGATACGGGGCGATGTCCGCGGATACGCGTTGATTTCGGTGTGTACGCACACCCGAATCAGCTTCCACGAAATCCCACAGGTCCGTATCGACGAGGCGCACGTATCTGTGAAGACCGCACGCGACCAAGTCGTCCCGTTTGGCGGGGCGCACTCAGTTCCGGGGTGAAACATGGTCTGGTTTTTCCTGTTTTTGGATCGCGGTGTGCGATCACCACAGGACGCGATGCCCCGAGCGGTTTGTCCGGGCACCGAGAGGGTCATACAGGCTTCGCGTAAAAATTTACAGAATCGAAAACGGAGATCCGAGGTGCAAGATACGAGTACCTGAAGGAAACCCGAGAAACCGGGGTTCGGGTTGTGTCCGACACGTGTCGGACACCAAATTGAAAACTAGGGTTAGGGTTTGGGCTTCCCAGGCGGACTGCGGCGGCTGAGGGCGTCGCTGAGGTGGCCGGAGGACCGCCGGTGAGGGCTCGGGCGGCGCCGACGAGGCTGGGCGGAGGTGGCGCAGGGGCCGGAGGCGGCCGGAGCAGCGGCTGGGTGCGTCTCAGCTGCTGCTGCTGCTCAGCGCTGCGGGGAGGAGGAGGAGGCCGGCTCGGGCAGCTCACGGCGAGCTGGTCTGAGGGGGCGGCGGTTCTCGGGGGTCGCCGGAGCTGGGGATGGCCTGCGTCGGGGTAGGGGAATGAGGTAGTGAGGCGGAGGAGGAAGGTGAGGGGAGAGCTTATATAGGGGTGCCGGCGAGGGTTTGTGGCCGGGGGAGTCGGAGACGAGGAGGACGTGGGCGCTGAAGCGGAGGGGGAGGTGGACGTGGCCGCCGGAAAACGCGGCGGCGGCGGAGGGAGTGGGGAGAGGGAGTCGTGGGAAAGGGGGTGAAGATGCGGGTCGGGTCGGGCGGCGGGCTCCGGGTGAGCGGACCCGCCCGACCCGCTAACAGCGGTTGGGACTGGGCCGGGCTGGGCTTCGGCCCACTGGGCCGGGCCGGACCTATTAATAACAATAATAATAATAATAATAACAATTTAATTATTTAATTAGTTTAAATGATTTTTAGGCTTTTAAAAATAGGTCTGAGGCCCAATTAAATCCCAGAAAATTACCCTAAGTCCGGTTTTCTATTTTACACCATAAAATCATATTTTGGTTTCTTTTTAATGTTAGTTATTGGAATTTAAAAAATTACAAACTCACCACAGGACCTATGTAAATTCCTGAAAATGCATATTAACTCCCAAAATTGATTTTAAAAATATCTGAAAATTTAGGGTGTTTACATATTATTATTATTATTATTTTTTTCTCTAAATGGCAGACAACGACGGACAGATGGAAAAACGTAAAACGTTCTTCCGTTGAATATGAAGATGCTTTGTTTGAAAATTTTAAAAAATTTGTGCTCTCAATGGAATTTGTTTAAATTTGGTTGCTCTGAATAAAATTTTCTGTTAACTTTTTAGTACCTTTTATATATATATATATATATATATATATATATATATATATGTTCACTACTATCAACAAGCAGCTAAAGAGCTTTAACAATTTTGATTAAAAAAAAACAAACAAACTGGGGGCTTACAGCTGACAGACTCCATGACTTGAATTCACATTATTTTAGTTAATCTTTTCAAACCATTTGTCTGTTCTTGTGTATTCGATAAATATTACCAAAGTCACATCTCTACTGTTTGTTTTAGCTTTTTATTAGCTCATCTTCTCTATAGTTACAAAAGTGTGAAATGAGATCGAAAAATTGTTTAGAGTTACCAAATACACAACAGCATTAACATCAAAATGTCTTCTTTCTTTTGTTTTGTTAAAACAGTCATTTTTAACTCTGAAAAGAAATCAAAATATTTTGATCTATAAGAAGTTCGTCTATTTAACTCTGTCCGTGTTGTGCTTAATGTGTTATATTTCACTGTCGGTCCCAAGGACGGATTAAGAAGGATGGTTGTGTCATGTGTGTTTAATATGTGATATTTTTTTTCTTGTTTCTCTAGAACCCGGTAGAGCCCTAACTCGGGATCGATTGGACTAAAATGTAACCAAATGTGTTCTATTTTATCCGTCTGCTCCAAGCATGGATGAAGGGGGGAAGTTGTATTCAGAGGCGGAGCTTACACATGGACAAGGTCGGACTGTAGCCTGACTAAATTTTTAAAACGTTTTCTTATAATTTGTTCTCTTGCTTGGATTTGAAGTATACAACAATTAAATGATAAATAATTTCTCAAAAATTGGTATTTTAGGTGTTGCGATGCTAGTTTCTCTCAAGCTATATCCAAAGTCTAGTCTTCTCTAATTTTAAATGCTAGCTCCGCCTCTGGATAAGAACATTATAAAGAACACAAAAAATTTCAGATAGTTACAATATAGCTACCTATATTAAACAGGAAGTCACAATGGCTCATTCATGGGGCTAATTTGGCAGTCCGAATGTTCTATTGACTAACATTGTTGTGCTCAATATGTGCCTAACATGAAAACAACACGGACACAACATCCTTTTTTGATGTATGTGCTTCCTACATCAATGTAATCCTTTTGGTAGTATTTAAGACACAGAAATTAGTCAAGGACGATTACATTGCCCACATATAGCTTGATTAACTTCACAATAACCAATTTCTTTCCGGCTCAAAACGTACCTAGTAAGAGCCAACTCACTAAATTTGTAGTCAGTGTATGTGTCTGTAACTGTGTCAAGAACCATAACGATATTGGTTATATATTCTAAATCGATATTCGACCTGCTTTGTTAAAAATCGATCCGAACCTCTATTTCGGATCAGTTCGGATCGATTTTCGGCTCTAAATCCGAAAAATGTTCACCCCTATGCAAAACAAAGACTAACCCTAGAAAGTGATGGACATTGTATGCTGCCTAAGTTTTCAACGTTTCTATTAGTAGTTGATAGACATCGGAAGAGCAACAAAGTAAACTGGAATTAAATATGAAAAAAAGTGATTTGAGTTACTCGTTTAAAGAAATTGATTTGAGTTACTTTTCACACAATAATTATAGTTAGTTGGCAAACAGTGAAACTGATTCAATTTTTTTTATGTTTTTTTTATAACATTGGTGCTGTATTATATGTCTTTTGGACTCTTTCTTTCAACTTTTACAATTTTATAAATGAAAGAAATAATACGTTTTCGTGATTCGATCTATTAATCTCCTACTATTTCGTCATGATCTTATATCTCTTTTCCATAACCATAAAAGCAACTCGAATTCGGTGAGCTGTTTCGAGAGATTATGACAATCCCCTAATTATAGGCGCAAACGCGTAAAGGCGTTGTAGGTGTCATAATTTCACAGAACATGTATGCGGTCCTACTATCAGTTGGCAGTTTGTCCTTCAACGTACATAATAAATGGCAGCCGTGAATTGGCATAATATGTCACTTCCTGGTCTTACTTTCTTTTTATTATTTTTCCCGCCTCAGCAATGAACGCAGTTGGAAATTTAGAACTAGAAAAACAAATACAAAAATTGAAATGGCAAAAGTGCTCTTGTTCATTAGCATCTACAGAACTTCCATTTTGTTTTGGTAATGTCAAAAGTGAAAAGGTATATATTTACATTATTCGAATGAAATACTCTATGGTGAAATTTTAGTATTTTTGGTGGTTTCAAATAGTGACATCCCTATAACATAATACATTGAAGATTTCAAAAAAAATATTTGGAATCCATGAGTGGTGTCTGAAGGCAGGGGCGGAGGCAGGATTTCGTTATAGGGTGGGCTAGCTAAATAGTTAGTTAAGGTTCTAAAAATTTATGTCAAAAATTCGACAAAGTTTCTTTTATAAATTCGATGATTCGAGATCTATCATAGACAATAAACTTAAGAAAGGGTGCCCCACTTAGAAATAACTTGCAAGTTTGACTGATAATTTTTTATTGAATCATCTCATAACTACACTTGTTAATTTTCTTGAACCAGTTAGGGGTGTATCAAGTGTCATAGACACGTAGAAAAAATTTTAATAACAAAAGTGTTGGTTACCACATTTTTTACTTTCTAAATCTGTATCAGCTCTATAGAAATCTGAGACTTATTATGACTTATACAGACTTGATATGCAACAAAGAACTCTTCAATTAGCAGGCACAATTAAAACAAAAATTTTGAAAGCCAGACCATACAATTAGTGTAGATCTAAATTCTTAGACATATTACACTATCAAGCAACACAAATGTCTTTACAATAAGAAATTTTCAAACACAAACTAGATATTGTCATATAAGGAAATATCTGTTAAAAGAACCCCAACAGAGATGACAAATATGATGCTTAAAAGTTTGACATATGGAGTCTCCAATCTATTAAAACGAACAAATATTTGTAAGATACTGGAAAGCATAAGCGGGTAAAAACCATACAATAGAAAGAAGATATTGCATATAAGAATACCATCTGATTATGGGAATGAAATGGACCTTTGCAACATACATTGACATATAACTATCATAATATATCATAAAGTCATCCAGGATGGAATTCTAACTACTAATGGGAACTACTAACAGCAATACACAAGAAAAAATGATTTAAGATCAAAAAAAATTAAACAACAAAAAATTAGGGTTATGATTCTAAAAAAAATTGGGGGTTAGTTAGGGTTTTACCAGAGGTCCAGAGGAGATGAAGAAGCTGAAGTCTGAAGAGCCAAGAGGGAGATTGGGAGAGGCTAGAGCCGAGATCGAGAGCAGGAGGAGCTGCGTTGCTGCAGCCTGGCGGTCGGACTGGAAAGGGGAAGCACCAACTGGCCCGCTGCTGCCCTACAGCTGAGATTCTGGAAGTTGGGACGACGGGACTCGATCACTCAGGGTTGGGATGTTGCCGTGTTGGAGAACACTGAAGAGAAGAGGGAGTCTAGAAAGAGAGGAAGAGAGATGGAGTCTTGGATTGGAGAGGTCGGGTCCTAGTTGCTCACTTCAAAATTTTGTTTTGAACATACAGTTGCTATTTGCTAACTTGAACATCCGGTCGAATTTTTTTGTACAGTTGTACTGGGTTGACTTCATTGCACTGGGCTGATCACTTTACATAAAAAAAAAAAAAAATATTAGCTCTTTTTTTTTTTTGCACTGGGCTGTAGCCCAGTGCACCTATAGTGTGTCTCCGCCCCTGTCTGAAGGGCACTAGGACCCAGACCTCATTTAAAAAAAAAGTAAAATTTTTTTTAGAAAGGAGCATATTCACACTCAGTCAGATGCAGTAGTGGGACCTCTATTCCCTTTCTTTATATATACAAGCAGACGGTCGACAAAGACATGTATACAGATGTCAAAAATCAAGGCCCCTACTTCTCCTAGAAGAAAACCAACCAAAAGAAGAAATTCATAGAAGTATAATATTGCATAGAAGCTAAGGTTTATTGGATAAAATTTATTAACAGTGATTTTTGTCAAATTTTAATATTTGTTATAAATTCATTCAAAATTTATTGGCTGAAATTTTAAATTAAAAAAATTTTATAGCAGCATATTATTGCATATTTTAAATTTATGCTTCTAAAGTATGCTAAATTATAATAAGTATATGGATATATAAAGAACACCTGAATTCCTTCTAATTAATTTACAAATTAGAAGCATACTTTGAATATAACAAATATTAAAAATTTATAAACGCTTAATATTTTTTTTAGAAAATATATTACGCAAAAAAAGAGTTGTTTAATAGTATTACAAATAATGTTGTAGCTAAACGTTTTTAAAGTATGAAAACATGTAGAGAAAAATTATGAGATGTAATATTTTATTGTATATAAGTAGTATTATTTAATATTATATTGTATTATTATATTTTAAAAAAAAATCGAAAATGTTGTCCTCGATCACTTGTGATTTTTGTTCCAGTAGAATGTAATTCTGAATCCAATGTAATTCTGAATCCGCGACGGGTAGTAGACAAAGTTTCCACTTCCAGCAAATCTAAAGAGTTTGGGAAACATTTTGTACCGTGAATAACTCAAGATACTGAGTAAAGACGAACACAAGTCGGTGGTTATATTTCATATATAAAAAGAAAAAGAAAAAAATCAACCATGAACTAAGGATATAAATTTGAGAAAACAAATAAGGAATAAAACAGAACAAATTCGAAGCATGAAGAGGAATATTGGAGTTTTTTTTTTCTTTATCCATCAACAATTAGCTCACTACTGAAAAAAGGGCGACGCAGTCGCACGCCCCTTTGAAATTAAATATGTTACAAATCCAACCCTTAGATGGGTTTTGGGTCAAAATCCGTGCATTAATTGTCACGCCCATGCCAAAAGAACAAGGAGAAGAAAGAAGAAGAGAGGATCGACGTCGTACACGAGAACTTGCACGTAGGCAAAAACGACTGTGACCAATATTTAGCCAGTCATCATTCTCATGTTTCTCTTTCTCCTTAAAAAAAAAAAAAAGAAAAGAAAAAGAAATTGGTCATCAACTAGCTTTTTTCATTTCTCAGGGTCGGGACAATCCTTCTCTGTTAGGACAACTTTTCGGATCGGAGTCACGGAGGATGACTCTCTATGACCGACTCACAGTAAACGAAAATTAATTTCAAATAGGAAGGACAATCCAACCCTCCGGGCCGGGCCGGCCCTGCCCTGACCATTCTTCATCCGAGCATGGGAAGTGAGGCTGCGGAAGACGACCTCCTCGCAGGGGATGGGTGAGGCCCATGCCGTGCTCAGAACCCGAACTCCTCCTCGGCCTTCCGGAGCAGGATCTGGAACTCGGGGCGCGCCAGGAACGAGATGGGCACTATGAACCTCCTCCTCCTCTCGCCCACGTACACCGCAAAGTGCCCCCTCGGCACGTCGAGAGGGATCAGCGCATCGCTGCTGTTTCTTCCGAGACTCGAGCACCTCCTCAGTATCTGCTTCAGCGTCGCAGCCTGGTTGATCCTGATCGACTTCCTACTTATCGCCATTGTTTGATCGATGATCAGAAACCAGTACAGTATTATGACAGACTCACGGAAGGGAGAAAGAGCTAGCTAGCGATTGATGAAGAGTTGGGGTTGGATCAAGAGGAGTATTTATAGAGGGGAGTAGGGAGGACAAGGGCATGTGACTGGGTGGGGGGGGGGGGGGAGGACGGACCACGGGTGGGCGTGTGTGTTGGGCTGTGTGTTTGGGGGGTCTAAATCTAAATTGATACTCTGAGAGAGACCCTCTAATCCCCGTATATTGTCCTTCCTAAGGACAACCAAGACCCGCCCTAATTCCTCCTTCCATCCCTTCCTCAAATCTAAAATGCTATTTTTCTACGTTCTTTTGTAGAATCTGTGTCGAGCACACAGCATGCGCACAGACTGGACTGTAGATGGGTTTAGTTGTTGGCTCAAATCAGTGTGGTCCAAATCCGATTAATTTTGAACCACAAATTTGATCCCCCGTGTGTGTGAGATATTTTTTTCATAGTTCGCATGGACAAATATATCCCATTCTAACAGTGGATATATTGATGAAACGAGGGTTGTAACTCTGTCAAATAAATTTATATTCCATACAACAGTGGAGTACTTCTTAGAAATACATGTCTATACCATGTTACTGATGTGTCGAAATCAATAGGAACTACAAGTAGACAAAAAAAAAAAAATTGTCCAAGAAACCAATAACCATCCAGGTTGACCCTGATAATGTGGTGTCGTTGAACTTTTCGACTAAGTTCGAATAGTTTGAATTGATGCGGTCGGTAACATGATATCTTTTTATAATGTGCGGAAAAATCCTTTCAAGATACATAACTAGTATGGAGAAAGGTGGTTCATATGATGGCATTAAACTCAACCACAGTGGTCTCTCTTACTCTCATTTATTCTTTGAGGATGACTTAATTCTCTTTGGACGTTGTACTATCCATAATAGGAAACAAATCAAAGGTATGCTCTTCGCCTTTGAATCTGGTCAGGGAAACAAATAAATTTTTCCAAATCATCTTTTTTTTCTTCTCCCATAGTCTTGATCGATACATGTGCCAAATTACCATGGATATCCTCAATGTTAAGATCATGAACGTGAATGACAAGTATCTTTGAGCACTTTCTCCTTCTTTCAAAGAAACATGTGTTTACCTATACAAGACTCCTTGCTGCTAATGAATCTAAATTAGCAGGTTGGAAAGGAAAATGTATGTCACATGCTGGAAGTACGACTCTGATTACGTCTACTCTTTCGTCAATCCAAGTCTACTATCTTTCATCCTATCTTGTTCCTAAAAAAGTCACCAATCTTCGTACTTAACACCAAAGAAATTTCTGGTTGGTTTTGGGGTGGGGGGGGGGGGGGGGGGGGGGGTGGGGGGGGGGTTGGTCGACCCTCACACAACCTAAATTTCTAGGGGGATTGAGCATTAGAGATCTTGAAATCGTGAACAAAGCTCTTGTTAACAAACATACTTGGAGATTTTTGAACAATCCTAACTCTGTTTGGGCCCAACTATTGAAAACTAAATACCTCTGCAAGAAAAATTTCTGGACTGCTCGGGTTTCCTCCACAAACTCCTATATCTGGTCGAGAATTCTCAAGTGCAGACAATACTTGACTAACAACATATATTGGGTCAGTAGGTAACAAGACTGATATCAATATATGGCATCACCCATGGGTTCCTTCTATACAACAATATAAAGTATTGGGCATCCCAGGTGCTAACCAGATTGCTAATTGGGTGTCACCCTAACTTTTTCAACCATGGGTAGTTTGATAATTTGGCATGTGTATTTAATTTTTAGGAATAAATATTAATTATTTAGTATGCTTTATATTTAATTGTGCCTTGTATTATTTATTTATTTATTAGTGGACTAGCCTATTAATTAGACTTGACACTTGTGGACCCATTAGACTTGTCATGACAACTAGTGAACCTAGTTTGGATCCAAACCCATTAGACCATTCTCATTAATTAATTTAATTAATTAGTAAGAATTACCTTAATTAGAATTAGTTAGAACTTTCCAAAATAGTCCTTCCATAATCCTATTCATAATTGGATGGAGATGGACAATTTGGACTATGCACATGACTTACAAAAGGGGGAAAGGGGTCCGACCACTATTAGAGGGGGCTCTTCTCTCTCTCACATCTCATTTGCATTCATTTTTAGATATAGAAATTAGATCCTTAATTTCCATCATTCCCTCCATTAGTATGGTGAATTGTGAGTTTTGGCATTTCAATTTGGTAAGTATCATAGTGTAATACCTCTTTGCCCATTAAGTGTTTGATTTCATGCACTTAGTGTAGGTGTATTACATATATCTATACGCATGTGTTGTATATATATATATATATATATATATATATATATATATATATATATATATATATATTGTTTATTGATATGCATGTGTGTTGTGTCCATGCATTGCTGTGATGGAATCGAGTGGGTGTCGGGTCTCTACAGTTGGTGGACTGATGTAGTTCGTGAACAGAGTAGTAGCACAGCAGCAATATCAGTGGGGTGGGGGAGTGTATCTGAGGATGCTGCTGACACCAATAGGGGTGTGTGTGTGTGTGTGTGTGTGTGTGTGTGTGTTTGGATTTGAAGTGAATCAGTGACTGTATGTGTGTTGGTGATATGGTAATGTACACATACAGGTGAAGGGGGGGATATTATATACTGATAATTGAAGTATCAGTGTGCAATCTTTGGAAACTGTCAGTAACAGTGGAGAATATCTGTGTGTTGTGTGTGTGAGGGTGTGTCAGGAGAAGTGTATACGGTGAATTAGTGATTGGAAGAGGTGTGTGTATTGTTACTATGATTGGCTGTGTGAGGTGTTGTAGTTGATTGCACAATAGCAGTAGGTGCATCAGTGATCCATGAGGGAGAGCAACATAGCAGTTGTTTGGGGTGTACAGTCGGGTTTGGCCAGGTATGGCAACAATAAGAGATCAGTGAGGTAACTGATACTAGATGTATCAGTGAGTCTAGGAGGGTTGTAGAGGTTGGACTAATACTTGGAAGTGAATTAGAATAAAGGATATTGGTCGGGTAACTCTTTGTGGAAGACATGAGATATTGAAGGCCAAGTAAGAGCTACAACAACAGTACCTGGAAATGAGTGTTCCAGTATGATTGGATGAATGTGCTAAGTATATCAGACATTGGGGGATCATGTATGAATTAGAACCTGGGTTTACTTCAGATTGAGTGGTAGTAACATGCTGAAGTGAGTTTGAGGGGGGAGTCTACACAACTCAGTTATACTTGAATGAGAGTAAGGTGGCTCGGGCTACCAGTTTGTACAGTGGTTGTACTATATGGGCATTATGTGTTCAGTAGTTAGTGTTAAGGTGCCAATTGCACACTTGAGTATCGTAGCAACTGAGCAATGACTGATTTCAATTGTAATAGCAAGGTTAAGGGAATTAGGACTTGGTTGTTGTGTAGTGGGGATATTAGAGCTAGCATTATGTAGGTTAAATGTAATATCAGTGGTTGACTTAGGAGTGTGGTGAGAAATGGTACTCGATATCAGTCAAGTTACTGGACTGGCAAACTGATGGAAATGAGAAGGCACTCGAGTATGAGATATTGGGTAAGGTGGTCAGCAGTATCTGCAATTGGAAACCTGAATACACAGGCAGCAGGTATAAGGGGTGGGCAAAACAGGATTTATACTAATACTTGAGTATCGGTTGTGCTGAAGGGAAGAGAGTCTCACAGGAACTACAGTTGCAGTATTGTTAGGGGACTTAAGCTCAGTTATCAGTATGGGTATAATAGCTAGGTAAGAATTATAGTAGTATCATTAACTCGTGTTGAGTTGTACTATTAACTAATGTATGAAGATGTGGGTTGATACTAAGTTATAATAGTAGTGTAGGTTTTCAACTAAGATACCATCCATACACTAAGTTAATGACCTAGTATAGCTAGTAAAAGCTGGTTATAGCTAATTAGTGCCTAATATAAACTAATTAACTAGTATTGAATCTATAAACTTGTGCACGACATAGTTTAGCCTAGTTTAGCTAGAATTAACCTAAAAATTATATTACTGCATCCTTTTATTTAATTCTCATTTATTTCACCATTTTGACATGACATTTCATATATGGGACTTTGTGATACCAGCTTGGGCATCGAGAAACACACTTTGCTCGTGACCAGAGGCGAGTACATCTCTCTGTTAGTTTTTATTTTCTGATAGTGTATATATATCGTATGTTCTAGAACTATACACTTGATTCCGACATAGTGGTTACAAGGACTGGTACTATATGGATCCTGTCAGGAGATGTTATCCCATACCGTATTCAACGGGTACTCCTTCACATATATTTTATCGTGTGTATCGGGTATTAATTTTAGTGTACTTCTGTTCACACACTGCTCGTGTTCAGTGTGCCCATATTCGTGTTCATAACGTTTCGTGACTAGATCTATTGGTATTGGTTGGGGATGGGGGAGTAGGCGTTGGTTATGTGATCAAGCCAGTATATTCATGTATAAGTCGATTACATATCACATGTGTAATCGAGTTACCATATTGTATTCATTCAACCCAAACCGGTCACATAATAAACTTGTATTCCATGACGCATTAGCTAGTTTTATCTATTTTCTTTTATTTGCAGTTATTCATATTGTATGTTCTTAATTCCAGTACATTACCTGTTCACTCTAGTTCACTTTATTTCTTATGGCTAGTTATCCTGTACTCCTTCTATTATCTGTTATATTTGCTCTATTATGTATTTGGAACTGCTTTCAGAGGTATGTACTTTGCTCCAATCTTGATTGGATATTTTTTTTCCAGATGATTGGCTTGTGGACTAATGTTCCACCTACTACGGGCCGCAGGACGACGTACCATTAGAGGATACTTTTTTAGAGCTGGAGGACCTAGTACCAGAGGCTGTAGAGGCTTAGACTTATTGTTTATACTTGTATTAGACTCTTATTGATGTTATTGGCATGTATATGTATTATTTCAGACTTGTTGATGTATTGTGACTCTGTCCTTCGTTATTCTATATCATGCTTTTTCTTCCTTAGTTTGCTATATGATTGAGTATTATTTACCATTATCATATACCATGTTGTTCCTCCGTTGGAAGTTGAGATGACATTGACAGGTACCATATATATATCGTTTAAGATATTTAGATAGTATGGTTGACCCAGACAGCGTTCTATCGTTGATGTTGCGGCGTAGGCTGGGCGTTGCTCACTACTTGTGTCCATATTTTTGGTGCAGGTCGTGACACATTTTTATTGGTGGCCCAAACAGGTCAAGAGTCACAATTAGAGCGATATCGTAGTAGTGCTCACCTAGAGTACTGCTACGAGCCTATTTTAGGATATAGGATTTTTGCTGAGAGCATACTCAATCACAACTAGAGAATATTTTCAAATATCAATTTTACTATCATTATCTATTTGAATGCTTGCTTTACTTGAATAATTTTGTCATTCTTTGATGATATCATATCTTACTTATTATTGATTCCTTGTTTCAATCTATCTTCAGGATGCCGTCGAAGACGCGTTCCCAGCGCTAAAGTGCAGTGTCAACGAGGTCGGTCACTTCGTCGCCTCAGAGGAAAGCACCAGCAGACACTATTCCAGCAGCTACAGTTCAGAGGCCCGGTTCACCGATCCAGGTGGGTGTTTTCGTAGCAGCCTTAGGGGATGCTCCACCTCAAGTACAGAGAGCAACACCGACGGTTTCAAGGGATCTTCCACCCCCACCACCCGTAGTCCATGTGATGCAAATATTTGTAATCTTTCAGCATATGATGGAAATGCAGTAATGCCAGTCAGAGGTTTTAAGGTAGGGCATTGAGAATGCTCACCAGATTGCACTCGTCACAGTCGAGAGTGTCACCTTAGTCCAGCCTCAGATGGCACTACCTCATTTCACCCTGCAGCAGCCTAGGCCGGGGACAATCATAGACTTCAAGAGGATGGGGCCAAAGGACTTTAAAGGCACTGAAGGAATTTTTATGCTGATGATTGGATAAAATATATTGAGAGGAACCTGTAGCTGACGCAGATTCCAAAGAGGTTGCAGGTAGAGGCTGCATGAAGCATGATATTTGATATTGCCTTGACTTGGTTCAGGACGAACCCTAGGATCTCAGCACTAGGACTTACTTGGAAAGATTTTAAGAAGCTCTTCAAGGAAAAGTTTTTTTCAGATGTGGCACTGACATCTCTAGAGAGCTAGTTTCAGTACCTCGTCCAAGGAGATATGACGGTGGATGAGTATGCGACAAAATATTGCAGATTAGGCCGCTTTGTATAGGGACTGAACCCAGAGGGAAGTCCATAAAGTTCAGGAAGGGTCTGAGCAAGGAGATCAAATCACATACGAATGGAGACCCCATCGCTACTTTCGAGGAGATTCTGAGGCAGGCACAATGGACAGAGGATGATCTAGAGCTTGGCTCCAAGAGGCCAAAAGACATAGGAGGATCCAGTACTAACACGGGTCCAACGAAGCGACCTCACTTCCAACATAAGCATTAGAGACACTTCCAACAGCCGAGACAACAGTATCCTGGACCAGCTAGAGCGCCAATACAACAGACGCACCAGATACAGAGGCCAGCTATTCTTTGCCTATTCTGCAAGAAATAAGGACACGAATGAGATGTGTGCCGGATGAGATTGGGCTAGGGTTTATTCTGCGGATTAGGAGACTACAAGTTGAGGGCTTGTCCTAGAGCTCCAGCTTGTCCAGCTCAGTGCGGGACACAGGCGCAAAGAGCACCCACAAGACCACCAGCGGGACAACATAGATGACCTCCCCTACCACCATAACAGCAGGAGTTCTCTCAGCACCAGTAGCAGCAGAGAGGTGTCCAGTGACCGGGGCGAGATTTTGCCTTGACCGTCAAGGAGGAGGGGCCAGTCGGTGATGTCATTTCAGGTTCAATCTATCTTGATTATTTTCTAGCTCATGATTTATTTAATTTTGGTGCTTCACATTGTTTCGTATATGGATCTTTTGCTCTAAAATATTACCTTGAGACTGAACCGTTGGCGAAGACTTGCAATTTTACGACCAGGGGTGGCATTATCCTGTTCAGTGATGTTTGCAAGGATCAGAGAGTTTCTTTGGGAGGTTGAGAGTTGAGCGTATGTCTACTCGTAATGTCACTTCCGAGTTATGATATAGTACTTGGGATGGATTGGTTGAGTAGGCACTATGCTAGTATCGATTGTCGTAGAGGGAGAGTTTTGTTTCAGACACCAGGAGAGCCAGAGTTTGAGTTCGTCAGAGGAGCAGCAGAACAGAGCGAGGGAGATTTTTGTGGATCTATGGTGGAAGAGCACGAGCCACCACATCCATTGATTACAGAGTATATGGACGTCTTTCCGAAGAAGTTGTCGAGGATGCCACCAGACAGAGATGTAGAGTTCTCTATAGACTTAGTGTCAGGCGTAGAGCCAATATCACAACACGTCTATAGAGTAAACAATAATAAACTGGTAGGGTTGAAGAAGCAGGTGGACGAGTTACAGGACAAAGGCTTCATCCGCTCCAATTTGTCACCGTGGGGTGCTCCAGTATTATTTGTACCGAAGAATGATGGGTCGGTATGCATGTGTTTCGACTACAGGGTACTCAACAACCTCACTATAAAAAAAAATACCCGTTGTCGCGGATTGACGATTTATTTGATCAGTTGAGTGGAGCAAAGGATTTCTCAAAGATAGACTTGAGTTCGGGGTTCCACCAGGTGAAAGTAAAGTAGGAAGACATTCCGAAGACAGTTTTCAGGACTCAGTATAGGCAGTTTGAGTTCTTGGTGATGTCGTTTGGGTTGACCAATGCCCCGACCGTATTCATGAACCAGATGAATAAGGTATTTCATCAGTACTTGGATCAGTTTGTTGTAGTATTCATTGATGATATATTAATTTATTCGAAGATCCCGGAGGAGCATGAAAAAACCTGAGAATAGTTCTGGAGACTCTCAGGAAGGAGAAACTTTATGTAAAACTTTTGAAGTGTGAGGTCTTTCTTGATAATTTTGAATTCCTCGGGCATGTGATTACAGGAGACGGAATCTCAGTAGACCGAAGAAGATTTCAGCAGTTGAGTCATGGTCTACCCTAAGTTCAGTGGAGGAGATCATGAGTTTTCTTGGATTGGCAGGCTATTATTGGAGATTTATTCTAGATTTTTTCAAGGTTACTGAGACGATGACTAGACTAACCAGGAGGATGTGGAGTTAGTCTCGACTGAGGATTGTCAGGCTGCTTTTGAGGAGCTAAAGAAGAGGTTGACTATAGCTCCAGTGTTGATGTTGCCATCGGGGACATGGGAATTTTCCATATATAGTGATGCATTGGGTAAGGACTTGGGATATGTGTTACAGCAGAACAGGAAGGTAATTTTCTATGCTTCCAGGAAATTATGCCCGTATGAGAAAAATTACCCTACCCATGACTTGGAGTTGGCCGCAGATTTTTTGCTCTTAAGCTGTTGAAGCACTACTTGTATAGAGAGCGTGTAGAGATCTTTACATATCACAAGAGCTTGAAGTATGTATTCACATAAAAGGATCTCAACATGAGGCAGAGGCGGTGGTTGGAGTTGATGAGGGACTTCGATATTTCCTTATAATACCATCCAGGGAAGGCCAACGTAGTCGCTGATGCCTTAAGCAGATATCTAGTGGCTATGTACTTGACGAGGGACATACACTTGTTAGCCGATCTTGATAGCTTGGGTATTAAGGTACTAGTTCCTGGAGTTACGACACATATGTAGAAAATTCAGGTACAGTCAGAGTTGATGGATCGGATCAGAGCCGCATAGTTTAAGGATGAGTCTCTGAGGAGCATCAGAGCGCAGGTCCGTATGGGATTGGCAGAGGACTTCAGTATTGCAGAGGATGGGTCATTGCGGTACGGTACCAGATTGTGTGTGTCGAGTGGAGCGTTGTGCGAGGAGATTCTTCAAGAGGTGCATCGATCTCAGTACTCTATTCATCCAGGTGCCAACATGATGTATATAAACATGAGAGAGCATGTTTGGTGGTATAGTATCTAGCGGGAGGTGGCTAGCTTCGTATCCAGATGTTTGGTATGCCAGCAGGTAAAGGCAGAGATACAGAGGCCAGGTGGATTGCTTCAGCCTTTACCCATTCCAAAGTGGAAGTGGGTGCATGTGACGATGTATTTTGTTTTGGGACTTCCATATTCTCCAGGTGGTAAAGACGCGATTTGGCTCATTGTAGACATATTGACCAAATTGGCCCACTTTCTGCCATTAAAAGTGGGTACGTCTACGGAGAAGCTCGCGGAGATGTATGTACATCAGATAATCAGATTGCATGGAGTTCCTGTGAGCATAGTCTCGAATTGGGATAATCGCTTCACGTCCAACTTCTAGAGGAGTTTACAAGCTAGCTTGGGCACCCAGCTTAAGTTTCGTACCGCATATCACCCTCAAACATACGGGCAGTCGAAGAGGAATATCCAGACTCTCAAGAATATGCTACGCACTTGTATTTTGGATTTTGGAGGCTCTTGGGAGGATTATCTTTACCTGTTAGAGTTTGCTTATAACAATAGCTACCAGGCTAGTATCAAAATATCACCATTTGAGGCATTGTATGGTCGGAGATGCTGTACTCTATTATCTTGGGATAATATTAGTGAGAGAGCCTTATTGGGACCAGAGATGGTTGTGGATAAAGATCAGAAAGTGAAGCTTATCAGAGAAAGACTTCGGGTGGCGCATGACAGACAACGACATTGGGCCGATAGCCATCGGAGACCATTGGAGTTTGAGGTATAGATTTTGTTTTGTATTGCTTGTGATTGCTTATTTTAGTTAAATTGCTAAGGCTGTGTTTCATGCTAGGTTGGTGATCTGGTGTTCTTGAGGATTTCTCCGACACGGGGCACGATTCGCTTTGGTGAAGGTGGAAAGCTTAGTCCACGGTACATAGGACCCTTCAGTGTTCTTGAGAGGGCCGATGCAGTGGCCTACAGACTAGACTTACAGCCTGTATTAGAGGGAGTGCATAACGTATTTCACGTGGCATAGCTGATATGTTACGTAGCAGATCCAAGCCATGTACTAGATCACTTGGAGATAGAGGTTGGTCCGACTCTCAGCTACCCATAGCAGCCTGTAGAGATTCTGGATCGCAGGAAGAAGGTACTGCGGAACCAGACGATTCCTTTGGTACAAGTGGCGTAGAGGCATCACTCGCCAGGAGAGAGTACCTAGGAGCGAGAGGCCGAGATGCGCGAGCGATATTCTTATCTGATTGAGCCGTGAGATAAAATTCTTTCTTGCTTGTATTTATTGATATTGGTAGTTAGTTTCTTCCTTAATTTGGGGAAACAATTTTTCTAAGGTGGGTAGGATTGTCCCCCTCACTTTTCCAACCAGGGATAGTTTGGTTATTTGGCATGTGTATTTAATTTTTAGGAATAAATATTAATTTTTATTTTGCTATATATTTAATTATGCCTTGTATTATTTATTTATTAATTAGTGGAATAGCCTATTAATTATACTTGACACTTGTGAACCCATTAGGCTTGTCATGACAAATAGTGAACCTAGCTTGGATCCAAACCCATTAGACCATTCTCATTAATTAATTAGGGAGAATTAGCTTAATTAGAATTAGTTAGAAACTTTCCAAAATAGCCCTTCCCAAATCATATTCATAATTGGATGGAGAGGGACAATTTAAACCATGCACATGACTTGGGAAAGGGAAAAAGGGGGTCGGCCACTATTAGAGGAGGCTTTTCTCTCTCTATTCTCTCATTTGTATTCATTTTTAGATCTAGAAATTAGATCCCCAATTTTTATCATTTCCTCCATTGAATTCTCACTCATTTAGCTCAATTTTTTCTCTCTCATTCTTATTCCACAATGAGCTTGGAGCTTGGAGAAGCAAGAAGCACAAGGAGAAGGAGCTTGGGTGGAAAGATAGTATCCAGATCGTGTCCAATTATATTTTTATTGGGAATACATCTCCCAATTGGTAAATTTCTAAATTTTTTCTTATTTTAGCTTCTAAATCATGCATGACACCTCTAGGAACCACCCCATGGCATAGGGCTACCTATAGGAACAAGTTATAGGCTAATTGGTTATGTATAGTGAGTTTGAAATGATAATTTGTGTGCATGTTGGGGGAATTACGAGTTTGACACATCAATTGTATGTCATGAGACCAATTAGATCTAATTAGGCTTAGATCAGGGTTATGGGACTACGTACGTGTCCACAAATGGATACGTGTTGGCCGTATCATGGTATTTTGTGATACGGTACGACATGAGGCCCATTTTTTGGTGTTTTGCACAATTACTCTTTAATTTTTATTGTAGCAAATTGTATTTGCTATATTATTATGTAATTAATATGTGTGTATGATTAGTATGATAAATTATGAGTTTTGGTATTACAATTTGGTAAGTATCATAGTATATTACCTTTTTGCCCATTAAGTGTTTGATTTCATACACTTAATGTAGGTGTATTACATATATCTATATGTATGTGTTGTATATATATATATATATATATACATATTGATATGCATGTGTGTTGTGTCCATGCATTGCTGTGATGGATTCGAGTGGGTGTCGGGTCTCTACAGTTGGTGGACTGATGCAGTTCTTGAACAGAGCAGTAGTATATCATCAGTATCAGTGGGGGTGGGGGAGTGTATCTGAGGATGCTGATGACATCAGTAGGTGGGTGGGGTGTATGTGTGTGTGTGTGTGTGTGTGTTTAGATTTGAAGTAAATTAGTGATTGTACGTGTGTTGGTGATATGGTAGTGTACACACACAAGTGAAGAGCGGATATTAGACACTGATACTTGAAGTATCAGTGTGTAGTCTTTTGAAACTGTCAATTACAGTAGGGAATATCTGTGTGTTGTGTGTGTGAGGGTATGTCATGAGAAGTATATAATGTGAATTAGTGATTGGAAGAGGTATGTGTATTGTTACTGTGATTGGCTGTATGAGGTGTTGCGGTTGATTGCACAACAGCAGTAGGTGCATCAGTGAGCCATGAGGTAGAGCAACACAACAGTTATTTTGGGTGTACAAACGGGTTTGACCAGGTGTGACAACAATTAGATATCAGTGAGGTAACTGATACTAGATGTATCAGTGAGTCTAGGAGGGTTGCAGAGGTTGGACTAATACTTGGAAGTGAATTAAAATAAAGGGTATTGGTCGGGTAACTCTTTGTGGCAGGCATAAGATGTTGCAGGCCAAGTAAGAGCAACAATATCAGTACCTGGAACTGAGTGTTCCAGTATGATTGGATGAATGGGTGAGTTATTATCAGTGCTGAGTGTATCAGACATTGGCGGATCGAGTATGAATTAGATCCTGGGTTTAGTTCAGTTTAAGTGGTAGTAACATGTTGTAGTGAGTTTGAGGGGGGAGTCTAGACAACTTAATTCTACTCGAATGAGAGTAAGGTGGCTCGAGCTATCAGTTTGTGCAGTGCTTACACTGTATGGGCATCATGTGTTCAATAGTTAGTGTTAAGGTGCCAATTGCACACTTGTGTACAGTAGTAACTGTGTAATGACTGATTTCAATTGTAATAGCAAGGTGAAGGGAATTAGGACTTGGTTGTTGTGTAGTGGGGATATTAGATCTAGCATTATGTAGGTTAAATATGATATCAGTGGTTGACTTAGTAGTGTGGTGAGAATTGGTGCTTGATATCAGTCAAGTTACTAGAAAATCAAAACTGTTCGAAATAAGAAGGGACTAGAGTATGTGATGTTTGGTAAGGTCATCAGCAGCAGTATCTGCAATTGGTAACCTGAATACACAGGCAACAGGTACAAGGGGTGGGCAAAACAGGATTTATACTAATACTTGAGTATCAGTTATGCTGAAGGTAAGAGAGTTTCACAGGAACTACAGTTGCAGTGTTGTTAGGGGACTTAAGCTCAGTTATCTGTTGGGTATAATAGCTAGTTAAGAATTATAGTAGTATGAGTAACTCGAGTTGAGTTGTACTGTTAACTAAGGTATGAGGATGTGGGTTGATACTAAGTTATAATAGTAGTGTAGGTTTTCAACTAAGATATCATCCACACCCTAAGTTAATGACCTAGTATAGCTAGTACAAGCTAGTGTTAGTTAATTAGTGCCTAATATAGACTAATTAACTAGTATTGGATCTAAAAACTTGTGCATGACCTAGTTTAGCTAGAATTAACCTAAAAATCATATTAGTGCATCTTTTTACTTAATTCTCATTTATTGCACCCTTTTGACATGGCATTTCATATATAGGACTGTGTGACACCAGCTTGGGCATCGAGAGATACACTTTGCTCATGACCAGAGATGAGTACATGTCTTTATTAGTTTTTATTTTATAATAGTGTATATATCGCAAGTTCTATAACTGTACACTTGATTCTGACACAGTGGTTATATGGACTGATACTATATGGATCCTACCAGGAGATGTTATCCCTTACCATGTTCAGCGGGTACTCCTTCACATGTAGTTCATCATGTATATCGGGTATTGATTTTAGTGTACTTCGTGTTCACACGCTGCTCGTGTTCAGTATGCCCATATTAGTGTTCATAACGTGTCGTGACTAGATCCATTGGTATTGGTTGGGGATGGGGGAGTAGGAGTTAGTTTTATGATCAAGCTAGTGTCTTCGTGTACATGTCGATTACATATCACATGTGTAATCGAGTTACCATATTATATTTGTGTTCAACCCAAATCGATCATATAATAAACTTGTTTTTCATGGCACATTAACTAGTTTTATCTATTTTCTTTTATTTACAGTTATTCATATTGTCTGTTCTTCATTCTAGTACATTACCTGTTTACTCTAGTTCACGCTATTTTTTAAGTTAGTTATCCTGTATTTTTTATTATCTGTTATATATGCTCGATTATGTATTTGGAACTACTTTCAGAGGTATGTACTTCGGTCCAATCCCGACTAGATATTTTTTTTAGATGATTGGCTTGTGGACCAGTGTCCCACCTACTATGGGCCGCAGAATGATGTACCATTAGAGGATACTCCTTTATAGTAGGAGGACCTAGTACCAGAGGCTGTGGAGACTTAGACTTATTGTTTAGACTTGTATTAGACTCGTATTTAGGTTATTGGCATGTATATATATTATTTCAGATTTATGGATGCGTTGTGACTCTGTGCTTCATTATTCTATATCGTGCTTTATCTTTCTTAGTTTGCTATATGATCGAGTATTATTTACCATTATCATATACCATATTGTTCCTCCGTTGGGAGTTGAGATGACATTGACAGGTACCATATATATATCGCATGAGATGTTTAGATAGCATGGTTGACCTAGACAGCATTCTACTACCGATGTTGCGACGTAGGCTGGGCGATGCTCACTACTCGTGCCCATATTCCGAGTGCGGGTCGTGACATTGGGTCAGTGATCTTATTTATGCTTGAACCTGTACGTGGAGATTTGAAATTATTCATCAACTCTTTTCCTTATATGAATATACTTCCATTACTTAAATGACACTTAATCCCTATTGCCGGAATGATAAACTTATTTGGAGATACACTGGTAACTGTCTTTAAAATTTGCCTATAGACTAATCCATGACAGACATCAACAAAGACATACCTCAAGTGTATATGTTGACTTTGGAGATTGGAAAAAGATTTTGAATTTGCATCACTTATGTCCGAGGGTTCTCTTGTTCATTTGGAGGGTTGTTAAAAACTACATTGCTATACCGGGGAAGCTTCAATCAAAGCATCATGATGAAAGAAACAATAAAGTCATCACAGAGAGATTCTATCTTATGTGGAGTATCTAGAAAGCAAAAGATACCATAATATTTAGACATGAGGCTATTGTTTGCATGTGAAAGAAGATAGGTAGGGTCTAGAGAAACGACAATAAAAAGGTGTAAGTTTTCCCTTAAAAAATGCTATCTTGCTTATTACAAACTGTTTTTAAATTACACAAAAGATCCTATGCAAAAATTTAAGTACAAATATTTTAGAAAAATGTGGCTATAGAGATCTGGTCTGCGATCGCCCACTTTACTCCTTGGACCGCCCGGTACGGGAAAGAAATGCTAGTTCTTAATTGCTGAAGAGCTGGGCTAATAAGGCTTCGACAAAAGAGTTCTTTTGTTTTACTCTTTTCTTTTGCTTTATATTTTTTCCTCTTCTTTGGATAATATTGATCCATATTTATAGCCACCCCGCGTTGCCTCCAAGATCGACCATCCTCACTGTGATGGGTTACTTTTTGTAGATGATAGGCTTGGGCCATTCTGACTGGACTTCAGTCATTGTCATGACACGCACCCGGATGATCGGGCACGAGTACGTGGATATGCCCAGCCTACGTCGCAACATCGACGGTAGAACACTGTCTAGGTCAACCATGCTATCTATTCATCTCACATAATAAAATATATAATCTGTCAATGATATCTCAAATCCAAAAGGAGGACAAGATGATGATATGAAATCAATATCAATACTTAATCACAAGAAAATTTATAAGGAGGATAAATGGCACGATATGATAAAATAAAGAAGTCACAAGCCACCATACTACTAATCCTCAACATTAATAACAATCCAAGTCTATCAATAATCCATAAGTTTGGGAGTTAAAATAATACATCTCAATTGTCTAATATGCTAAAAATAAATCCAATACTATAATGTTAAGAAGGGATAGCTCGAATAACTAGTGATACCGGCTAGGCCTCTCGGTAATCACTCCTTAACTAAATGGTCAAAATTATATTTGCTACCTCCCGTGGTCCATAATACGTCGGATATAAATCCTCCAAGTAATCGTCTAAAAAATATATCCAATCAGGATTGGAGTGAAGTGCATCCCAATAACAATTCCAATAATTAATTGACAAAGACTTTAAAACAGTAAATAGTGATGTAATACTTGATTAGCACATAATAAAGAAGTAGGATGCAAATTGAGTAAGCAAATAAATAAGGAAGCAATGAAAAGCAAGAAGGAAGAATAAATAACTATGTAAATACAGACAAATATGTTGTAAACCCCCTCAATTTTTATTTTTGATAGACTATATAGGGTTAGAAATATTGTTTAGCAACAATGTAATTGAGGTTTAGAATTTGAGTTGCCATGTCTGATTCTTTAGTTTAACCCTTGGTGCACCCTACCGTTGTTGCAATATTCAGAGCCCAACAATAGCCCATAATTTTTAACAAATTGTTGCACTCTTGACTTGACAAGCCAACCTAGGCGCTGAACTTTTCTGTCACTCACAAACACAACCCCTTGTGCTCTAATTTAATTGCACAACTTTCCAGTCCCGAAATTAATTCTTTAATCCTGTGTTGCGTACCTGTGTCGTTGCCACCCATTTTGAGACACAAACTCAACCCGTTTAGCCGGACCAATTAAAGGTCTAAGACTAACACCAAGCCCACCCCATTCATGACCTTTGTGTCACTCCTAATTAAGACCCCATGTGCCCCATTTAATTTAAAAGCATATGACATTTTTATTTTAATTAAATTGGGGATACCAACTTTGACTAATCCCAACTTAACCCCAATTTAACCCAATATCTCATTCTTTAAGCCCATGCAAAACACAGAACACCCCCTCACCCTACATAACACCAAACACCACTTCCCACACCAAATCCCCATTAATTTACATGTTTGTGCAAATACCCAAAAATTAAGGGGCTTATTTGCAAAAGTGGTGATAGGTGTCACCACCCTATTGGCTAAGGCAAATGAAGAAACCCCCTCTCCCTCTCTTGAGAGGTCAAATCACCCCCTCTCTCTCCTCATTTGGATGTACATTTCTCCATGTGAAATCTGAGCCCTCCATTCAAATTAAAGCCCTCATCCTCACCACACACTCATCTATATAATCACTCTTCACTCCCTTTCCCAATGTTGGCCCTAATCCCAAGAAACATTGAAAATCCCTCCCCCTCTCTCTCCTCCCTCTTCCCTTCACATCACTAGCCGAAATACACCATTCCTTCATTTTTCTTCTTCTTCTTCTTCTTCTTCTTCTTCTTCTTCACTTCTTCCTCCTCTTCAATACTCATTCTCCGGCCATCATTTCCTACCCCGGCCACCCTCCACTCCAGCGAGCCGCTGCTACCCACCTCGACTGCTACTCACTTCGACCCCGCCATTGTAGAAGCATAAAAAATATGCTGGGAGGATCTACGCAGCCTCTTGACGCAGAGCAGCGTAAACAGAGGCCTTCAGAGCCATCAAGAGTGCAACAGAGCTTTTTCTGCTAAAACACAGCATGAAGTGTAAGCTCAAAGGACCATCCACGTAAGTGCAGTACGTCCAGGCCGCTCCAGCGTAAGACAGAATTCTTCATCGCCTCCATGGCGTAAAACTCAGCCGCTCTCAAAGCAGCGTTAATGCGTACGAGGAACGCTTCGTTTCCCCGAAATGAACCTGTCAAGTCACGCAGTGAACCTGGCCTCTGACTCATGACAAAAAGTGCTGCACGGCTACCCAGATGACGGCTGGAAATAATGGCAGACCCCTCGGGATGCGTCCACAGTATGATGGCGGATCTCGGCATTTAATGCAGAGGATTTGGTTAAAATATCACCAAACCGTCGGTTACCAAAGTCCCCCCAGCGTAAACCACTCTTTCGCGTAAAAAGAAATACGCCGCCTTATTTTACACAGGCAAACATGAGCTGTTTTACGCTCCACAGTAGACAAACCGCTTGCCACGTCAAAAGCTACACTTCGTACAGGGCCCGAGGCACGTCTCTACGTCAAATTGCACAGAGCGGTGACAGTTTCCATCAAGACACGTCTCTGCGACGGATGCACAGAAGGGCTGCAGACCTTCAAAACACGTCTCCGTATTTAATGCACAGGATGGTGGCAAATCTCTGTAAGAGATTTGATTACACCTTCGAAAGCCGTAATTCCGGCGAAGACGTCCAAATCAACACTCTGGCACGGTACGCAGCGGCTTCTACGCCCATCCAGGATCTGTGCTCATTCGGCTTCAAACGCCCACTCAGTTTCTACGACCATTCGGCTTCTATGCCTGTTCGGCTTCTATGCCTGTTCGGCTTCTATGCCCATTCGGCTTCTACGCCTGTTCAGCTTCTATGCCTATTTTGGCTTCTACGCCAGGGGTGACAGTCATTTGGCTTCTACGCCAACCTCTTCTACACAAGGGATACCTACCTACGTGGCTTCTACGCCGTGATCTTCGTAGCAGATATACGCATTTTGTCCCCTTAGTTGGACACGTGTCACATGCTCACTCAAAAGGTTATTTATGCGCAGGCATTGGTTATTTTAACCGTTGTGTAAAAGGGTGCTGTACTGTCCACTTCTCGGTTGTTACACCAGGGAAGGAGCAATCTGCCTACCCTCCGGATTACGCGGGAAGCCGACGGCCAGCTGAGGACCTCTTCTGCCTTACGCCACTCTGAGCGAATCTCCAATTTACGCCGGGCAAAGTCCAACGACGTAAAACAAGCTCAAGTTGCTACTCCCCCTGACCTGCGCAAATACTTAATCCAGAAGCGTAAGGAGAGGGGACCTTCCAACGTGTCTATTATGCCCCCTAGCGAGCAATGTTGTAATAGTCATAAAATTGTGATTGACTGTTGCTGTTCTAAAGTAAAACGGCCAGTTTTTGACCAATTGAGCTACTCTCAGTCTTTCCCGAAAGAAGAGCCCGCGTATGCGTCCGTGAACATGGCTTCTCACATACCTAGGGGAGGGCCGAGCTCAAGACGTCATCCCGTAGGGCCTCCGAGCCGAAGAAGATTCGAAGACCTCCTCAGGAACACTGAAGCTGGGGTGTTCCAAAACACCCGTGCAAGGTCACAGCAACCGGCTTCGTACTCATCTGATTCCGACACTGGGGGTCGCCAATCTCCCAGATCAGATGCTGAGAGTATATTGTCGACTTCTGCAGCGACCTATACTTGTCCTTCGAGGACGCCCAGAGAAATAGGAGTCTACGCCATTGAAGACGAACGCGAGGAAGCTTCGCCTCCAGGAAACGCAGAACAACGCATCACTATGCCGGAAACATCTCTAGGACAAATGCAATCCACGATGGAGAACATGCACCGGATGATGCTAGCTCAGCACGCCACTGCCGTGGCTCAAGCATTGGTCCCGCCAACTCAGATACGTGTGGGGGTGGACTTACCACCATCCAACTCGGGCCAAGAGCCTGCGCTAGATCAAGAGTCAGCAGTTCCTCCGCTTCCTCACTCAGGGAATGCCTTACCTCCCGCTGGAGTTACGATACAACCAACTCCGCACCACTCCGTAGCCCCGCTTTCGACCAAAAATTCGATACAGGCAGTACGGGAATTGAAAGCCCAGTTCGACGCCTTGAAGCACAAAGATCAGCTCAAGAAACTGGGAATCAACCAACCCTACCCAGCTATCTGGGAAGAAGTCCCTTTTTCTCCAAAGTACAAGCCCTAGACTATGGCTCTGTTCGAAGGAAAAACATCGCCCAGTCAATACATGAACTATTTCAGTATGATGAAGGTGTTGCAACAAGGGAACGACGCCCTCCTCACTCGGGTGTTCAAAGGCTGCCTCTCAGGAGTAGCCAATCAGTGGTACCGTAGCTTGGCGGACAACTGCATTACTTCCTTCGAAGACTTTAAAGCTTTATTCTTCACGCGATTCTATGAGGGTGGGATGGACATGTCTATGTCCTCTCTCATCGAAGTCAAACAAAGGGAAAAGGAGGACGTTCGCACCTTCGTCGAACGTTTTCGTCAGGCCACCTTACAAATGCCTCCAGGAGTTCCAGACTCGGCGTTAGTAGACATTTGCAGGAAAAACCTCCTTCCTGTAGTCTCGGTGTTTACAGGATCATATCAGTTCCATGAGTGGCCTTCGTTCATCGTCTCGGCAGTGGCCGCCGAAGACAATAGTCGCAAGGCGCGCGATAATGGCATCATGATCTCCGCCTCCTATAGAGGCAAAAGGTCATCTTCCAGCAGCGACCATCCTCGCAGCTCCAAGGGAAAAAAAGCTCTGACAGTCAATACGTCTAGACAAAAGACGACGGCGACCACGCAGACGAAGCCCGGGACTTCCAGGCCCGTCGAAGTCTACTCTTTCGACGACGACGATATCCCTAGTATATTCGAATGTCTCGTCAAAAGCGGCAAGATCACCCTTCCAGAGCTAAGGCGGCCCCAAGAAGCCGGCAGTACTGACGACCCCAAATACTGCATCTTCCACAGATACGTACACCACCCAACAAAGGCGTGTTACATACTGAAGAGGAGGATCCAGGGGTTGATCGATGCCAAGGCAATCACTCTGTACAACATCGAGAAGACGGTCACGGCCAACATGATCTCTCTACGATTTGGCGATCTGCCTTCCCAAGAGGTCATAAACGGTGTCACGCCTATTTCCCGAGCTATGATGGACATCATCAATCTCCCTCCCTCTAGAGATCAAAATCGAGACCTAGTACCCCTGACCACCCGGCAGGGCAAAATCATGTGGGTTCATCCAGATTTGGTGTCAGAGCTCGAGGAAGAGACCAAAAAGAGCCCCAAATATAGACCATACCACATGGTCGCAACTTCTTCTGCATCGGACGAAGACGAAGTATTTGCCGCAACCCGTTCGGGGAAGGCCTACCTCAACGACAACGGAGCAGGTCAGGAAGGCGCGCCGGCTGACGCTCCAGCCGCCAAACCTTCAGAACAAGGTCCCGTCATGCAAAACATCAGCCCTGCGAAACCTACTCCGGCGAAAAAGGGGAAGCAGAGAGAAGTACACTTTGATAAAACTGTGAAAAACATTCCAAGCAAAGGTTTAGAGAAGCCGTACGAATTTGACATCCTGGCCCAACTAGCCAATACGTCGTCCAGGTTGTCCATCTTTGAACTACTCAGGCTCTCCCCAGACACTCGGCTAGCCCTGAGTGAAGCACTGATGCAGGCGGAGGTATACTTGACCCAGCTCAAGTCCCCCGACGAAGAGCCAGTGGCGTGTCCTCAGTGCCACAGCGTGATGGAGGTGGTCCCAAATATCACTTTCACTCAAGACGACATGCTGTTAAAACATAACAGACATGACAGGCCCCTCTATTACACCGGGTACGTCGGTTCCATGGAGGTCTACCGGATTCACATAGATCCAGGGTCGTCGATCAGCATCATCCCTCACAGTCTGCTCAGGCCGCTAAGAATTCCTACCAGCGAACTGGCTTACACTACCACTATAATCGTGGGTTTCAACGCTGGAAGAAGTAAGCCCTTGGGGAAGATCCGCTTGAGAATCCAGATCGTCAACCTTAGATCGGTGGCCACATGTTACGTCATCGATTCAGAGGTGTCCTACAACATTTTATTGGGAAGACTGTGGATCCACGACCACAACATCGTTCCTTCAACCCTACATCAATGCCTTAAATATGTAGACGCACAAGGAACCGTACAAACGGAGGTGGCTGACCTAAACCCGTTTAAAGGAATAGAATCCTACTATTCCGATGCCGTGTTGTACTCCCAAGACCACACGAAAGAAGCGCTAGGCGAGGCCAAAGACGGACCACTCGTCCAAGAGCCAGAAGAGCCCTCTACTACACTGCCGTTGTCGATCAAAGTGAAAGGACGAACCACTCGTCCAAGAACCATAGAGCCTATGGCTATTCACCTTAACAAGACCAAGTCAGGAAAAGGGAGTGATCCTCTGGTAATCACCTTGAACCGGAAGCCTCCACCCTTGGCCATCAACCTTCGGCACAACAGGCAGCCGACTGATGTAAGCGCAACCAGGAACGGGGTTCCAGATGATAATAAACATCCTCTTTTCCGGTACATCGGTGCTCAAATTCCGAAATAGGAATCCACTCCCCATGACGAAGTAGAACCAATAGCACAAAAATTCTTGGAAGCTATAAACTCCTACCGTCCGTATGTCTGGGAAGTGGCGTCATCGTCCAATATCGTCGCGACATATGGGCCACACGAGGATTCTATCTTCATCGTCCCACCTACCTGCAGCAGCCAACATTCGATAGTCTTCGACCGCGTGCGCAATCAACCGACTGCCCAGGAAGATCCTTTCGACAACGATACTGGGAGAATGCAGGTTCACCGATACAGCCCTCAAGCGCTGAAGATCATGCAAAACATGGGCTACGACTTAAAGCGGAAGCCAGGCCTCAACTACGGAAGAGGCAGACGAACGCCGCCGTACGGCAACACCCGCTATCAACAGACCCGTTTTGGATTAGGATATGCCACCGCCCTTGCGACTTCTAAGTCAGACGAGGACATCTCTTCCTCCTCCCAGAACGGCTCGTCGCCCCCCACTCACCTGATGCTCTCGAACAAACACTATCAGTAAATATGGTGGTGACAGATCCCTCAGGAGCAGATTAGCAGGATTCGGAGCCGTTTGAGAATGACTCTTGGGCTCAGCAAATGGATACACAGTGGGAATTCTGCTTCGAGCAAAGAGAACCTCCCACCAAAGACGAAGTTATCCAGATCGATGTTGGGGGTGAACTTTCGTCGAAGCCAATATTTATCAGTAACAACCTTCCCCCGGCTGAAAGGGAAGAAGTTATACAGCTGATAAAGGAATACATCGACGTCTTTGCATGGAATTATAAGGACATGCCAGGCCTGGACCCGAAAGTAGCTACTCACAAGCTCAATATATTGACCGATTCGAAGCCAGTAAAGCAGCACCAACGCCGGTTCCGCCCAAATATGATGGACGCTATCGAAGCTGAAGTCAAGAAATTGATAACCTGCGGTTTCATCCGGGAAGAACAATATCCTGACTGGGTCGCCAATGTTGTCCCAGTCATGAAGAAAAATGGAAAGGTACGTATCTGCATCGATTACCGAGATCTGAATGCGGCCTGCCCCAAGGATGAATTTCCTCTTCCCATCACGGACATCATGATCGACAACACCTGCGGCTTTGAACGCATGTCTTTCATGGACGGGTTCTCAGGGTACAATCAGATCAAGATGCATCCTGAAGACGAGAAGCACACCGCCTTCCGGACACCATTGGGAGTATATTGCTACACGGTCATGCCCTTCGGATTGAAGAACGCCGGGGCTACATACCAACGAGCTATGAGTAACATATTCCACGAGCATTTACGCAAAACAGTAGAATGTTACGTGGACGACATAGCCGTCAAGAGCCACCTCAAAGGCAATCATATTCAAGACCTGAGGACGGTATTCGAGTTAATGCGCCAACATCAACTCAAGATGAACCCTACGAAGTCCTTTCTGGGTGTATCTAGTGGCAAATTCCTGGGATTTGTCATTACCGCTAAAGACATCCAAGTGGACCCTGATAAAGTCCAGGCAATCGTGGAAATGCGACCGCCCCGTAATCTGAGGGAACTCAGGGGATTTCAAGAACGTCTGGCTTACATCCGGCGATTCATATCCAACCTCTCGGGGAGATGTCAGCCCTTCTCTCATCTCATGAAGAAAGGTGTATCCTTCGTATGGGACGAAACCTGCCAGCAAGCGTTCGGAGATATCAAGCGCTACCTCACCAGTCCACCAGTTCTGGTGCCTCCCGTTATGGGAAAACCGTTCTTGCTGTACGTCCGAGCAATGGATCATTCGCTAGGAGCTCTTCTCGCATAGAAGAACGATGTAGGGCATGAACAGGCTATCTACTACCTCAGCAGGATGATGGTCAGAGCCGAACACCGGTACAATCCAGTGGAGAAAGAATTCTTGGCTCTGATGTTCGCTATCCAAAAGATGCTGCACTACGTCACCGGCCAGACTATCCACATCATCTCCAGGATTAACCCTCTTCGAGTACTGATGAGCAAGCCGAGCGTTCTTAATTCCCGACTCGCAACTTGGGCGATGCTGTTAACACCATATGACATGGTATACGTACCGCAGAAGTCCATAAAAGGCCAAGCGCTGGCCGACTTCCTAGCTGCTCACCCGATCCCGGAGGCCTCCAAATTATACGAAGACATTCTCGACGAAGTTGTAGAATGTAATTCCGCAATGAAAGGTGACGCATGGCAACTGTTCTTCGACGGCGCCTCCAGAACCGGTCCTAAGGGAAACATCGTTTCGGGAGTGGGAGTCGTCCTGGTCGCCCCTGATCAGCTCGTCATCTACCGAGCATATTCTCTTAGCGAGCCCTGCTCCAACAATGTGGCGGAGTACAACGCCCTACTAATAGGGCTCCAAGTTGCTAAAGAGCTGGGGGTAGAGTCCCTGGAAGCTTTCGGTGATTCTCTGCTTATCGTCAATCAAGTCAGGGGAATATATGAAGTCCAGAATCCAGACCTCATCCCCTATCACCAAGCGACGGTCGAGATAGCCATGACATTCAAGGAGTTCTTCCTAGAGCATGTTCCTCGATCTCAGAATCTGGAAGCTGATGCCCTAGCCAGTCTAGGGGCAGATTTAGCTACTCCCGTAAGAAGGCAGGATTCGGTAATCCTTCTTAACAGAGACTTGTTCTGTGTGAAGAACAGCTGTCACATAGAATACAGCTACGCTGTCAACACCGATCCTCCTACGAGAGATTGGACAAGTCCCTTCATAGATTTCGTGGCATACGGAATCTTGCCGGAGGACCCCAAAGAAGCAGTATCCGTCAAGAGACGATCACTACGCTTCTACTTCGATGCATCTTCACAAAGCCTATATCGCCGGACCTACGACGGATTACTATTGAGATGCCTCTCTAGTGACGAAGCACAGCAGATTATCCGTGAAGCTCACGACGGCGTGTGCTGAGCGCATCAACCCAATCCTAAGCTACAGGATCGCATCAGAAGAATGGGCTATTACTGGCCTACTATGATCGCAGATGCAATACGGTATGCAAGACATTGCAGAGCCTGTCAGGTTCATGCAGACTTCATACATCAACCGTCCGAACATCTACATCCCACGGTCGCATCCTGGCCTTTCGAAGCATGGGGTATAGATATCATCGGCCCTATTCACCCGTCTTCTTCCAGGGGTCACCAGTTCATACTGGCCATCACGGATTACTTCTCCAAATGGGCAGAGGCAATCCCTCTCGCTGAGGTAAAGGCATCTAATGTGATCGGCTTCATCAAGCATCACGTCATTTATCGCTTCGGGGTACCCCGGAGGATAATTCACGACAATGGGCCTCAGTTCATCAGCCAAGCGATTCATCGGTTTTGCGATAAAAATCGAATACGCAATATTGCCTCTACGGCATACTATCCAGCTGCTAATGGTTTGGCGGAAGCTTTCAACAAAACCATTATCAAACTCTTGAAGAAATTTGTCTCTTCAAACAAAAGAGACTGGAATGAGAAGCTGGGCGAATGTCTCTGGGCATACCGCACAACGGTACGGACGCCGACAGGCTGTACCCCGTTCTCGCTGGTCTACGGGAGCGAAGCGGTTCTCCCCATTGAAATCCAGATCCCGTCGCTCAGGATAGCCGTAACTAATGAGCTGACTCGAGAAAAGAATGACCTGTTAAGGCTCCAAGAGCTGGAAGGATTAGACGAGAAACGCCTCCAAGTTCAACAGCGTATCGCGCTCTACCAAGCACGCATTTCCAGAGCTTTCAATCATAAAGTAAAGGAAAGGGTGTTCAAAGTCGGCGAGCTAGTTTTAGCCGTAAGAAGGCCGATGATTCTTACTCACAGAAGTAAAGGCAAATTCTAGCCCAAGTGGGAAGGCCCTTATGTGATCGAGACAACGTTCTCGAATGGCGCTTACAGGTTAGCCCAGCCTAACGGAGACCTGTTAATGGCTCCTATCAACGGTAAATTCCTGAAGAGGTACTATGCTTAATCTCCCCCGCTCGAGTGGAATATAGCGAGGATCTCGATTCTGACAAAACTACTTCCAAAACGTAATTAGTTGGGTTACACTCTATCATGTCCATAAGGCCTCTGAATAGATGTCCCGCTAAAATGTTATCGAGAGTTTATCATGTCCATATTACCTCTGATATTACTCTCGCCTAAAAACTATCATTTACATTCTGAAATGACGGGTCCACAAAAGTCAGAAAGGTGTCGCCTTTATTTATTCCCAAAAGGGAGGCAGAATTACATCTAGGCAAGCAAAAAGGGAAATGATACATCATAATGGCGGAGTAGTCAGATGGCGAATCAGCCGCTCCAGTGCAGCTATCCTCTCATTCCTAAGAGCCAAGGCATCGACGCGAGCCTGCTCCAGCCGTGCCTCGGGAGTATTCATAAGGGTCAGATCGGCCTTCGCCCGAAGACAGCCCGCACGAGCAGCTTCTGCACGGTCCAAATCTTGTCGCACTGCGCTCAGACGACCAGCTGCTACCTCTAGACCCGCCAGCGACTGAGAAGCCCACTTCTCTGCCCGAGCGAGTTTTTCCTTCAGCTTGGAGACCCTCGCCGCATTCCCTTCATGCTCGGATCGACACTGCGTCTCAACAGCAAGAGCCTCTTCCACGACAGCTTTTCTCCTATCCATCTCCAGCTTATGCTTTTGGATGGAGTTGTCTAGGCCTTCCAGCTTTGTAGCAAGCCGTGCAGTCATGAGGTCGAACTGAGCCTGGACATCAGCATCGAGGCTACCCCGAGTCAGCTGCGAGTATTCCATAATGGGTTGCTCTAACCCATTAACCACCGCCTCCAGGGCATCGGCTATCCCAGAATCACCGAGCTCCCTGATGACCCCGATCGAAGCAAGAGAAGTCTTCTTCAGGCGCTCAAAATCTAGACTCTTCGCTAACACCATTGATATCATCGTTCTCAAACCGGTGTAGAAGAGGCTGGTATGTTGCTCGGTCAATGCAACTAGGTCCGACTGGGCGCCGGGAGCGGCCGTAATATCAGCAAGTCCCTCTCCAGGGATAATTGCAGACGAGGTGGCCACAGGCGTCGCATCGACGCATGGTGCGACCGAAGAAGGTGCGGCAACGGCGGTCGATGTCATCGCCACACTCACAAGAGGCAAGGTCACGACGACGGGTTCATCCTCCTCTTGAGGTGACGAAACTGCCCCAGGCGTACTGGCCCCCGAAGCCACTTCCTCATCGAAGTCGGAAGCCTCCGTATCATCGTCAGGAGCCCGAGCGGAGCCAGAATGCGCTTCAACGCCATACTCCCCATGGGCGCTATCCCCTGAAAAGAGGACAAGAAAGTTAATATCAGTATGATGATAATCTTTCTAAAAGGAGACATAAAGACGATATTTACCCGGAGCCAACGGCATATACGACGCATCCGCACCCGAGGTAGCTAAACCACGCCTTAATGATGCAATACGAACCGTCATACCTGGAGAAAGAGGTGGGCCGACCGACATCACCAAGAGTTCCGTCAAGCCTCCACCGAGACGCGGTCGAGGTTCATCAGCTGGAATCTCGCCAGACGTGCTCGCTGACACGATGGGAGTTTTTCCCGCTGCTGACCTCGGGAAAGATTCTCCCATCTGCCTCGGCCACATAGGCAACCTCGCTCCGCTACCTGGAGCAGCAGCCACGACAGCGACCTCTAGCGAGGATTCTCCGACGCCGCCGGCCGGAACTGTAGAAGGTCCCTCTCTAAAAGGTGAGGAACCTTCAGCCAAAGAATCATCCCTAATATGGGGAAAGGCAGGCTCATTCCCGGGAGCCTCAACACCAAGAATACGGAGAGGATGAGCAACCGCCTCCTTCCTCCTCTTACGAAGAGAAACTTTCTTCGGAGCAGAAGCCCATCGCTTCCCAGAAGAGACTACCAAAGCCCCTGCAGGCAGAGGCACTTCGTACCTTGGCACCGACACCAGAGGCTCATCCGGAGTACCAGACTCCTCGCCCTCGTCCGAAGAAACTGAGGGGACGTCAACTCTGCCCCCAGGCTTGGGAGAAGGCACCCTGAAGCTTCCACGCATGTCAAAATCACGATAAAAGGTATTAATCGCCACATAGAACTGGGCATAAGAATGGAGAATGCGGAGCTCCGTGGAGGTTGTAACGACCGGCACGATAAAGATTGCCCCTGTACAACCCATGAGGAAATACCGCCACCCTCTGGCTTCATCAATGAGTCCGCCCCTGGACCTAAAGCTGGTGACGGCATTGCCCACGTGCAACTGATCGTACCCAAACTGCCGGGCAAACCGACTAGGCAAGTAGGGCTCGAAGAAACAATGGTCTTCGCTCCTATACAACAGATGGGAGGGTCTAATACAGACCAACCAGTTAAAAGCTTCCAGGGAAAGGTCGGTCTTCTCTCCACCTGAATCCTCAAGCCGCACCCCTGATTGATTGCAATGAACGGAGGGGACAATGCAGAGGATCTTCCAGCCGTGATTGAGGTTCAACACCAGCCGACAGTCTAAGACTGTGTTCACATTCCAGGAGGAATCCTTGTAATTCAGCAAGAATATACCCCCCGAGCTGCTACCGGAGCCAGGAGACATCACCTGGGGATTATAGAGAATTAACCATCCCATCAAGTATAGGTATGGTAACTCCACCCTGGGAAAACTCTCACGCCGAGCTTCGTCGACGAGCAACCCATCAGTTATGGCTCTCAAGCCAGCCTGTATACGGCACACCATGGCAGAAAGCAAGCCCAGTCTTGCCCCGAACACCAGCCGTACTGCCGGCCACAGGATGTTCCGATGAATACGGTCCGCGGACGCTGTGCCAGGCACTACTACTCGACGCAGCCATATGGAGAGGAAACCAGCCAACTGGGCTTCCTTAGACAGAGGCCGGCGATAGCACCTCAAGTAACTACAAGCCTTAGTGCCTTCGGGATACTTTCCTACCCCCTCGACGAGAATCTGATCCGGAGCTGCAGCCTCCTCTATAAGACCCTCGACGACCTGGGCGCTAAGCACGCCCAAACAATTCACGGACTCATTTTTGCCCCCCGAGGCTTTCTCCGACTTGGCAGCCCTAGCTCGGTGAAAGAAGAGGTAGGACATCCACTTGGTGGTATGAGCCAAATCAGAAGGCTCGTTATAAAAAGTGGTGCACGCGAAGTATTGACACATCAGCTCTTGATATACTTCCGCCACCCGAGGGTCCAAATCCCCTAACTCCCGATTAGTAGAAAATACTCTTCATAGGGGGTATCCCCCATCGGCAGTCTCGAGACAACTGCCATCTCATGGAGCGCCAATCCCAACTCCCCCAGTGGAGTGGCAAAGGTCCCAGTGAGCGAAATGTACAGCTCCATCAGCGCCAGGAACAAGTTAGGGTTCGGAGGCAACCCGACGCTCGTCGCACTCATAGCGGCATATAGCCCAATGAACTCCAGCTCTCTCCGGAAGTGCTTCAAGGCCCAGCCCACTAGGCATGTCCATCGGGAGTTTGTTGGGGCGATCCACCCATTACATCAAGGATTCTCCTTGGGATATACCCTGCCTCATCCCATGAAGTCGTTGCAGAAGGTCGACAATTGTACCGGCTGGATCACCGAGCTGTCTTCACTCGGGACACTACCCGGGCACAGTCCCCGGAACAACGTCACAAAGCCGGAAGGGCGACTGACAAATAACCCCCGGTCAGCTCCTTTGAGATAAAAGATCTTCCCCGGCTTACCGTGAAGATCAGGAGTCAGCATCCACGACATCTTCCTGGGATGCGTCGCATGGAAGAAGGCCGAGATGGGATAATCCCTCGGTATCGTTGGCAAATACAAAAGCAAATTCCCGGCGAAGAAAACCCAGGGCTCCCTCTTGGGCCTCGTCTGGGACTGTTTATCAATCATGTCCCCAAAGAGGAAAGCCGGCTTTATGTACTGCTCCCCGTCTACGTAGGTCAGGGGCTCGCCATTAATCATGCTCAGCAGCGTCCGCTCGCCCTGAACTGATATCAGAAACCCCCTTCCCTCAGGATACTGGGGTCCGGAGATGGGAAATGCCACGTGGGATAGATCCTCCAGGTAGTTCGAGTGCAGCATCCCAGCAGCGGAGCCCATCACCTCGGCCAGTGGAGACTCGCCCAGATCAACTGCAAAAGTGCAAGGGAAATATGTCATTACAAATCTTGCACAAACGTACAGACCAAGGAAATGACAGTCTGTGCTCTACGCAGGATCGTAACCATTTGGTTATTTTACGCCGGAAGTCCCCTCCATAAGCGTAAAACTCAAATTTTACGATATACGCCAACTTTCGGTAGCCAGAGCTTTTACGCTCAGGGCTACAAAAATATGGAGTCTTTACGCTGGCACATTAGAAATATGGGCGTAAAAGATGAAAATGCCTTCGTGCATCATCTTCCTCCAAAGAGGTTATCAGCACAGAAGACGACCTAGGGCGATCACGTTCAACGTGTGCGAAGGATTTTTTTGTCATTTTTTGTCACCCTAAAGGCTCTACCTCTAAGGTCGGGTGCTCTACTCGTCGACGGGATACTTTGCTCGGAGGAAAGCTCGCCTTGCCTGACCAGAGACTCCCTCGCTGGGGCAGAAGAATGAGAGGAAGAACCTATGCTCTTTCCCTTAGCGGAGGGGGTTTGTTTCGGCGCCATTTCTGAAAGACTCGAAGTGCTCGGAGAAGGAACGAAGAAAAACTCGAACAGTCGAAAGCTCTCTTTCGCAGAAGACAGATAAAAAGTTTCTCTCTCAAAAAACTTGGGGTATATATAGTCCGGGTCGACTCCTCGAATCCTTAGACGAACTCCTCGAGACACTAACCAAATCTCGCAGATTGGTTATGATTGGATTCTACGTCAGCCCACTACCCTTGGAAGACGGACAGTCAGCGAATTCGAAAGATTTTTCGTGCAAAACGGTTCAGCGGGTTCTACGCTAAAAGAGCTTTCTACGCTCGACAGCAACGGATCTACGGTTTTTTACGCTCGCAAGCTACAAGTCTATGGTTTTACGTCCGGATGCCTTTGTGCTCGGTAGCTTTTATGCTCGAGAGGCCATAAACCTACGACTTTACGCTCAGCAGATAACAAATCGTCGATCTCACGCTCGGTGGCGCTCAGTTTACGCTTAGAGGCAACAGATCCGCAAATTTCATGCTCGAAAAAACTTTCTTTTCAGGAGCTACAAATCAAACAGTTCTACGCTAAAGGAGCTTTCTAAGCTCGACGGCTACGAATCTACAGCTTTACGTTCGACAGCTATAAGTCTATGGTTTTATGCCCGGATGCCTTTGTGCTCAATAGCTTTTATGCTCGAGAGGCAACAAACCTACGACTTCACGCTCAGAAACCACAAGTCTACGATTTCACGCTCGATGGTGTTCTACGCTCACAAGCTACATATCTCCAGTCCTATGCTAAAGGAGCTTTCTACGCTCGACGGTTACGAATCTACAGCTTTACGTTCGACAGCTATAAGTCTATGGTTTTATGCCCGGATGCCTTTGTGCTCGGTAGCTTTTATGCTCGAGAGGCAACAAACCTACAACTTCACGCTCAGGAACCACAAGTCCACGATTCCGCGCTCGATGGTGTTTTACGCCCAGAGGTTACAGACTGATAATTTCGTGCTCCACGACTTTTCGCATATTCGAAACAGTCCCCAAAGCGGTCAATTACAAAGAGTTCACACAGAAGATACTCGTTCTTGATCCAAAGCATCCCAAGTACCCGAAGCATATAGAGTTCAAACATTGAGAAATTACTCTTCTCGGGTCCAAAATTGGAGGTTCATCCAGACTCAAGTCTGAATATCTCGTCTATCAAAAGATGGCAACTCAGTTAGACAGCCATTTCTCGACCCCGTTCCAAGGAATTTCTTGGGAAGTCATTCTTGAAGACGAAGTCTGAACAAAAATTTTGTTTATCAGAAGTTCAGAGCTCTATGCGGTCCCTCAGTCCTAGCAACAGGACAGTTCTAAAGATGTTCAAAAATGCTCTACAGCATTTTATGGACTATTCACTATGCATAAAGGACAGGACCTAGCACTCTTTCTACAGAGTCGGCGTAAAGATTCCGACGTGTTAAAGCTACACATATTCAGACTTCACAACAACGTATGGCAAGATGATCATATGACGAAGCAAGACGATTTTATTAAAAGATCTAAGTCATGATTACATATGAGGGAAATCCAATCTACAAGGGTTTTCTTTTCATTTTCATGATTACATTTGAGGGAAACTCCGTCTACAAAAGGAGATACCCCCTCGTCATCTGAAGATCGCACCCGGAGTCTGTTCTGACAGGTTCTCGCACGGGTGGAGGTCTTCTTCTTCCAAGGAAATGATCACCGGCGGGCACGACAGAGTTGGGGCTCGCATAGACTATGCAGATCCCATGCTCCGTGCGCCGATCAAGCCGGGACAGACCGAGTCTGTCTGACTCTCGTCACCGGAGGCAACAGGAGAAGACACCGCTTGCAAGCAGTGTGGTCTAATATGACCCTTCCCTTCTCCTGAAAGGACAGCCACATAAAGTTGCTGATTATCCCGAGCAAGGGAGGCTAAGATATCCTTCCATGATCCATCGTTGCAGTGGATATTTGCTCGAAGACGCCGTCTTTTTCGGCTCCCTACATGCTGGAAGAACATGATCTCCTTCTTCCTCAGGTCGACCCGACGAACTCCGACGATCATCTCTGCATGGTGATGGAAATGTGGTGAGAACAGGTTCACCCCCCAGCCTTTTTATAGGCAAAAGAGATCACCGCGGTCCCCAATAAATCTGCCATAAAATCCGCATCGACCGTTTCAACGCTCCATTCAGAAACGTTTCGAGTTACGAGGGGCCGTTCATGCTTCATTCAAAGTATTTCAAATTTTGAGGAATTTAAAAGCTTTGAAGGGGGTCTTGTAGAAGCGTAAAAAATATGCTGGGAGGATCTACGCAGCCTCTTGACGCAGAGCAGCGTAAACAGAGGCCTTCAGAGCCATCAAGCGTGCAACAAAGCTTTTTTTGCTAAAACACAGCATGAAGTGTAAGCTCAAAGGACCATCCACGTAAGTGCAGTACGTCCAGGCCGCTCCAGCGTAAGATAGATTTCTTCATCGCCTCCATGGCGTAAAACTCAGCCGCTCTCAAAGCAGCATTAATGCGTACGAGGAATGCTTTGTTTTTCCCAAAATAAACTTGTCAAGTCACGCAGTGAACCTGGCCTCTGACTCCTGACAAAAAGTGCTGCACGGCTACCCAGACGACGGCTGGAAATGATGGCAGACCCCTCGGGACGCGTCCACAGTATGATGGCGAATCTCGGCATTTAATGCAGAGGATTTGGTTAAAATATCACCAAACCGTCGGTTACCAAAGTCCCCCCAGCGTAAACCGCTCTTTCGCGTACAAAGGAATACGCCGCCTTGTTTTACACAGGCAAATATGAGCTATTTTACGCTCCGCAGTAGACAAACCACCTGCCACGTCAAAAGCTACACTTCGTACAGGGCCCGAGGCATGTCTCTACGTCAAATTGCACAGAGGGGTGATAGTTTCCCTCAAGACACGTCTCTGCGACGGATGCACAGAAGGGCTGCAGACCTTCAAAATACGTCTCCACATTTAATGTAAAGGATGGTGGCAAATCTCTGTAAGAGATTTGATTACACCTTCGAAAGCCGTAATTCCGGCGAAGACGTCCACATCAACACTCTGGCACGGTACGCAGCGGCTTCTACGCCCATCCAGGATCTGTGCTCATTCGGCTTCAAACGCCCACTCAGTCTCTACGACCATTCGGCTTCTAGGCCTGTTCGGCTTCTATGCCTGTTCGGCTTCTATGCCTATTTTGGCTTCTACGCCAGGGGTGACAGTCATTTGGCTTCTACGCCAACCTCTTCTACACAAGGGATACCTACCTACGTGGCTTCTACGCTGTGATCTTCGCACCAGATATACGTATTTTGTCCCCTTAGTTGGACACGTGTCACATGCTCACTCAAAAGGTCATTTATGCGCAGGCATTGGTTATTTTAACCGTTGTGTAAAAGGGTGCTGTACTGTCCACTCCTCGGTTGTTACACCGACGGAGTGGTCACTGTCACCAAAACTCTATAAATAGAGACCCCTATCAATGGGGAACAAGGTCGACAATTTGGAAGATCGAACCAGGTCGGAGAATTGGTAGAAAAGAGAGAGAGAGAGAGAAGGAGAAGGAGAGAAGAGTCCGGAGCTCAGGCAAAGAGTAGGTGTCGACGGCTCTGGCACCGTGCATCCACCCTCCTTCGCAGCCTTCGAAGCCGCTACCCGTCTTCCACGACACTTCTTCAACATTGTGTAGTCCAAGGGCTAAAGTGATCGACTGCAGATCAGACACCTATAGCAATTTATACCCAGATTAAATAAATTGTACTCCCGCATCCTCGTATAGGATCGAATTGTACAAGTTTGTTTGTAAACCAAAGGGCACGGATCTCGTATAAACCCTGTCATTGAAATACACTTTCATTCTTTCGTTTAATACCACAAACAGCCATCACCTTCATCTTCGGCATGATACTGCCGCCGCCCCCCAGACAACTACCACGAGCCTCCTCCATCCCGTCACCTTCCCGCTGCCACGAACCGACCGTCATCCCACCTCTGCTACTCAGGCCATCACCGTGTCATCACCGTGTCTCCTCCACTCCATCCGTGATGCCATCACCACCATCACCACCCGGCCACCTAATCTCGACCATCGTCTACACGAACCACCACCTCGACTCCACCTTACTGCTTCAAATCGGCCTCCACATCGACCCCGTTCACCTTCTCCGACGTGCCACCACCGCCACGTCCCCCCCTCAACCACCTCGAGCCATTCTCCGGCCACCCACACCTCCACGAACCATCGCGTCTTCTCCAACCTCCTCTCCTCATAGATATCATCATCGACACTGTCACCTCCCCGGCCATCCACCTAGGAGCCGACTCCCTACTACACCGGAGCACCATCCTGCCTTCTCCACGAGCTCTGGCCGACCACCGCGGCAACCCCACCTATTCCGGCCAACCCCTCGGCCCACTGCCACCACACCGCCACCAAGGTAAACTCTCTCCCATCTCCATATGGTTAGTCTAATATTGTCTATTGTTATATTAAACTTAGTTAGTTTTAGGGTTGTGTATGCTATATGGACTTTAGGGTTTAAGAAGATAGATATGAGATTTAGGGTTTTGTGTTATTTATTTTATGCATTGTGATGGTATTGAGGAGCATGTTATTTGTTGTAAAATAGTGTTAGGATATTAATAAGTTGTTCATTGGTTGAGGACTTGATAACTAAATTGATAGAGGAATATATATGTACATGAGAAAGGGTGTTTGAATAATGGAATAACAATTTTATAATTGAGGGTTTAATAATTAATAATTATTTTTATTAGAGGATGATATATATAAACATGCATGATAACGTCTATGAAGACCAGGGTAAAATCTGAGGAATGAACATACTCGAACTACTGAAAACACCATGATAAATATAGGGGATTGAGGATTTGTTTGATAATGTTATTTAGGTGATTAATCGTATTAGATGTAACATACCTTTAGTCAACCTTGGCCAACCCTCTAGATTAGTGTCTATGTGAGTTTGTAACAGAGATTGAAACATATGCTAGACGTGTGTCACCTCTTATTTTAGCCTCGTAATAGTTTATTGATTGAGCTTGTATCTCGTCTCTAGGTACTGCGGGACCCGTGGACTTAGACGTTGTACTGGAGACCCATCTTCAGCATCCGGTTCCAGACAAGTGTACCTTGCCACCATGTATTTCAGTTACCATATATTTTTTTATTTATTATATGCATTATGCATATTTTGGATTAGAATCGTTACTTCACGTTCGGGTCATAACCGGGTGCATACATTCGTCGGTAACATCTGGTAAAAATTGATAGATATTTGCAATACCTTGATGTACTTACTTGTTTACATCATAACCCTAGGACACATCCATACACTGTCATTATGCCAGATTTTTTGTATCCTGATACTGTTAGCATGATTGGAATCTGGGACGACTTTAGGGTCGTGATTATTGATAGTTACTTCAGTATGAAGAAACTGCTTGATAGAGGTTCAGGTTCAGCGCACAATCATTGACCGCTTGGGTTGGGGAAGACAGTTACTAGACGTTTGGGCTCCTTTGCACGTGCTATATATTTGTATATGTGTTATTTACGTAGTGTTCCTGTATCCGGAGTAGTAGTATCACCCGTGTGACTCTATGCTCAGAGCTACGGTATGTCCCGTGTGTCTCTGTGTTTGGAGCTAAGGTTTTATTTTGGACAACCCATACATCGAACATTGTCATCAAACTGTCTCACTTAGGTGGTTATGCTAGATTACACCGGCATTGTACTTGTGTCTTTCTGTTATACTATGGCATGTTGTATTTTTGTACCTTGTTACGTCCTTCTGAGGACCTGGTTCCCTTCCATGCTTAGGCGAGGAGGACTACCCGAAGGAGTATGGACCGGGTGTATATTCACCAGCAGGACCTGTCGCAGAGGACGAGATCATACCCGAGAACTTCGTTTGATCTCTGGTAGTGACTTCACCATGGGACGATATTACTATCTAGCTTTCAGATGCCGTTCCTAGTTATCTTACTGCTTTCCTTCATTTCAGTATTTATACTAGTGGGTTTGTCCCCGTGTGACTCGTCTCGTATTTGTACTATGATACATTCCCGTGTTATTTCCCTTCTGTACATTAGTAGTTATAATTTTCTCTATGTGCTCTATATATCTGTTGTCTGTGGATGAGATTTAGTTTCACTGTCTATGTGTCTTGTGTTGGGTTTTATCATTGTACTTTGCTGCTTAGGTGCACTCCGTCGGGTCCATTAGATTGGGATGCCCGTCGAAGTGTACCCGCTAGCCATTGCCACGTGGCTTAGTTCCTTATATTTGGAACTGGGGCATGACAAGGTTTTTGTGGTGGCCCATGCAGCTCCGATCTAAATCGTCTTGGTCATCTGACTGTGCCAAGCAAGCCTGCAAATTAGGAATAGATATTAGGAATCTCATTTACATGTTTGAGTCCTTCATATGACACCTCTATTTCATTTTCTTTTGCAATTTGCATCTTGTTTAAATTTCTCAACACGGATCTTAATCATGACTTCTTTTCAAAGATATGAATCTCCATAGCAGACGTGTCACGCAGCCGGGCGATGTCCCCCATGATGCAGGATCATTCGGGGAATCGGAACTGGGGCATGTTCTCCTGTTGACTCCAGCTCCCCAGGGATAGTCATCTAGACAACCAAAGATGCCTTCAAACGGACACCAGACTCTGCATCAGACAGGTCATGAGGACCAGAGGACTCCAAGACAGGAGGAGCAGCTGTTGCCCCCACCACCTCCATTCCCTCCGCAAATGCCATATATGCCTTTTCCAATAGGGCAACCCATCAATGGGCCTCATATGTTTCAGATAGTCTATACGATAATGCAGGCCCAGCAGCAGGCTCAGCAGCAGGCCCAACAACACCAGGCTGATACCTTGAGGGAGAGTGTTGTGACGGCCTTGGGAAATGCATCACCACCAGTACGCCAGTCGACGATGGGGTCTATCATAGACTTTCGTCGTATGATACCACTTTCTTTTGCTGGCAAGGAAGAGCCGCCGGAGGATCATGCATGGCTCATCAGCATTCAGCACCAACTAGAGGCCACCGACCTCCCACGTCACAGATGGATGACCGCCGTCAGGATGCAGCTCACTGGAAACGCTCATCACTGGTGGCTCTCAGAAGAGGATCATTTAGGACCCGATCGGGTCACATGGGAGGGGTTCTCTAGGCTCTTCCAGGAGATGTACATACCTTCCACTGCCCGAGCAGAACTTCGGGATAGATTCCAGAACCTCAGGCAGGGCAGTTTGACTATTGAGGAATATAATGCTGAGTTCCTCCGCCTGAGCAGATTTGTACCATACCTAATCCCGACAGAGGAGAAGAAGACTGAGAAGTTCTATGAAGGCCTAAGTTTCGAGACGCAGAGATTGATTGGGTCTATAGCCCCCACCTCCTACTCCGAGGTTTTATTAGCAGCACGACGCCAGGAACACATCAACAAGATGGAGGCTAGTCTGAAGCGCTCCTGTGCATCGTCATTATTAGTTCGCGCTTCGTAGGGAGGACCTGCAAAACGTCCATGGGTACAACAGCAGCAGCAGAGAGCAGCACCCCTGTAGGGAGCAGTAATTCCCATATATCATTACTGCGGCAAGAGGGGACATTTATTGAGGGACTGTCGACGGAGGCTGGGCGTATGTCTGAGATGTGGGTCAGATTAGCATGCAGTCCGGGATTGCCCAGACCAGAGGGCTCCAGTACAGATGGTTCATCGGCCAGCCTTGCCAGCACCGAGGCCTTATCAACAGTCTCCCGGACCTAGGCCGCCTTACACAGGAGCTGGAGCACTGCGACCACCAGCACTAGGAGGAAATCAGAGGAGGCCACCCTTGGTCGCACAGGGAGATCGATTCCAGCAGGCTCGATAGCAGCCGAGGGTACCAGCATCGAGACATGGCCAGGCCTATGCGATGACTATAGAGGAGGCGGAGACAGCCGGAGAAGTGATCGCAGGTACTATCTTAGTAGCTTCATTACCAGCAGTAGTATTATTTGATTCTGGTGCCACACAATCTTTCATAGGTGCTAGTTTTGTGGCCACCCATAGAATAGTAACTGTACCCCTTCCGAAGATTAAGAGGATTCTTACGGGAGGTAGAATAGTACCAGTTAGCGACACTTGTAGATCATGTTCAGTAGTTGTTTGCGGGCGAGAGATGCGTACCCAATTTCTGGTCTTCTCCATGCCGGACTATGACATTGTCTTAGGTATAGATTGGTTGAGCCAATACCATGCAACGCTAGATTACCGTCGTGGTTGCATCATATTTAGACCACCAGATCACCTTGAGTTTGAGTTTCTTCGAGGAGCCCGAGAGAATGGTGTCCAACCTACCTTAGCGACACATATTACAGAAGGTAAACCGATGTACCCTCACTTTATATCAGAGTTTGAGGACGTATTTCTAGAGGATTTTTCAGGCCTGCCACCTGACAGAGAGATAGAGTTCACTATAGAGTTAACTCCCAGAGCCGAGCCAGTTACTTCCCCCGTCTATAGACTAGCACCGAAGGAGTTTGTTGAGTTGAAAGTCCAAGTAGATGATCTCTTAGATAAGGGTTTATTCGGGCTAGTGTTTCTCCATGGGGAGCACCCATCAAATTTATGCCGAAGAAGGACGAGACAGTACGGTTGTGTATCGATTACAGGACGTTAAATGCTGTAACGATAAAGAACAAGTACCCTTTGCCGTGCATCGATGATTTATTTGATCAGCTTAGTGGTGCATGTGTATTCTCGAAGATCGATATCAGATTTGGCTATTATCAGATTAAGGTACGAAGAGAGGACATTCCGAAGATAGTCTTTCGGACGAAGTACGGGCACTATGAGTTTCTAGTTATGCCATTTGGTTTAACCAACATGCCAGCAGTATTTATGAGTCTGATGAACAATATTTTTCACCAGTACTTAAAAAAGTTCATGGTGGTATTTATCAACGACATCTTGGTATATTCCAAGTGCCAGGAGGAGCACAATAGACATCTCAGGATTGTATTGGAGACGTTGAGGTAGGAGAGGTTGTATGCCAAGCTCAGCAAATGTGAGTTCTGCTTGGATAGAGTACCATTCCTGGGACACATAATCACTGAAGATGGACTATAAGTTGACCCCAAAAAGATCGCTACAGCTGAGACGTAGCCTACCCCTACATCAGTTACAGATATTAGTAGTTTTCTCGGACTTGCCGGATATTATCGGAGGTTCATAGAAAATTTCTCGAGGATCGCTGCGCCTATGACGCCACTGACACGTAAAGGCGAGAAGTTTATCTGGACTGAGGAGTGTCAGACGACTTTCGATGAGCTGAATAAGCGTCTAACATCAGCACCGATTTTGATACTTCCTTTAGGATCGAGAGGATTTGTAGTGTATAGTGATGCGTCTGGGAGCGGATTAGGATGTGTACTGATGCAATACGGCAAGGTGATAGCCTACGCATCGAGACAGCTGAGAGTTCATGAGAAGAACTATCCGACGATCTAGAGCTAGCTGCAGTGATATTTGCACTAAAGCTATGGCGACACTACCTTTACTATGATCTAGAGCGTATTGAGATTTACACCGATCATAAAAGTCTGAAGTATGTCTACACTCAGAAGGAGCTCAACATGAGACAGAGGCGATGGCTAGAGTTGATGACAGACTATGATATAGTATTGCAATACCACCCTGGCAAGGCGAATGTAGTAGCAGATGCCTTAAGCAGGAAGCCCATGGCATACTTTTTGACGACTCAGCGGCAATTGTTAGAGGATATTCAAAAGCTTGGGATAGATATTGTATTGCCAGGCATGGATGGACAGATGGCCAGTCTCAAGGTTCAGCCTACATCGGTTGAGTGGATCAAGGCAGCCCTGCCTACAGATGCAAAATTTTTACGACTGCGAGAGAGGACAAAGGCCAGCATGCAGACGGGACTCAGGATTCATGAAGACGGAACATTGAGGTGTGGAGATCGTCTATACGTTCTGAGTGGCGAGCTACGCCAGGAGTTGACGACCGAGGCTCATAGCTCGATTTATTCTATTCATCTCGGGAGTACGAAGATGTACCGAGATTTGAGACAACACTACTGGTGGCATGGAATGAAGAAAGATATTACGAGATTTGTGGCGAGATATTTGGTCTGTCAGCAAGTCAAGGCTGAACATCAGAGGACTGCAGGACTATTGCAACCGCTTCCCATTTTCGAGTAAAAGTGGGAACATATTACCATGGACTTCATCAAAGGATTCTCGAGGAGCCCTAGCGAGAAGGATGCAGTCTGGGTTATCGTAGACCAACTCACCAAGTCTGCACATTTTTTTTCCTTCAGAGTTAGGCAGTCTACGAAGATATTAGCTGACCTATATATGAAGCAGTTTTTATGACTACATGGAGTGCCTGTTAGTATTGTATTGGATCATGATTCCAGATTCACGTCACATTTTTGGTGGAGTATGCAGGAGAGTCTAGGAACTCGTCTCAAGTTCAGTACTGTATATCATCCACAGATTGATGGCCAGTCAGAGCGTACGAAACAGATAATAGAGGATATGTTGAGAGCGTGCATGATCAACTTTGGAGGATCTTGGGAGAACCATCAATACTTGGTAGAATTCTCATACAATAATAGCTACCAGGCCAGCATACATATGACACCTTATGAGGTACTACACGGCAGGAAGTATAAGTCACCGGTATGTTGGAGTGACGTAGGAGAGCGTCAGATACTGGGTCCAGAGTTGGTGACACAGACAGTAGAAAAGTGAAGCAGATTCAGAGCCACCTGCGTGCAGCACAAGACAGACAGAAGCATTGGGCAGATGCGTACCGCAGACCTTTGAAGTTCAAGGAGGTTAACCATGTATTTTTGAAGATATCACCCACTCGTGGTACCATCAGATTGAGAGGCAGAGGCAAGCTGAGTACGAGGTACATCGGACCTTTTGACATCTTGAAACGAGTTGACGAAGTGGCTTATCGTCTTGCATTGCCTCCATCATTAGAAGGAGTGCACGACGTATTTTATGTATCGCAGTTGAGAAGATACGTGGCAGACCCTAGCCACGTGCTAGATCATTCAAAGATTACAGTCTGGCCCAGTTTATCATATGCAGAGCAGCCAGTGGGGTACTCGATCGCAGTGAGAAGACTTTGAGGGGTTAGACTATTCGACTGGTCAGGGTTGCATGGAAGCATAATTCGCCAGGCGAGTCTACCTGGGAGCGCAAGGATTCCATTCGGCAGCATCTTCAGTATTTATTTGAGGACCATGGTACGAATTTACGTACTACATTCGATTATCACTTTACTTTTAAATTCTCGTAGCTATTATTCGTGCTTTACTTTTAATTTCGGGGACATTCTAAGTTGGGAAGGATGTAAACCCCCTCAATTTTTATTTTTGATAGACTAGATAGGGTTAGAAATATTGTGTAGCAACAGTGTAATTGAGGTTTAGAATTTGAGTTGCCATGTCTGGTTCTTTATTTTAACCCTTGGTGCACCCTACCATTGTTGCAATATTCGGAGCCTAACAATAGCCCATAATTTCCAACAAATTATTGCACTCTTGACTTGACAAGTCAACCTAGGCGCTGGACTTTTCTCTCACTCACAAATACAATCTCTTGTGCTCTAATTTAATTGCACAACTTTCTAGTCCAAAAATCAATTCTTTAATCCTGTGTCGCGTACCTGTGTCATTGTCATCCATTTTGAGACACAAACTCAAACCGTTTAGCCGGACCAATTAAAGGGTCCAAGACTGACACCAAGCCTACCCCGTTTATGACCTTTGTGCCACTCCAAATTGAGACCCCATGTGCCCCAGTTAATTTAAGAGCACATAATATTTTTATTTTAATTAAATTGGGGATACTAACTTTGACTAATGCCAACTTAACCCCAATTTAACCCAATACCCCATTCTTTAAGCTCATGCAAAACTCACAATACTCCCTCACCCTACATAACACAAAATACCACTTCCCACATCAAATCTCCATCAATTTACATGTTTGAGCAAATACCCAAAAGTTAAGGGGCTTATTTACAAAAGTGGTGATAGGTGTCACTACCCTATTGGCTAAGGCAAATTAAGAAACCCCCTCTCCCTCTCTTGACCGGTCAAATCACCTCCTCTCTTTCCTCATTTGGATGTATATTTCTCCATGTGAAATCTGAGCCCTCCATTCAATTTAAAGCCCTCATCCTCACCACACACTCATCTATTTAATCACTCTTCACTCCCCTTTCCCAATATCGGTCCTAATCCCAAGGAACATCGAAAACCCCTCTCCCTCTCTCTCATCCCTCTTCCCTTCATATCACCAGCCAAAATACACCATTCCTCCATTTTTCTTCTTCTTCTTCACTTCTTTCTCCTCTTCACTACTCATTCTCCGGCCATCATTTCCTACCCCGGCCACCCTCCACTCCGACGAGCCGCTGCTACCCACCTCGACCCCGCCATCACCTTCATCTCCGGTGTGATACTGCCGTCGCCCCCAGACAAATGCCATGAGCCTCCTCCATCCTGTCACCTTCCAGCTGCCACGAACCGACCGGCCTTCCACCTCTGCTACTCAGGCCATCACCGCGTCTCCTCCACTCCATCAATGCTGCCATCACCACCATCACCACCCAGCCACCCAACCTCGACCGTTGTCTGCACGAACCACTACCTCGACTCCACCTTGCTGCTGTAAACCGACCTCCACATCCACCCCGTTCACCTTCTCCGACGTGCCACCACCGCCACGTCCCCCCCTCAACCACCTCGAGCCATTCTCCGGCCACCCGCACCTCCATGAACCACTGCGTCTTCTCCAACCTCCTCTTCTCACAGCTGTGATCATCGACACTGTCACCTCCCCGGCCATCCACCTAGCAGCCGACTCCCTACTACACCGGAGCACCCTTCTGCCTTCTCCACGAGCTACGATCGACCACCGTGGCTATCCCACCTACTCCGGCCAACCCCTCGGCCCACTGCCACCAAGGTAAACTCTCCCCCATCTCCATATGGTTAGTCTAATATTGTCTATTGTTATATTGAACTTAGTTAGTTTTAGGGTTGTGTATGCTATATGGACTTTAGGGTTTAAGAAGCTACATATGAGATTTAGGGTTTTGTGTTATTTATTTTATGTATTGTGATGGGTATTGAGGAGCAAGTTATTTGTTGTGAAATAGTGTTGGGATATTAATAAGTTGTTCATTGGTTGAGGACTTGATAACTAAATTGATAAATGAATATATATGTACATGAGAAAGGGTGTTTTAATAACGGAATAACGATTTTATATTTGAGGGTTTAATAATTAATAATTATTTTTATTTGAGAATGATATATGTAAATATGCATGATAACGTCTGTGAAGGCCAGGGTGAAATATGAGGAATGAACATACTCGAACTACTGAAAACACCATGATAAATATAGAGGATTGCGGATTTGTTTGTTGATGTTATACGGGTGATTAATCGTATTAGATGCAACATACCTTTAGTCAACCTTGGTCAACCCTCTAGTTTAGTGTCTATGTGAGTTTGTAACAGAGATTGAAATATATGTTAGACGTGTGTCACCTCTTATTTTAGCCTCGTGATAGTTTATTGATTGAGCTTGTATCTCGTTTCTAGGTACTGCGGGACCCGCGGACTTGGACGTTGTACCAGAGATCCATCTTCAGCATCCGAATCCAGGCAAGTGTACCTTGCCACCCTGTATTTTAGTTACCAGATATTTATTTATTTGTTATATGCATTGTGCATGTTTTGGATTAGAATTGTTACTTGGCGTCCGGGTCATAATCGGGTGCAGTTGTTCGTCGGTAACGTCTGGTGACAACTGATAGATGTTTGCAATACCTTGATGTACTTACTTATTTACATCATAACCCTATGACACATCCATACACTGTCATCGTGCCAGATTTCCTGTATCCTGATACTATCAGCATGACCGAAATCTGGGACGACTTTAGGGTCGTGATTGTTGATAGATACTTCAGTATGACGAGACTGCTAGATAGAGGTTCAGGTTCTGTGCACAATCGTTGACCGCTTGGGAAGGAAAAGATAGTTACAATACGTTTGGGCTCCTCTGTACGCGCTATATATTTGTATATGTCCTATTTACGTAATATTCTTGTACCAGGAGTAGTAGTATCACCTGTGTGACTCTATGCTCGGAGCTATGGTATGCCCCGTGTGTCTCTGTGTTTGGATCTACGGTTTTATTTTGGTCAGCCTATACGTCTAACATTGTCTTCAAACTGTGTCTCACTTAGGTGGTTATGCTAGATTACACCGGCATTACACTTGTGTCTTTCTGTTATACTATGGTATGCTATATTTTTGTACCTTGTTACGTCCCTCTGAGGACCTGGTTCTCTTTCAGGCTTAGGCGAGGAGGACTACCCGGAGGAGTATGGACCGGGTGCATATCTAGTAGCAGGACCCGTCGCAGAGGACGAGATCATCCCCGAGGACTTCATTTGATCTCTGGTAGTAACTTCACCCTGGGACGGTATTACTATCTAGCTTTCAGATATTGTTCCTAGTTATCTTACTGCTTTCCTTCATTTCAGTATTTATACTAGCGGGTTTGTCCCCGTGTGACTCGTTTTGTATTTGTACTATAATATATTTCCCGTGTTATTTTCCTTTTGTACATTAGAAGTTATGATTTCCTCTATGTGCTCTATATATCTGTTGTCAGTGGATGAGATTTAGTTTCACTGTCTATGTGTCTTGTGTTGGATTTTATCATTGTACTTTACAGCTTAGGTGCACTTCGTCGGGTCCATTAGATTGGGATGCCCATCGAAGTGTACCCGCTGGCCATTGCCACGTGGCTCAGTTCCTTATATTTGGAACTAGGGCGTGACATATGTGAAACTAGTAAACCTGTCAATATAAATATACAACCATCAGGTATAGAGTAATCTAGAAAAGACTACATATAAACTAGTATTTTGAAATACCAAGTTGATATATGAACAGCTAGGGGTAAAATACGGCAAACCACAAGTTTCGTGTGTGGCTGCTATTATTCCAATCTGACAATGGGATAGAAAGGGTTTGTTTATAAGTCTCCTAGATATGGGTTTGCCCGACTAGTACTCAATGATCCAGGCCCAACACGAAGAATCTAAATAATCTAGAATAGATCATTAGGCCTAAAAAATATATTATTCCAGTCGATACATTAGTCTAGTAATTTTTTAGTCCATAAAAGTCAATAGGCCTGAAACCACGTATCTCACGACAATGAATCCATATAATACCAATCTGTGTATCTAGTTTGTCAGAAATCAGGTAAAGTAATACTATAAAATATGAATCATAGTAAATATCAAATAAAAAAACTATCAGATAATGTACTAGCTTGTGGTCCAGAGTAATGAATGTTAAACCGTGTTCGTATCGGTGCCTCAAAGACCTAAATATGAAATATCAAGTCAAAATAGTATTTTAGAATCATAAACATGCTATACTAGCTTGAAACTAGGTCGCAAAGTTAACACTAGGTCCAACTAAGTCAAACTAGGTTAAACTAAGTCAAACTAGGTCAAATTTGGTCAAAATAGGTTAAATCTAGGTCAACACAGTCAAACTAGGTCATATCCAAGTTTCTAGGTTGATTTTACATATTTACAAGGTTTATAAAGTTATACTAAGTCTTAACAAGTCACTATTTGGTTTTTAGGTGCTAACTAGGTCAAACTAGTCAATACTAGTGAATAATATTAGGTTTCTATGCTATACTAATAAGTTCCTAGCATATATTACCCTAATATATACTTCTGCCTATAATTTCTAGCAATATGTTGGCTTATAGCTATTCACCTTACCCCGTATTACGGTATCTTAACACGTATCACACATTTACCTAATACCTTAGCACGTATCTCAAATACCTTGACTATTAGTCAATACCTTAGTTTTAGGGTCAATACCTTGGTTATATTATATTTTCTAGTCTATACTAGTCAATATCTTGTTAATATCAAAGTTTCTAGACTAATACCTTAGCCGTATCACCAATACCTCAACTATGGGTCAATACCTTGCTAATACTCGGTTTTAAAGTCATACTAGTTAGCTATGATGTAATAATATCATATATACTATATAGATATACCGATATATACAATAGCTTAGTCTAATACTTAATACCTAGCCAATACCTTAGTATTACCTTATTACCTAGCTATTACCTTAGTATTAACTCATTACCTTAACCAATACATTAACATATTACCCCGTATCCTAGTTTATAGACTAATACCTTAGATATCCTTACCTTGACCAATACCTAATACCTTAACTTATACCTTGGTATCTAACCTATTACCCAAGCTAGACACTACCCTTACCATGGTATCTTAATCCAATACCTAATATCATAACCTTACCTTAGTATCCTAATATTACCTCATACTAGTTCTAATATTTTGGTATTTTGGTATTCTAACTACCTTGATACATCCTAGGATACCAAACTTTAATTTACCCAACACGTATCCCACTTGTTTGTACATGGTACCATGGTACCATATTAAGTATCATATGATACCAACCCCCAATATACTAACCCATGACTATAACCTACACTTACCTTATATCCAAGATACTCACCCTAATATTTGCACTTGACATCTTGATATTTATCCATTACCTAGTTTTAATATCCAATATTTTAGTATATTAACAATACCTTATCCTCCTAGATACTTGCCCAACTAACTCTAATACTAATACTTGATACAAAATAGGATACCTTACTCAAGCCCCAATACTTACTTACCCTCATTCATGATACTTGAATGTCACAATACCAATATCCTCATGGTACCCAAGTATCATACTAGTACCTTGCCCGAAACTCTAATACCTTGCCACATAACTTGGCTCACTTGATAACTACTTATATCAACACTAACACCTATTACCTAACATATATATATATATATATATATATATATATATATATATATATATATATATATATATATATATATATATATATATACTTGACAACCTATGATACCTATACTCACTTGATATCCATACTACTGAGGCCCATAGGATACACAAAATGCCTATATCATATAGTCAGTTCTCTACTTGTAAACAATATTTAACCTATTAGACATATTTAATAAATTTTAGGGTTAAGGTATATTGTAGCCCTTCGTATCATATTTTTAAAACTTCAAACAGATTAAATTTTTGTGTTAGGAAGCTCCTAGAATCGCGAAAACACCTAAACACGTTCGTCTTTTGGACACCTGATACTCAAATATTTTTACAGAAAGTTTCAGAATGAATTAGGCCCATTAATTTAGGTATTTGAAAATCTAACTTCGATACTGTTCTTTTAAAAAATGGAAGATTAATCGGAGTCTTGAGTTTGGAGTTACGGAATTTCTAAGTTGCTATGGCTGCTAAAAATGAGGCTGAACACTATGACAAATTTGGGCTATTTTGGACAAAATAATACATGTATACACCCAATTTAGCAAATCTACCTATACGTATCATGGCGTATCATGATACAAACTATACGTATCCAATTTTGGATACAATAATACCTTCACACCATAAAATAAACATCAATAGTCCTCATCAGGACACAATACACACACTCAATAAACACACTTATAGTTTTTCCTAAATTGAGCCTCTGAATCATGACACAAACCTATATCTACCAAATTGAGGCCTCCTAGTACCTAGATTTACCCTTGGGAAATCAAATTTAACCATGGAAAGGTTCCTATATGACCAAGGGGTGTTCCTAACCATGAATTTGATAAACTTGAGAGAATTACCTAGTGTTTTGGTAGCCTCCTTGGAGAATTCCAAATTTGGACACGAAAAAGATGAGTCAAACACAATCTCCTAGCAAGCTTATCTCCTATAAATCTTCTTGTGCTCTCCAATGCTTTAGGCCTTCATGATGGTGAGAATGACTGGAATTGGAAGTTGATTGAGTAAAATTGGTAGAAAATTGGGTTTGCTTGGGGAAGATGAAGCTTTGGGAAAATGAGGCTAATGAATAAAATAAAATGAATGGAAGAGCCCTACAATGAACTTATCTCTTGTAGTAAGGTTTGGTCATGCCAAAATATCAATTTTGCCCCTATCTAATTAACTAAAGGAAGGAATCTCTACAACTAAGAGAAATATTCTCTTGATGACAAAAACATAATTAATTCTAATTCCTAAAGTCATGACTAACAATAATTTGCACTAACTAACACTTGCAAATTCTAATTGACTAGCCACTATCTAACACTAATATAATTCTAGGCAATCACAAATATAAAATAATATATAAAAATTTTAACAATATACAAAATTACCAAAATACTCCTATAGTAAAAAGTGGTAGTTACAATCATGATGACAACTTTTTGTTTTGTGATCACATTATTAATTATGCGTTATCTCCTTCACATTGTCACACCCCAATGTCCGAAGTGTTCGATCGTCCCCGTTGGACGTGAGATCACTACGCTAATGCTCCCACAGGAAAATTGTTCTCATCGGGGCGTGATGTCGTACGAGGGTGGAGTTACGCTCGTACAAGGTGATGATGTCAAACGTCATGGTTATCATTGAAACAACCAAGTTACAAAGAAATAAAGTATTGTTACCAATAACAACACATCAGAGTATACACAACGAAAGCTCTCGAAGGGTCCAAATAAAAATGCCACAAAGGTTTGCAACACTCTTGCTCTTTCTCTTATCCACAAAGGTACTTACCGTTCCATACATCATGTCCCATATATCCAAGCTAAGTCACTACACCTGCATACCTGAAAGATATCCCCACAAACGTGGGTCATTACACAGCTGTACTAGTGAGCGGGGTAACGCACTCACCTACACCGTCACTAAGTAGATATGTGATTGCAAGCAGTTATATGGTATTTTTTCTAATTGAACCTAGATTCATTTTATGGCAGTGGCATGACATGATAAGGAAAGCTGTAAACTAGGTTAAGCATGCAAGCATTTAAATCCAGTACAAAAGGAATAACTAAGATGCTACAAGTCCCGAGTCGTCTGTCTCAGTCGGGATGAGACCCTCTTGAGCCAAGATCTCTGGCACTAAGCCCACAACATCCTGAGGTCCGTAATTAGTGGGGTACCACTCCTCAGTGTCATCTGGAAAAAATATATCCAGTCAAAAAATGAGCAGAGTACATCTCTAACAGCAGTTCTAATCAATGATATAAACTATGTAATAGTAAATAGATGTAAAATATACAAGATGAACATAGAGATACAAGAGATATATAATAAGAAAATACTGGAAATAAATACAAGAATGAACAATATGGCAATTAACAAGAATACTATTGACCAAGTGAAATTAAGTACCAGCTTTAACATGTGATCGGCTTAGGAACTTGATACAAGGTTATTGGCCTGGCTAATCATACATGCGGTGTATGATTAATACTATTCAATGAACAAGACTTGATACAAGGAGGGTATGATCACATATCTATACTACATACTCCTCGTCCCGACTGGTATAGTTGATTAAACCATGGTACGTTATGACACGGGATCCACTGGGTAGGTAGATAATCATCCCAAGAATCAATGTCTGTAGATGTACAAGAAGAACAAGAAAATAAGGCTTGCATAAGATATACCATATATACCAAGGAATAACATCTCATGACGAGATCCGGATATACCAATCTGTGTAACCATTGTGTCCAGAAGTCAAGGATATCTACTCTAGATACAAGGAACATAGAGGATATCATAAATGAGAAACTATCATAGAATGTACTCGCCTAAAATTCGGTAAAAAATATCACAGATGTCCGGTACGGTGCCTCGAAGACCTAGATATAAAATATAACATCAATACAAGCTTTCAGAGTCAGAATAAGTTAAACTAGTCAACATCTAGGTCAAAGAGCCATTTCTAAGTCAAAATAGTCAAACTAGGTCAACTCTAGGTCAAACTGGTCAAACTTGGTCAAACTACCTATTTCTAGGTTGCATGAGTCTAACTCTAGGATATTTGGTCCATACACAATGAAACTAGGCCATACTAGCTAAACTAGGATACTAAGATACACGCAAACACCATATCATAGGATATGCAAGTTTTTTGTATAAGAAATATTAATTTATACATATATACAAGACAATACATATAGTAGCTTAGCTAACTATTGCAAATCGGATACCTTGACTTTGAACTAATGCGTATCTCACTACCTACACACCCATCTCGATACTCAAACCCAATCCCTTAAGTATCGACCCATTACCTTGACATTACCTTGGTATCCCGAGGTAATACAAATCCTAATGTATAGCTAACACCCAATATACTAAACTATATGCTAACTTACCAATACACTAGCTATATTAACATAACTAAACTATTACAATACTACTAATTAATTAACACTAACAATACCTATATTACTACCTACTAACTTTTTATCAATACATATCCATATATAGATACAATACTATATACTAACTCATCTAACAAGTATGTATATAACTAACTATTAGCTAACAAGGCATACAACTACTAACTATTACTAAACTACTAGCTATATCTACTAACAACACTAACAATAAACTGCTAACAAAACTTAACAATTGCTAACCTCTTACCTACCTAGCTAAACCATACCTTGCTAATGACTGAATGCTCCCTGTTCTGTTGTTCTTCAGAGCAGCTGCACTACCCTCTGTTTGTTATCTGCTATAACTGCTACCTCTTCAGTTCCTGATACCGTACTGAAGCTGCTGTTGCTGCAACGCTGTGCTGCTCGAAAGGCCTTGCTGCAAGCTAATTCTTTGTTTGGACACTGATGTGTTTGTTGCTTCCTGTAGTAACTGTCGGCTGAAATGCATTGCTCTCTCTGCCTTGCTGTTGAAGCATTGGTTGTTGTTCAAGCTACTTAGTTGGTTGCACACTCTTTAGTGTTCATTACTCACCAATGATGCTCCCTGCTGTACCCCCCCTTGTTGAACTATACACGAGTTGCTCACTCACTCACTCACACCCACACACATACAACCATATGCACACACACATACAAATATACATATACTTACCTATTCACATATAGATATCAATATACATATATACATTACATATAGGTATATAAACACATATACATATAGATCTACATATACCTATAGCCACTTATACATATCTATATAATATAATATAAATACATACACATATACATATATATACATATACGTATCATATCTAATATATCATACTAATAGTTATACAGAAGTCAAGTGAATTGAGAAGCAATGAAGCAAACACGTGGAGTGCATCACACCCATATTATACTATATCTTTGATACGCTTGCGATACGAGTCCACCACACAACCAAACGTACCCCGAAGGACACGAGCAAGTCTATAATAGTATATATGAACAATACGAAGAGTAAATTATACATCTATATGTCCGTATCAAAATGTAACATGCAAAAAGTCCCATGTTGGAGGAAAACCACCAAATTAACCCGTAACACCAAATTGTTGGGATACGACCCACACGTATCCAATTATGGACACGACACTAGCCACACACAATCAATCACATGCCAATTTTGTCTAATTGACAAATACAACATGTGTCAATCTCGGAATTCTTCCAAACTTGACACAAAATGCACCATAACTTTCTCCATATGCCTCCTATAAACCTAATTCTAATTCCTATTGTCACGACCATCACCCAAAAAAATCGAACATGAGTCATGGGTACGTCCAGCCTACGCCGCAACATCGACGGTAGAATGCTGTCTAGGTTTACTATCTAGCTAACAATCTCATACAACAATATAAGTACCTGTCAAGATCTCAACTCCAAACGGAGGAACAATATGATAAAGATAACATAAGTACTCAATCACGATCTATACATGATAAGATAACAAGAAAGTCTAACAACTACAAAGTCTAAACAACAACTACTACAAAAGCAACAACAATAATAATAATAACACAACAACATATAGAATCAAATACAATACAAAATCTCTAACCAAAAGCCGAGGACAAATTCGGTACCAAAAGCTAATAAATACAACTGAGGTCCTAGTGATCTCGGCTACCAACCCAAAAATTACTCCTGAACTAGGGGGTCCCTGTCTGCACCATCGACATACTGAGGTCCATAAAACGTCGGACACCAATCTCAGATCCTCTGAAAAATATATCCAGTCAGGATTGGAGCAAGTACACCTCTAACAACAGTTCCAGTTAAATGATAAAACATATAAAGCAATTGTAGTAAGTAGCACAAGGTGAAGGAAATAAAGTATGAACAAGGAAATATATATATGTCAACTTGTGCATAAAGGTAAAGATGCATGAAAATTAGAAGCAAGATAATAATATCTGCATGATACAAGAAATCTAAACTAAGAGCAATTGTGTGCACAATAATGTAAAGTGAGTCCAGTAAGAGTAAATATAATGAGACCAGTCCAGAAAGTATAAGTGAGACCAGTTAAGAAGTACAAGAGAGTCCAGACTAGAAAGAATGAACTCGTGTCTCTGAAATACCTGTTTCGACATGTAAAAGGCTAGGGGTAAGTACGGCTCACCGCACACTGGGTGCGCGGTTGCAATCATTCCAGATTAGACAGGGGGGTGATTCCACTGATTCCAGATTGGAAATATTTATATGTCTACTCGAGTATTTCCCCGCCCCGACTAGTACAAGTGAATCCAAGACCCGACACATAAATCAAGTATGAGTCCAGCCAGAAATATGAGTGATGCCTGCAGAAGCATGAAAAATACGCTGGAGAATCATACGCGTAAAACCCTCAACATACAGGCAGCCGCATAGAACAGAGCTCCAGCACTGGGTGGCATAAGACATGACTTCAGAGCCATAGGCGTACAACAGAGCTTTAACGCTATTCAACGTATAATAGAGCTCAAGAACAATCCGCGTAAAGCGTCACTTTCAAGGCCATTTGTGGTATAAAAGGTGGCTACCCCCATACAGCGTAAAATATGTCTGCTTATTAATGCAGCTTGGAGTTGTACGAGAAACTCTTCGTATTCCTCGAATGAACCTGTCAGACAGTACAATGAACCTGACCCCTGACAGAGAGTACTGTACGACTATCAAGAGGACAGCTGTAATGATGATTCTACACAGAGCCCCAGACTGTTGTTTAGTGACAAAACCTCGAATTAAGACGTCGTTTACGCATTCAAGGAATACGCTGTCTATTTTACACAGGAAGACATGAGCTTTTACGCTCAGGATGAGACGAAACCAACCGCCACGTCAAAAGCTGCTATTCGTACAGAACTCGAGGCACGTCTCTGCAGTTAATGCACGAGATGGGGGCATATCTTTGCATTTAATGCACGAAATTTGGTTCTACTTTTAATGACTGAGTGAGCTATAATTAGGGCTAATACGTCTACATCACCATCCCTATACATTACGCCATCAGGCTATTTTCAGCTATAGGAGTACACCGTATGCTATCTCCTTGAAATATGCCGACCTGGCTATTTTCAATTATAGGAGTACGCCGTATGCTATCTCCTCGAAATACGCCAACTCAGGCCATATTTGCAAAGGTGCGTGATAAGGCTATTTGGCCCAGAATACGCTCAAGACCCCAATCAACATCAAGTTTTACGCGCTATTGAGCTTTCTACGCTAGTATGACAGCTATTTGGTTTCTACACCAGCAAGAAAGCTACTTGGCTTTTACGCCAAAATTGGCTTCTACTCCAATCATCTCTACGCGAGGGGCAGTTACCTACGTGGCTTGCATGCTTTGATCTTCGCAGCAGTTATACGCGTTACCTCATAATGGGATACGCGTCACACGCGGATTCAGGAGATCATTCAGACGTGGGTAGCAGTTATCATAACCGCCGCGTAAAGAGCGCCACATTCTCCACTGTTCGGCTTCTACGCCGACTGGACGGTTACTGCAACTGGACTCTATAAATAAAGACCCCTATTAACAGAGAAAAGGGATCGATTTTTTTTTGAGAGAGAAGAGTCCAGAGCACAGACAGAGAGTAGTGATTGACGACTTTGGCATCGAGCATCCAATCCCTCTTACGATCTTTGAAGCTTCTCCTTCTTCTACAGCACTTCTTCGTCATCGTGTAGTCCAAAGGACAAAGTGATCGACCGCAGATCAGACTCCTATAGCAATATTTTCCCAGAATTAAATTTTTGTACTTAACATCCTCGTATAGGATCAATTGTACTTTCTTTTTCTTGTTTATAAACAAAAAAAAGGGTTTCGTATAAACCAAGTTTTATTTCTTTCGTTTATTATCAAACAATGCCTGTAGTGAGTCCTGATGTGATGCCAGTAGGTAATTCCAGAAATAGAGGCCAGAAACATGAAATATACGTGTCACAAGTAAATAAATCTAGAAATACTAGTCAGTGTCGTGCCAAAAAATCATATAATACTATACTAGAAGCTGAATCATAATAATTATCAGATAATGAAAACTATCAGAGAATGTACTCGCCTAACGTCCTGAGCAACTAGCGAGGATCGAGGTCCAAACTGGCGTCGCAAGGACCTATTATGAAAAGCAAGGTTAAACGAGGTTCTAAAGAGTTAAACAGATATAAAATAACTAAAAATAAGCTTCTAGGGTTGTTCTAGGTCAAACGGGTCAAACCGATAAAATCTGGGTCAAAAGTCAACTTTGGGTCTAAAAAGTCAACTCTAGGTCAAAACTAGGTCAAAGGTTGACTTTGACGGTCAACCGGATCAACTACGGTCAAACTAGGGTACCCCTAAAATTTTAGGTCAAAACTAGCTCATTAAGCTAGTAAACTCACAAACTCGCCTCCCTGAGATACCGGGATACCCTCGGTATCCGATATCTCAACCTACGCTATATACCCCGCCTATACCCACTAACATATATACTAGCACGTATATATATATATATATATATATATATATATATATATATATATATATATATATATAAAACCAACTATAACCTCATTCCTAGGTAAAAGCCCAATACCTCGCCCCGATACCCAATACCATGAGTATCTCAAGGTATTGCGATACCTCGCATTAACCCTCTCTAACACTAACTAACTAACTAACTATCTATATATATACTTATATATGCTAGTATACATATATCTACATATATATAAATATATCTAACTATATATATATATATATATATAACCTAGTGTATAGGCAAATACCTCATCTCCGATAACCAACTTACCTTCAATACCTTGATATCTCAAGGTATCGAGATACCTTACCTACCCATCTCAACTCACTAACTAGCTAGCTAGCTTGCTAGCTATACCTATATGTGCATATCTAACTATCTATCTATGTAATTCATATATACATATATATATACATACATATATATATATAAAAAGGGGGAGCTATAGACGTTGCTGCTGCTGATACTGCGCACTGCTGCTGCTGATACTGCGAGCTGCTGCTGCTGAGTTTTGCTGCTGCAGCTGCTCTACCTTTCCCTCTCACTCTCTCTTCCTCTCTCCCTATACCTCTATCTCACTCTCTCTCGACACACACTATATATATATATATATATATATATATATATATATATATATATATATATATATATATATATATAAATGCATACACACACATACATATATATATATATACACACTCACACACATATATACGCACACACACACACATATATACAAACATACACACACACACACACACACACACACACACACACACACACACATATATATATATATATATATATACACACACTACACTCACACACACTACACACAAAAACACTACACATGCATATATATATATATTTACACACACTACACTCAAACACACATACAACCACACTCAAACACACACACAACTACCTACACGCACACTCACCCACACTCACCCATAAACCTATAAATACATATATATATATATATATATATATATATATATATATATATATATATAAATCCAAAAACTCTAATACACACTTCCCGAGGCTAAACCAACCCGCGCACAAGCCCGAAACCTAGAAACCAAGTCAAAATGACCATTTGGTCATTTCGACAAACACGTGGATTGCAGCTCGCGATACCTCGTGAAACACACACCAAACCTAATCGAAATCGACCCAAAATTTACCTACGTGTTTAATCGATGTCTATAACCTCACAAAAATGCTAACTCTCCAATTCTATGTCCGTGGCAAAATTCCACATGCATGTGAAATCCACGATGACGGAAAAACCCCCAAATCGCCTAAAACGCCAAAAATTCTGTGATACGACCTCACGTGTCCGAACGGGGACACATACCTACCGTCAAGACACCCAAGCACGTCTACCTAGGTCCGTCTAACCCAGGGCAACACACAAAATTGGGCCAATCTCGGATTTTACCCAAAATTGACCCAAAACATAATGTCAAAGTCTCCAAACACATCCAAACAAGTTCTAACTTCCTCCCATGGATAGCCCTAAGGTCTAGGAAGGTTCTAAACTACTAATTATACTATATTAGAGCAATCACTAAGATGAAAGTTAGGGTTTACCTCTTGAAAGTTGGAATCCCAAGGCCAAAGTCTCCAAAAAGCCCCAAATTTACCACACCAAGCCTCCAAACTAAGCTCCTACACCAAATCTAGGCTCTACACACCTAGGTTGGAGGAAATGAAGGGTTAGGGTTTGCATTCATGAGAGAAATAAATAAAAGAAGAGAGGAAAGGTGAAGAACTTACTTGAAATGGAAGAAGAAATGGAAGAAGTGAAGAAAGAGAGTGGAGAGGAGAAAATGAAGAAGAAGAATGAAAATAAAGGAGGGAAGGGGCCTGCCATATAGAAATAGGATTAGGGTTTGGGTTTTGCATTTAGGTACAAAGACCAAAATACCCTTAAATTAAGTCATCCATAGTAGGGTTTGGGTTTGGGGTTCCAAATACACTCTAATTAATTTTTAATCACTCCAACTAACAAATTAAAATATAAATAACTATTCTAAACCAATAAATAAGTCTAACAAGGGCGTTGGTTGGGTCTGACAAGGGTCCACTAGAGTCTGACATGGGTCCAGACTAGCCAAAGCCCTAAAATAACTAATAAAAATAAATACATGCATCTAATTAAATATTAATACAAATATTTATGATCAATACACAATTTACCAAATTAAAATAAAAAAATATTCTGTCTTGAAAATGGAGTAGTGACAAACCTATCCTCAAAAAATTTTGTCGTCGAAATTTAAAGTCGATCGCACTTCTTCTAGGTCAAACCTCCAACAATCACAGTTAAGAAATTCTACCTAAACAATATGCAAGATCATGGTTCTACTGGTCGTGTTATCACGGTCTCAATCTGGGTCACTACACTATCTACCACAGCACAAAGAAAAGTCTAACAGGTACTAATGAAGCACACCATAAGAAATGGAAAAGGACAGAAAGAAGAACAAAAAGAGACAGACCTGCTAACCCGACAACCGTAGCATCGGCCTCCTCGACCGTCATCGCAAAAGCCCTGCCCTGCTGGAGTATCTCCCTCTGCTGGTGCGGGACATAATGTTGTGCTACCGGTGGCCTAGCTTCAACTCTCCGATCCTGTGCTCCACCACATGGAGGTGCAGTAGGGCAATCTCGTATCTGGTGAGCAGAGGATCCACAGAAGAGACACACCTTCAGCCTCCTCCTACAAACATCCCAAGTGTGTCCTGCCTTCCTGCAGTAGGCACAAGTGGGCACTCTCTGATCCTGACCCTGTTGCGCTATCTTTTGCACATAGGGATGCTTAGCCGGTCCCGCACTACCACTCACATTGCCTGAGTCATCCCTGCCTCTCTTGGACTTGAGCTCCAAGTCATCCTCTGCCCTCTGAGTGTCCCCTACGATCTGCTCGAAAGTTGCCTTGCGGTCACTCCTAGTCATAGACTTGATCGCCATGACCAAGCGCTTGTGAAACCTCCTCGCCTTTGCTGTCTCACTCAAGCCCTTTACAAATCTGCCCAGATGGTAGAACTCCGATGCGTACTCGTCTACTAGTATGCTCCCCTGGACGAGTGCCTCGAACTGGCTCTACAAAGCACTGAGTGCCACATCTGGAAAAAACTTTTCCTTAAAAAATCTCTTGAAAGCCTCCCAAGTAAGCCCTGGTGCCACGATCCTCGTATCAGTGTAATACCATGTCAAAGCGAGGTCGAACATCTGACTGTCCGCTGCCTCTATCTGTATGCTGTCTGGAATCTGTGCCAGCCAAAAAATCCCCTCAATCTGCTCTATCCAATCATCTGCGTAATAGATCCCCTCTGTACTCCGGAATACCTTGGGCCGTATCCTCTGAAAGTCAATAATGCTTTCCGGCCTCGGATGCTGTGCCTGATCTGCCTGTGGCTGGATCTGAGCTACTATGTCCACTGCCGTCATGGCTACCTGGTGGGCATTCTCAATGCCCAGCCTCATCACATCCACCTGACGATGCTGCGTCCATCATCTTCCTGAAGAACGCAAACAACTGTGCGACATCTACTGGTGCAGGAGGTGGTGGAGGAGGTACCACCGGAACGATTGGGGTAGTCCTCGGATCGACAAGTAGAGGAGGATCCCCGAGAGAAGCATATGCTCCCTCAACCGCAGGAGTAGTGAGTGGAGTGGTAGCAGCTGCCTGAATACGAGCTGGACGAGAGGTAGCAGACCTCTCGGTGGCAGCTGCTGGAACGGTACGATGGGATCATGTCTTCGGAGGTATCTTGAACACAGATCAAAAGAAGTCAATACAGCGCAAGATACAATATAATCAAAGAAGGACAGTAATATTTCAAAATAAAGCAATTTCAGAATAATTAGAATAGATTGGAATTGTTCCTAGTCGTGATTGAGTACACTCTCATCCTAGATCCTATATCCTAGAGCAGGCTCACAGCAGTACAACTAAATCATTGTACTACCACGATATCGCACTAATTCCGAAGCTCGAGACCTGCGTGGGCTGCCACCAAAAATGTGTCACGACCCGCACCCGAAAAAATCGGGCATGAGTCGTGGGTACGTCCAGCCTACGTCACAGCATCGGCGGTAGAACGTTATCTAGGTCTACTATCTAGTTAACAATCTCACACAATAATATAAGTATCTGTCAAGATCTCAACTCCAAATGGAGGAACAATATGATAAAGATAACACAAGTACTCAATCACGATCTACTCATGATAAGATAACAAGAAAGTCTAACAACTACAAAGTCTAAACAATAACTACTACTAAAGCAACAACAATAATAATAATAACACAATAATATCTAGAATCAAATACAATACAAAGTCTCTAACCAAAAGCTGAGGACAAATCCGGTACCAAAAGCTAATAAATACAACTGAGGTCCTATTGATCTCTGCTACCAACCCAAAAATTACTCCTGAACTAGGGGGTCCCTATCTGCACCATCGACAGGTTGAGGTCCATAAAATGTCGGACACCAATCTTCCAGATCCTCTGAAAAATATATCCAGTCAGGATTGGAGCAAGTACACCTCTAACAACAGTTCCAGTTAAATGATAAAACCTATAAAGCTGTTGTAGTAAGTAGCACAAGGTAAAGAAAATAAAGTATGAACAAGGAAATATACATATATATGTCAACTGGTGCATATAGATAAAGATGCATGAAAATAAGAAGCAAGATAATAATGACTGCAGGATACAAGAAATCTAAACTAAGAGCAAGTGTGTGCACAATAACGTGAAGTGAGTCCAGCAAGAGTAAATGTGATGAGTCCAGTCCAGAAAGTATAAGTGAGACCAGTCAAGAAGTACAAGAGAGTCCAGACTAAAAAAAATAAACTCGTGCCTCTGAAATACCTGTTTCGACATGTAAACGGTTAGGGGTAAGTACGGCTTATCACACACTGGGTGCGCGGCTGCTATCATTCCAGATTAGACAAGAGGGGGTGATTCTAGTGATTCCAAATTGGAAATGTTTACATGTCTACTCGAGTATTTCTCTGCCCCGACTAGTACAAGTGAATCCAAGACCCGACACGTAAATCAAGTATGAGTCAAGCCAGAAACATGAGTGATGCCTGTAGTGAGTCCTGATGTGATGCCAGTAGGTGATTCCAGAAATAGAGGCCAGAAATATGAAATATACGTGTCACAAGTAAATAAATCCAGAAATACTAGTTAGTGTCATTCCAGAAAATCAGATAATACTATAATAGAAGCTAAATCATAATAATTATCAGATAATGAAAACTATCAGAGAATGTACTCGCCTGACGTCCTGAGTAACTAGCGAGGATCGAGGTAGGAACTGGCGTGGCAAGGACCTATTGCGAAAAGTAAGGTTAAACGAGGTTCTAAATAGTTAAACAGATATAAAATAACTAAAAATAAGCTTCTAGGGTTGTTCCAGGTCAAACGGGCCAAACCGATGAAATCTGGATCAAAAAGTCAACTCTAGGTCCAAAAAGTCAACTCTAGGTCAAAACTAGATCAAAGGTTGACTTTGGCTGTCAACCGGGTCAATTACGGTCAACCCTAGATCAAACTAGGGTGCCCCTAAAATTCTAGGTCAAAACTATCTCATTAAGCTAGTAAACCCACAAACTTGCCTCCTTGAGATACTGGGATACCCTCGGTATCCGATATCTCAACCTACGCTATATACCCCGTCTATACCCACTAACATATATACTAGCACGTATATATATATATATATATATATATATATATATATATATATATATATATATATATATATAACTAACTATAATCTCATTCCTAGGTAAAAACCCAATACCTCGCTCCGATATCCAATACCTTGAGTATCTCAAGGTATTGCGATACCTCGCATTAACCCTCTCTAACACTAACTAACTAACTAACTAACTATCTATATATATACTTATATATGCTAGTATACATACATATATATATATATACATATATATACATATATATATACATATATATATACATATATATATATACATATATATATATACATATATATATACATATATATATATACATATATATATACATATATATATATATATATATATATATATATATATATATATATATATATATATATATATATATATATATATATATATATATATATAACCTAGTGTATAGGCAAATACCTCATCTCTGATACCCAACTTACCTTCAATACCTTGATATCTCAAGGTATCGAGATACCTTACCTACCCATCTCAACTCACTAACTAGCTTGCTAGCTATACCTATATGTGCATATCTAACTATCTATCTATGTAATCCATATATATATATATATATATATATATATATATATATATATATATATATATATATATATATATATATATATATATATAAAGGGGGAGCTATAGACGCTGCTGCTGCTGAGTTCTGCTGTTGCAGCTGCTCTGCCTCTCCCTCTCACTCTTTCTTTCTATATCCCTATCCCTATATCTCACTCTCTCTTGACACACAATACACATATATATATATATATATATATATATATATATATATATATATATATATATATATATATATATATATATATATATATATATATATGTCACTACAATATTTTCTAGGAAAGGGTATTTTAGTAAATTTCTATTTAATTAAGTTTTGTTTTTGGTAAATAATTATTTGTTGTATTATTTAATTGTTGTTAGATGTTAATTATTTAATTTGGACTTGTATTAGTGGGCCTAACTAGTTTAGTTTAGACCCATGGACCATTTAGAAAGCCCATTGTTAAGGAGATGTATTAAATTAATTAAATCAATAGACTATAAGCTTCCTTCCTTAATTATTTCTTCATGAGAGGCCCCAAGGGGTATAATGGACATTACATGATAACTTGAGGGAGGGGAAATAGGGGCCGGCCTATTAATAAAGAGGGGGAAAATTCTCTCTCCTCCTTTCATTCCAAAACTAGATTTAGAATTTTTCACTACCAAATTCCTTCATTCCCATTTTATTTTCCTACCAAATTTCATTTCAATTCTTTTCCAAATCACCATTAGAGACTTGAGAAGTAAGGATCTAGAAGGAGGAAGCAAGGATCTACAAAGAGGAGCAAGGATCTACAAGTTGGAGGCAATTTTATCTCAATTGGAGGTTTCATTGGAAATCCATCTCCTAATAGGTACAATTCAGTTTTCCCCCTTAAATTAAGTTCTAAATCTGATATTTAACCATAGAAAATTAACCCATATGCATAGGCTACCCATAGGATTTGGTTTTGTGTTCATAGGAGTCCTATTGAGAAAGTTATGGTACTTTTTGTGTCAATTTTGGAAAAATTCCGAGAATGATATTTGTTGTGTGTGTCAATTGATCCTATAGATCAATTTGGCATGTGCTTGTGTGTTTGGGGCTAGTGTCGTGTCTACAATTGGGTACGTGTAGGTCGTATCCCAACAATTTGGTGATACGTATTGATTTGGGGGTTTTTCCTCCGACACGGGACTTTGTACATGTCATATTTTGACACGGACACGTAGATATATTTTTGACACTTCGTATTGTTCATAAATAATATATGTGACTTGTTTGTGTCCTTCGGGATACAATTGGATGTGTGTTGGACTCGTGTCACATGCGTATCCTAGATCTAGTGGGATACGGTGTGATACTCTCCATTTGTTGTGTAATTATATGTAGATTTAATTCTTGTGCCCTTAATTCATGAAGATTGTATTTGTGCATATATATAGATCTTATTATATATTATAGTATATATAATTGTGCTTCTTGTATCCTAGATCTATGTATTATATATGTACTAAGAATATATATATTATGTAGCTACATGTATAAATATATATGTATATGTGTTATGTGTAAATATGTATGTATGTTGTGACAATATATATATATATGTATATTTAATTGGATAAATATATTATATATAACTGCTATATGATTATTTATACATATGCATATTTGAATATTTATAAATGTATTTATGTATGTGTGTGCTTGTGGCTATGTCATAATATGTACATATTAATAAGGGGGTGTAGCTATAGTTTATTGGTATTTAAATATAGATATATATATATAAAGATACTATTATGGGGTTTTATATATATATATTTGTGAGATATATATATATATATATTATATTTTTTATGCTTTTAGCGACAGGGAGTTGGCGACAGCAGCCGCTATAGCTAGAGGCGGCAGTATGAATGACAGCATCCGCTGTCATTAATTAGGGGCAGCAGCAGCGAGAAAAGGGGGCAGCAACAACAACAGTTAATCGATGACGGTTGCAAACCGTCACCGAAGTAGCAGTATCAGGGAAGAACTCAACAGCAG